>CM064910.1:35212547-35628756 GCA_032727855.1 Quercus ilex subsp. ballota
TTAGTCAAATTATGCAATTCTAGGTTAAAAGCAATCAAATAATCATATCAAAAGTATAAAGCAGCGGAATAAATAAATAAACACAAGATATGATCACCCAAGAAACCACACGGTAAAAACCTGGGGAGGATTTGACCCACCTATCCTTAAGGCAAACCTGAATCCACTATGAAAGAATCGAAGTTCATACAAAAGGACTACAAGCTCCCCCGCTGGACTTCCTAATACTACCCACCAGTAGAACTTACTGACACGACTACGTGCAAACTCCGAATCCACGGACTCCTTCTTTCTTGAATTCTTCAATCAGCTACAAGCACCCATGCTTGATATTCTTTAAACTTCAATGGCAGCAACTTTGTTGATCATCAAGATGTAGATAATATCTCTACCTTGAAAACCCTAAGATTTGTGTAAATGAAAGCTCCTCTAGATCTCACAAGAGATTTACACAAAACAGAAAAGTATGAGCAACAAAGACTTAGAAATGATTGGGTACAAAACCCTAAAAAATAAAAGAGGCACAAGAGGGCACTCTAATCTCTCTCTTCAAAAGTCTCAAAAAACGTTCTAGGGTTTTCCTTATATATAAGAGTAGTTTTACTTGATCCCCAAGACGTTTTAAATAGAGTTTGGGCTAAATTGGAACTCTGCAAAAAAAATAAATCTGTACGTGGTTCGATCAATCGAGTCTAATTTTCGATCGAATCGAGCCTTACAGATTTAGTCCCAATAAATCTGCAATCACTCGATTCCAGTTTTTACAAATAAACATACTATGAGCAAGCCTAAACAAGACTAAACAGCCTGTTTTGATCATGGGTTGCCAACAATACAAATTAGAGTTCTAAATACATAAGTTCCTAACTCTTTAGAACCTAACATTTTCTGATACTGACCTTTCCACTATCATTAACAGTAGGGGTTAGGAGTTCCTTTGTGACATCTCGGTCACTTGTCCCTCTTTGATCATACAGGAGTTTTACTCCAATATGCACGGATTTGATTACTCCGTACCTCATTTCTTCATTCACGTTTGAGGTACGCGTATTGTAGTCACTCTAGATTTTATATCCGAGGTGCTACACGTTCAAGGGTAACGCATCCGGATTACCCCGGCTGTCCTCATCTACGAATTGTGTCCAAAGATGAAATCTTGTCCTCTCTTCTGTGAGACACCTTCATCTTGAGGTGAACGTCAAAACACCCCTTGTTTGGGCTTTGCAAAAGGTCTGAGGTTTCTGAATATAGTGATGACATTTGTTCTTTATCCCTTTTCTAACTATAATTCTATTACTAAGCCTCGTGCTCGCCTTTTGTTATCCCTCATTGAGGATATCTCCATAGACTTTCCCTCTCATTTCATACTCTTCCTTATAGATATCTATAAGGATACAATGACCTATGATAAGCTTATTTTCCCTTCTACTATCACGCGGATTCTTCACCATACGTCTGTCTCCTATTTCGAGTCTCTTTACTTCTCCATGATGTGTGCCATTAGCGTGGCAATCGTTAGACGGAGCAAGGCCCAACTTCAACCGAAGCAGCCACAAACCGAGACAACGACTCCTCCAGCTTCTTCTGCTCTATCCATATCCGCTCCTTCTTCTTCCGCGAGTGGTGTGACCCTCGAGGCGATCATGGCGCAACTTCAGCGCATGGATGCTCGCCTTGATACACTCACTTTTGAGATGTATCAGGTGAACACCTGTGTCAGTCGTATTGCACGACAACAAGCTTGCCATGGTGGCTTCATAGAGTCTCCCTCTCCTTCTCTAGAGGTTTCTAAGGACAAGGATGACGATGGTGACTCTGATGGTGATGCTGATGAGAATGAGGATGCTAGCTCTTTTGGGGACGATGAGATGACTACTTCTCAGTGACTTACCCTTTGTCATTCGTGACAAAATGGGAAGTAGTTTTAAGTATAAGAGTAGTCATGTACTTAGGGGGAGAATTAGTATATGACTTTTTGATAGGGGGAGTGTTTTTGTTTATGAGGGATGTAGTAAGGACATTTTTTATCTTTTATTTTCTATCTTTTTAGATACATTGTTCTTATATTGTGATAGCAAACCTTGTACTCTTATTGAGAGAGATATATATATATTGAGGTTGTTATTACATTCTTTCACCTATCTATTCATTTGTTGTTTATTTTCTCTCTTTATGCAAATGCTTCTTATTTATTGTATGCAATCTTTTATTTCTGTTTCACATTAAGATGCTGTGATGAGTTTCGTTTAAAGTGTTTTAGAAATACAGGTTGTCAAAGTTTATCCTGCCATGAACTTTTTTCTTGCAAAGTTTTTCAAGAGTTTGTGTTAGGATTAGATTTTATTATATTCAACAAGTGAGTATGAGTTGAGTAATTTATGACTTCTCTCATATTTCATTTGTTTGTTGTGGTTTTGTCACGGATTGCCAAAGAGGGAGATTGTTAGGACATATGTGGATCATGTTAAGAACATATGTCATTTAGAATTGGCTAATCCTTTGACAAAACGCACTTTACTTGTATTTGGGTAGATCTAGGATGGTTTAAGTTTTCAAGAAACATGTTGTTCAAGTCAAGAGTTTAAGCCATGCAAATCTGTTCAAGAAATAAGTGAAGAAATGCTGTATTTTAAATCTCGACAGATAGCTCGACAGATTGTATCTATCGAGGTCTAAAAGGCTATTTTAGCCCAATGCTCGACAACTGCTCGACAGATAACCTATTTATCGAGAATTACGAAAATTGGTTTTTTAGATCTGATTTCACGCATATCCATGTGTATGTGTTTAGGTTTTCTTTTCTCACAACCCTAAACATATATAAGGATTATTTAAAGGGCCGTCACATGAGACGCAACTTAAGGCAAAGGTTTCATTCAAGCATATTGTGACTGGAGATATATGCCATAGTTCATCTTTCTCTTGAAGAAGCTACTGCGTCTTTGCGCCTTAGGGTTTTGTAACCAAGTACTTCTTAATCTTCATTGTTGATGAAGTGAAGAACCTTGCAGCCAACAATCTTCTTCAAATTGGTGAGTTAGTCACGTACTAGGAGCCGTGCATCTTTGGTTAGTCACGTACTAGGATCCGTGCAAAAGGGTGGCGTTCATATATTGAAGAGTTCAGAGGTTCTGAAGCGGTAGAAGTTTCTACTGTAAGTTTACCTAAGGGGATTGTAGAGTCTAGGGACAAAAATTTTGTACTAGTTATGAAACTTCTTTTTATTATAGTGGATTGCTTTTCGGGAAGGTTTCCCCCCAGATTTTTTACTGTGAAACTAGTTTGTTTCATTGGTTTTCCTGGGTCACATATCTTGTCTTATTTACTATTCCATTGTGCATAATTTTGACATGATATTGATGTTTGTTTGTTTTAACAAGGTTTATTCATAATAAATTTAATTAATAACTTGGGTTTAAAACTTGTTAATTCTATCAACTGGAGTCTAAATGTCCCAACAAAATTGTTAAGTAAGAGGCAGAAAACGACCACTTAAAAAATAATGTCAGTGACTCATACTAGAGCTCATTGAAAGTATGTCAAAGTAACTTGTTGCCAATGATCATACTTTTATGAATTTAAGAGTGACTATTGAGTAATGTACATTAGTTCATGGCATAGATTTGGAAGATTAAAAGAAGCATGTATAGCATTAGAAGTAAATCTCAAGCATTAAGAGTGTGGATGAAACAGAAGAAATTGCAGAATATAAGCAACACTAGTTAATTAAGCACAAGGAAATATGCACACCCCTTTTTTTTATGTGTTGTCAGCAGAGCTAAGCAACATGTATAGCATTAGAAAACAATTCCAAAAGTTTGAAATCAACTAATCCGCATATGAGGATCCGTTTTAATACAGCTATAACCTAAATGATATTTGGTTAAAAATCCTCATTTATGTACCTTCAAGCATTATATTTCTTGCGTTAATGTAAAAGGCATCCATTTTATTAAGAAAGAAAACATCCATTTTATTAAGAAAGGTTGGCTAAATCAGTCTGAACAAAAGGTAAGGTTTGGGGTGGAATATTCTTCATTCACACAATACACTCTGACATGGTCACAGCTAGCCTAGCTAAATTATGAGCAACTCTATTGCCATCTCTCCTAGTATGAGAGGAAGAAAATTATGAAAACAAACCAGTGAACAATGCGGCATCATTGATGAACAGACCATAACAGGGTAAAAAGCTTGGTGTTTTCTTTAAACTCAACTTTTTAGAATGTTCATTAAATTATCTCATTGGATAATATGAATTTAAAATTTTAAATAGCACAAGATTTGTCTTGCTCCAACAAAAACACTAGTGGTATCCCCGTAATAACTTCAACCCAATAAATTAATAAAGCTCAACCATAATCTAAGGGTGCACCTGAATGTAGTAGCTAAAATAAATTATTCTTCTTTGTGGACAGTGAAGCATAGCTTCATTCCATTAGGAATAAGAGGACACACCAATCATGTTATGGCGGATCTATTTTATAATTGCAATAACACCTTAAACGATGAGCAGGGAAGGAACAAGTAGGAATGATTCAAACAGAAAGAATGTCTCACTAGTTTGCATCTACAGCGGCACATGATTAAAGTGTTGTGGAACAAGTGGAGACAGAGTTCACCAATGCCAACTTATTTGCGTTTTCTATATATATTATATTATAGAAAAACTACCGCCTATGCTCTTAAATTTCAAGAAGATAATTTTTACTACTAAACCGTGTGCAACTCCCTAACCCAAAATCTAATTTATTTTTAGGACAGATACATAATTTTTATCCTAATGACGTAAGAGTTAAGACACCAACACAGCAAAACACTCTGTCAATCTCAGCATCAAAGGGTGAAGCTTTCCGTTACATAAATGGATTCGGAAAACAGCACTGCACACACACGCACAAACCTAATGGGTCCTCTATAAATACTAATACAATTGTAAGCTTATTCTCAACTTTCACAAGTTTTTCACTACTAAACCTATTATCATTGTCAAGTTTTTCACTACGGGCTTTCAAGGTAAGTTATAGTTCTAATTTGTTTGTTCTACTTACTTTATGGTTTTTATTAACTTGAGTTATTAGTTTTATTGTATTTATGTGTAATTGATTCTTTCTTTTCTTTCTATATGGTTCACTGTTGTTATTGTATGTTTGCTAATATATGATTTATGTTGAAATTGCAGTTACCATTGATATGGAGAGCGTGACTGCAACATCTGCGAAAATTGAAGAGAGAAAAAGGAGGAATCGAGAAGCTGTAAAAAAAGCTGAAAATAAAAAAGATCAGCATATGAAAGACTTGTTGAATAAAAAATCTTTTTTGGAGAAAGATATCAAGATAATTCAGGAACGGTGTGCTGTGATTATTGAAAATCAAAAGGCATACGACTTGAAGAAGACATATTTAAGGGCTGAAACGACCATATTTGACCAATATGCAAACCTTTTGTCAAAGTACTGTATTATGAGGCACGGCGTGTGATAATGTGAACAATGTTTTTGCATCATGCTCATCATGGTTCTTGCTCCATTACTTAGTATGTCCTATATTTAGATTACATAATAGTAGAAAATAATGTTATCCAATACTAGCTAGTATTGGTTTTTTAGTTGAGTTCAATATTAGTCATGGCGTTTTTCACTCTATGTCTAAGATGTAGATCTTCATGCAATATCTATAAATAAATTAACAAGTTTTTATAGATTCTTCCTCAATAACTTGAGATATATTTGGTTTAATTTTCAGTGTTTATTCTCTCTTGGCTTGAATTAATGTTACAAGCTCAAAATATATTTTGTTTTTTTTAAGACGTTGTGAAGCATGTCAATAAATTGATGATTTAACTAGTTAACACTTCTTAGTATTTCCAACCGGGACATTCAAGGTTCAGATCCTCCCTACCACACTCCAACTATTAAATTATAAAAAATTATAAATTATAAAAAATTGACCTTTAGTGGACCAAAGGAGAGAAAAAAAAAAAAACATTACAATCTTATTTATATATCTTAAATCTAGATTATTGCATAAATTTCAATTTAACTCAATTAGTAAATGTCGTTTTACTTGAATAATTAAAGTGTCTATCAAGTCAAAACTGCTAAAAAAATAAAACCATATAACCATAAAAATAATGATTGTGATTGTGAGAGTGTTTAGTCATTAACAAAAAACATAAAGTGTTACCACATTGGTTTGGATAGGTTAAAAAATATAAATTTATGTTAGTAACCAAAATTTTTCTAATGAAGGCAATGCATACGCGAATTATAGGGTTCAAATAATTTGCACCCACAATGTGTTTAAAATTCAACTCCTCTATCTCATTGATTTGCATTACAGTAATAATTTTTCAAAAATCTAGCAATATTTTCTATATTTCTAATGTATATACAAGTTTATCAATATTCTTTCAATTTTTTTTTTAAGAATCAATATTCTTTTAAATTAAAATGAGTACAAAATGATCATTAAATTTTATCTAATGATTCCAGACTAACTGAGTTATACCTGAACCAAATCTAACAAAACCCAACTTGATCTAGCTCTTATTATTTTTTATGTTAAAAGAGGCATATAATGTCTAAGGAGAGTAATCTCAGCTCTTAGCTAGCCCATGCCTTGGTGCCAGTTTAGAGTATATTAATTTTGACACCCTCCACTTTTACAAATACTTTCACCAGTAGGACAAAGTACAAACCATATGGACCTAAATAACTATTGCTTTAATGCCATTTGATAACAAAATAATCTTCAATTAGTAAAAATGAACTAAACAATTCACCAAAAAACAAGATTTTAAAGAAGATAGTACACAAATTGGCATGGTATACCGAGTTACATTTTGATTTTGTTGACAAAGTAGTTAACTTACCTCCGAGTAGTAATCTTAAGCATATAACAGTGTAGCAAAAATAAGACTTATAAGTTGAAGGAGAAAAAGGGTGTCTCAGAACTTGAGGCACAATGTCTCTCTTGATCAATCCTTTGATTTGATATCCAAAAGAATAGCAACATAATATGGTTCACTCTCAATAAACACATTTCTAAGTTCTTGTAAAGGATCTCACTATCTATCGCATCTCATGCTAATATATATATATATTTATATATATATATTATCATAATAAGATTTGAGAAAAAAAGAATGGTAATTTGTGACAGACTCTTTCATAGAAAGGATCCACCACATTGATTAATTACTCACATAATGCATTTGAATTTTTTCATTCATTTTTATTTTATTTTTTTCCATAAGATTTTCAATTTAGCTTTAGTAAATTAAAAGAGGGATCCATAGTCCATACTAATTTGTGAGCTCCAAATCCAATGGTGGGATTGATTCTGAATCTGATTGCCCATTTAGGCCAAAGAGTTGGAGTAGGGTAAGCATATTTTAGTCCTCACTCCCAGATTGCCCATTAGGCCATTACTTGACATAAATCACCATATGTAATGTTACGTTTGGTTTGAACAAGGCTATGACTAAGGCTTGAATTATTAAAGTAAGGGAATGGGATTTCAAAATTATAACTCATGAGCTCCCTTGGGCAAACCTAACATATAGAACATGCACTCCTTTCAAGTTTCAAAGTTAACTTCCTACCTAGCTTTGGAGACTAAGGAGAGAGAGTAGAAAACGAGAAGGTATCTCATGCGTCACGCGTATGAGACCTTTGTCTCACTGACAGGTGGGCCCCACAAGTAACTTTTTTTTCCTAAACTAATTTTTCTCTGTAACTTCCCATTTACTTGAGGGTTCTAATTAGCTTAACAAGTAAAATCTTTTATCATAGAATAAAAGACCTTGGATTCGAACCCCACTCATATAAAAAATCAATTAGTGTCTTAGCCTAATAATAGAAGGAATCTTTGGCCTTGACAACCAAGAAAGAAGCAAGTTCAAGCAAAAGACCATGCCCATATGAAGTGAGTTGTGCATTGTAGTTGCTGCAATCAGACATGTCATTTTAGAACAACGTGTGCAACACAGTGGCGGCTCTAGAAATGTTTTTGAAGGTGGTCATTAAGAAACTTAAATTATACGAAATCTAATAAAAAGAGAACTTTGTATATTGACGACACGACAAAAAAAAAAAAAAAAAAAAAAAAAAAACACAAACATACACACGTGCAAACACATAAAATCTTACAATTTCCTTCTACGATTTTTTTTTTCTTTTTTTTTTGAAATCATTACATAATAGTCTCATTATTAATGTTGTAAGCTACATCCCTTTCAAAATTTTAGTTAATTAAAATTTTTCTTGGACTTTTTTTTGTAAGGACCTAATATATTGTTAAGAGTACTAAAGTTTAAGAATAAAGTTTGGCTACAAACTAAGCGTAACACAAAGCTACAAATCTTACTAAACAAATTAACATTGCTATATATTTTGAAAATCTACTGTTGAATTGCATGTTCTCTATGTCTTAAAACACATGTCAAATTTCATGTCAATCAGATGTTATTTACTATTCAATCCATAAACTTATTTCTTATGTATAATTTTAGACTGCAAAAACTCGAAATTTAAACATTTAATTAATAACATAGCTATTGATCTTTGATCTTCTTAAAATTTTGCAAATATAGAGGATATAAAAAGAAAATGTAATTAAATGGTGGATTTGTCTAAATTCATATCCAATAAAAAAAATTAAATAGAGTTGTAGCCTTTACTTATAGCCAAGTTTGTTTCCAAATTTTATCCAAAATTTAATTATGTTGGGCCTAAAAAAAATTTAGGATTGTCACAAAGTTTTTTTAAGGATAAAAAAAAAATCATAAATTTTTAAAATTTATACATAATAATTATTATTTTTTTCAGGCCAAGTGGTCCTGTGACCACCCTGGACTCTGTGTAGAGCCGCCAGTGGCGCAACACCTATATAATTGTTGCTCTTTGACACTGGTATGTACCCTGTTCAAAAATAAATCTTAAATCCTTGAGTCCCTGATTCAATTACTTGATTATTCTTATATGAGTAGCACTTTACTGCCTAGATTTGTCATAACCATATATATGTGCATGTGTGTGCGTGCACCTGCGTGTAATAATGTATGTCTATCACACTATCCCATATGTCATCGGGTGTATATATGTATGAAGATATATGTATGGACTATAGCACTTCATTTAATCATAAAACACAATAACATGCATCAAAACCGAAACGAATTAATTAATTGAAGTTTGTGGGATATTAAAAGCTCAACTAGTGTGAAAACACTATTGCTTATTTAGACCCTCAATTCTTAATTACAACTTGATAAATCTTAATCTAAACACACTTGATGCAGAATATACGTGATTAGCAAATTATAATTAATCAAAACACTTAACAATTGCATGGATGAACAAATAAGTGCAATGCTAAAATGGAAGGGGCAGTGGGTAAAAGAATAGCAAACCCAAGATAACATGGTGATGTGTTATCAAAAAGGAAATCGAAGATCTCGGCGAAAAACCTCTCCGTGATCCTCCAAGTCAAAATAATCCACTAATGAATAAGTTAGAGTATAAGGATACCACAAGATCCTCCAAACCTAATCTACCTAAAGAACTTGAGCCCTCCAAGCTCCAGCTACCAACGGACTTCTCAGAGTCTTGTCTTCACTAGTTATCCAAATCTCGGAATTCCACTCAATTGCACTGCCAAGCCTCACCAACTTTTTTTGGGAAATATCCAATGCTTCCCAAGCTCCAAAACACTTTCTACACTCTGAATAGGTGCGGGTTGTATTTGGGTGCAAATCTCCTCTCAAGGTATAACAATGAAAGAGGGGAAGGAGAAGAGAATACAAAGGAATTCTCACTTTAGGATGTGTAGCTCTCTCTAACAAGTTGGGTTTTGTAGAAACCTCTCTAAGGTTTTCTTTTGAATAGCCTCTTTACAATTTTATGGATAAGGAGGATAGATATAGTATGGGTGAAGGATATAAGAGTCACACTTAAAATCATCCAGGCAGAGAGTTTCGCGGGTCACTCGAAGGTTAGCCAAGTCGCGAAGTGACTCACAAAATACAGTCTAACACTTGACTCTTTAGTTTCCAGTGTGTGCTTCTCATGTGACCTTTCATTGGTCGCCCACTCGCGAGTCAATTGCGAGTAAGTAGCGAACTTCACTGTCTTGAGCAATCTTCACCAACTTAATACTAAATCCATTACAATTAAATTCCACAAAATACAAGGAAATAAATTAATGAAATTACAACACTTTTTGTCATGAAATAAAGCCAACATAAATGTTATGTGAAAAGCCATAACTTAACAAATATATTTTGTTAGTTTCTAAGAAATTAGGAAGTAATGTATTAGAACTTCAATATGTATATGTTGGCAAACCATGATCAAAACTTTTAGTCTAGATTTAGGCCGCTTAAAGTACGTGTATGTGTAAAGTTGGAATCGAGTAACTGCAGAAATTACTATTCAATTTCTGCAAGGTTCAATCGATTGAAAATTAGACTCAATCGATCGAAGCTCGTGCAGATTGTTTTTTTGCAGAATTTTCCAACTCAACCCAAGCCCAGTTTAACGTGTAGGATTTTATGTTTTACTCCAAGTATAAAAAGAAAAAACCTAGCCACGTTTTAGAGGTTGTTGATATGCTGTGTGTGTGAATCTCTTGTGAGATCTAGAGGTGTTTGCCTTCATACACACTTAGGGTTATCAAGATCAAGATTGATGTCGAGAGCTTGGTGATCGCTTCAGTTGCTGTTTCAAGAACTTAAAGAAAAACATAAGTGGGAGTACTTGTGGTTGCTGTGGATCAAGGACAGAAGTAGTCCATGGACTCGAAACTGTCACGTGGTCGTGGTAGTAAGTTTTTAACTCAAGGTAGCAATAAGACGTTAGTAGTCTAAGTCGTTATTGTAAAACTTCAATTCTTTCATAGTGGATCTATTTTACCTTGAGGATAGCTAGGTTAAATCCTCTCCAAGTTTTTTACCGATTTAGTTTTCTAGGTTATCATATCGTTGTGTTCTTTATTTTCTGTATTATTTACTTGATATGATTTACTTGTGTTAACCTAGATTTGAATAATTTATCTAAGTAATCACTTGACTAAATAACTAGGTTAAACAACTTGTGTTTTAAGGGGTCTAAAAATGTACATATTTCAACAATTTACTTTTGTGATTAAGAAAATATTAACAACATACAGATCTAATTATAAGAAATAATACAAAAAGATGTGATAGGCAAAAATAATAAATAGATACTATATATATAAGAAGAAATTTGCAAAATAATTAAAAACTCATAGACTAAATGCATGAAGCATGAATGATATAGATCAAGTATTGTGTTTAACACAATCTCCTTAAAGCAAAATTTGTCCATCACACAATCTATGGTGATTAGAGATTCACGGAGGTCTACCTCCCAAGTTAATCTACAACACATAGAAGAAGCACTATAAGATCCATGCTCTGCGTACTGAACTATGTTTCTTTCTCTCTTTTTGAGAGAAATATTCTCTTTGGGAGAGCTTCTTAAAAAGTGATTTTTATGAATAAGAGACTATGAATATATACGTTAGTGAATACACATATTGTTCAAGAATCATTGATGTGTACAGACTTATTGACTCAAAAATTAAAATAATAAAATATTATTATTTGGACAAGAGGGCCAAATCCATACATGCCAAAGCCCAACCCAACATCCAACATATGAGCATATAAACTCACATATTATCCATTTCCTTTCCTATGTGTGATTCAAGGATTTTCACTACTTTAATATAATATTTAAGTAGACATATTGGAAGTCAATTTCTTATTCACTCCATGTTATGTTTCTAAAAAAGTTAACATAGCAAACGAATAATATTATATCTACTAAGTGTGCGTTTGGCTCCAAATTAAAAAGTCAGCTTATTTTACTATTTAGCTTATTTTTTTTCTATAATTTATGGACCCCACTGCATTTTTTGGTACTATTCATAAGTCTTACTATACTATTTTAGCAAATTTTTACATTTATCTACAGTACTTTCAGCAAAATCAGTAGATCCCAAATAGAATCTAACTATATAAAAAGCATGAATGGCCTTAGGAATATTATTTTGGTTTAGTAGATGTTAGGCAATACGCACAGTTTAATAGCAATTTTTTTTTTTTTTTTTGACGTCAAAACTCATCATTTTTAAGAGAGAGAGAGGGGAAAAAAAAAAAAAAGACGAGACAGAAAGAAGCTATTCCCAAAGAGGAGCTATACAGGGACTCTGCTCACCAGCAAGTTGGCAAGTATTTCCAAGTAATTTACAAAGAAAAAATATATTCTCACGCAGAGAGCTGGTGATAGAGAGATGGGGCAAAAATTGGCAAATAACACCAATCCCCAGACAATATAGCAACATTTCTAAACTATATATTAAACTAGCATCTTGAGTTTAAGAGACTCGATTTACCCCTAAGAACTCGAGCCTCAAAGGCTCGATTTTCGTGTTCTGATGTAGGTGGCGTAGTTTTTTTCCACACGGAATCCACCTGAAACTCGACCCTTAGAGGCTCGATTTCCATATCGACTCGTGTTCTGATGTAGATGACGTGGTTTTTTATCCACCTAGAACTTGAACCATAGAGGATCAATTTTATAAAAGCAAAATTCCCTTCACACTATCATTCAGTCACACTCTCAGTCATTCACACTCACCACAGAGACACTTTCAATTCCTCACTCTGATTCTTCCTCTACACTCTTAATTCCTCGTCCTCCACCAAATTCCTCGTCCAAACAAGGATTCTTCTCCCTCAGTTCTTCCCCCTAAATCAAACCCTAAATCCACACACTCGCCCAAACACTCTGGCCACCCTGCCTCACTAAAACCCGCTACCCATAAGTCCTAGCTTCTGTATCACTGAAACCCACAATCTATAGAAGCTCGTGAAACACCAAGTAATCCATTTCTTTGTTAAATGGTGTTCTTTTTTTTCTTTTTTCTTTTTTTGTGTGTGTGTGGGTTTGGTTTATTATTTTTACACTTTTTTGTGTTCGTGGGTTGAACTGTTGATATATGCTTAAATCATTAAATCATGTATATATTGATATACGGATCCTCAGTGTCCTAAAATTCACTATTAATAAAAAAGAATTAGGCAAATCAAATTTCTATCTTGTATTTTGTCAAAAAAAAAAAGGGAATAGGAGTATGTGAGTTGGATGGATCTTCTATCAAAATTCTATGCATTTTTCTATGATATGTGTAGGGACTGGCTTTGAGCACTTCTACCGTTGAGTGAGTGGACTCAAACCCAACTAGCCCAATACAATGAATTTGTAGAGAATGGGTTCAAGAACTAGGTTCTAGCAAGCGGACAACGTCCAATGCGGTGTTCGCCACCATTCAACATAGACGAACCGAAGTTATCCTCAAAAGTTTGTCCTCGGCCCAGTCCGAGGAGCTTGGTGATAGTCCTTCTTTTTCTTCCGCATCCCCCCATTCTTTGATCTGCTTCTTCCCCTTATATAGTCCTCCTCCTACGATCCATTTCCTCCACTTGTTGATCATCTATTCTTCCTTCTAACAACCCGTCCCATCAGCCACCTTACCAGAACTCCCAGTGAGTTACAACAACCGAGGTAGCACTGCTTAAGAGTCACTTCCCCATTAATGCTGCCTGAACATCAGTCATGCACATTTAATGTGGAAGTGACAATTCAATCCTGGCTTTGCTCCTCGGCCACCCTTCCACGGCCGATGTGTTGTACTTGGTCTTTCTCCTTAGATGCCCTGGAGGGCCACCTATGGTAGCCATTACTTCCCCCTCCCATGGTCCTGCTTTGCCGAGGACATGGCTGTCCTCGGCGAGGGCACTGGTTTTCCTCCTCTTCGGCATAAGCCTTGGGCTTGGTATAAAGTGGGCCATTGGGTTGCCAAATTCTCCAGCCCCACAATAGCCCCTCAAAACCCTATTGTCCGGCTCCTTAGATGGGGAGGAGGGTTTTGATGTCCTCGGGCCTATACCGTGGTTTGTCTAGTCTGGCCACAAGTCAGCGCTTGAAGTCTTTTCACCTGTCTAACGCACGTTTCTGGCACTTCGATATGCGGTACGCACCTGTATTAAATTTTGGCGGCTCCATACTCCCCATGTTCAACGGCGTGATGGTAATCCAACAGTATGAATCTTTCGCCATTATGGGCGGGAAGCCTTGCACAGTTGTCTTTAATTAGGGGTATAAATACCCATTTGAACCGGTTTGCCTCTTCACTTCTACATTCAAGGGTTCTTATGCACACACCCCGAATCCGGTCAAGTCTTTAGTCCAATTCGCGTCTCTTCACAGCCTAAAAAGCCTGGGTCAAAGTGCATTCCCTTATTTCCGTAAGTTTTCTCCTTACTCCATCTTATACTTTTCCCTTTCTGATTTTCCTCTTCCTCTACTCCTCTCTTATTTTCACTCTTCCCGGAGTCTTTTAGCTATCTTTCAGGATAGGTAGGTTTAAGAAATTGGTTGAGTCTGAGGAGGCGACGGAGGAATTCATCGCCACTCATAGGATACCCGATAACGTGGGTCTGAGGTACTGCGATGAGGGGGATTGTTATATTAGGAGGGAGGTTGATGAGGTAGTGATTCCCATAATCGCCTTCCTTGAAGGTGGTATGAGAATCCCTATGGGGTCAGTGATGAAGGGCTATCTTAGGCATTTCCGATTAGCCCCTACCCAATGCGCCATTAACGTGTTTAGGATCCTAGGTTGCGTGGATGCCTTGAACGAGAAGATGGGGTTAAGGTTAACCCATCACGACGTGAATAGGTTCTACAATCTCTAGCACCTAACGGGTAAGTCCTACTACATGAAGAGGAGGGATGATAGAGTTAGGCTCATCCAGTGTCTCCCCAAGTCTAGCAATGGGTTGAATAAGGATTTCCTCATCGTGTCGGGGGAGTGGCACGAAGGCCTTCACTGCCCAACAGTAGAGGGAGAGCTAGGTAGGGTACTCGAAATACGGGGAGGTTGATCTACTATGTTTTCACAGTTTGCATTGCTTGGTTGCTAACAGGGACTAGCTTTTCTTTTGCAGATCCACATGCCTTCGAACGGCACTTCCATTTAGTCAACAAGGAAGACTTGGAAAAGGTCCTCAGAGCGGAGATCTTTGTGAACGAGGCTGACAACCAAGTCAGAGCCGCCCACAAATCCTCGAGTATAAGCCGCTCCAGAAGTCGTTATCGGCTCCTAGACACGTGATCAGAGCCAAGGACCCTAGGCTCCGCCAAATTACCGTGGTAAAGCACAGGTTCTCGTTTTCTGAAGGATTTTCCATCCCCAAGGGCATCCCGTTGGCAGGTACTTCCTCGTCCCATTGGGCTGCGGAAGCCGAGGGAGGAAGTTTAGAAAAAGAGGGAGAAGTAGTTTATCTGGGTTCGTCCGAGGACGAATTTAGTGCATTCGACCAAGTCCATCTATCCGAGGATCCCTCTGATGACTTGGGCGATCCCCATTTATCTTAAGTAGACCTCCTGTCACCAAGGACTGGTACTCAAGCCGAAATGGGTTTCAAGAGACAACCTCAAATCAGCATGTTCGACCTACTTAAAGGCCAACCGGGGAAGGACACACCGGGAGGTCACAGTCCAAGCCTTCTTCTGCTCCACCCAAACTTCCCCCTCCCCCACCTAAGTCTTTGCTTGGGCAGACTAAGCCGTCCTTTACTCTGCCGACCTCGGACCCTCGGCCTGAGTCAACCGACCCGAAGAGGAAGAGGCCTTCCAAGGGCAAAGACCCAGTGGATGGGGGGAGATCTCGTTCTTCCCAAGAGGAAAATGAAGCCCGCCAACCTTCCAAGCAGCTGAGGATTGGTGGTCAGGACAGTAGAAAAGAGGTCATTCAATAGTCCGAGCCCCAAGCCTGGCTGCCTATCGCCATGCTTCATGGGAAGCCTTTAATGGATGACGCCACCCTCAAGGACTTTCGAAGGGGAGAGGGCACTCGCTTGGCCGATGCCATGGAGAGGTCCCCTCTTCTCCCTACTGACATGACCGAGCTGGGGGGTATGAGGAGGCAAGAAGTTGTCCGTAACCTCAAGAGGTACCTGGGTATGGTAAGACTTCTGACACTTGTGCTTTTGTTGAAATTTTATTCCTTAGTTCCCGACTTACGGTGTACTCGTTTTGATTGGTAGCCTATCCAGACCACCTTTAGGCTGGATGAGGAAGCCGACAACCAGGGTAGAGTCCTGGATCAGGAGCGCAACAAGTACTTGGATGCCGCGAATACCGTTAAGAAATCTGAGACTGATCTTAAGAAGGCACGGGAGGACCTGGAGGAGATGATGAAGGCCCGAGACAGCGCAGCATCCGACCTAGCCGGCGTTAAGAAATAGGCTGAGGACTAGACAGGGTGCCTGCGAGAGGTTGAGGGTCAGCTACAGGTCGACAAGAAGCATATCGCCGACTTGAAGAAGAAACTGGCTGAGGCAGAGTGGGCCAAAGGTGTTGCCGAGTACGCCAGGGACGAGGCTTTGAGGGCTAAAGAATTGGCCGAGTTTGCGAGGACAGATGCTGAGAGCTCCAAAGAGCAAGCGAAGGAGGAGGCCTTTGCTGAGGGAGTGGCTAAGACCGAGGCTAGTCTCAAGGCTCAAGTGCCTGAGGTGTACAGGCGCTACTGCTCCCAGACTTGGAATGAGGCCCTCAACCAAGCTGGGTTTGAGGCCTCATCTGAGCTTAGGAGGGCCGAGAGGGTGTATTACCCTTCCGCTATTTAAGAGGCTACCTTTGCCATTTCTGTAGTCGACATTGTCCCCGAAGCGGCAGACGGGGACCAGGCCGATGCTGCCAAGGATCTCAATTCTATTGATAGGCCTGCCGAGGAGGCTGAGCATCAGGGGGTGCCAGAGGAAGGGGAAACTAATAACCTAGAAGCGCCTCCAGATGTGGTGAAGACCCCTACTGGTCCTTAAGTCCCTCCTGCTGACTTCCAGGCTTTTCTTGCCGAGGGGGACCTTCCCCAAGTTGCCCCTCCAACCAAGGAGACAGCTCTCATGGTGGTGCCACTGCAGGCTGTTCCCCTAGGTCAAAACTCCGAGGACCCCGAGGACACCTCTGGACAGCCTCCCAAGGGGGGGATAAAGCTCAAGTCGAAGATGTCTTAGCTAGCTTTTGCGTTCTGTTTTCTGCTTTTGTTGTTGTTATTTCTCTTTCTTTTTTTTTTTTTTTTAAAGCACTGTACTGCTACTTCTAAATTGAATGTGTGAATCACCTCTTTTTTACTTTATGTGTTAATTGTTATTATGATGAGTTTTACCACTGATATAACCTAGGCTTTAATTATTAGCTTCACAATCTCAGAAGCTCAACATGCTTTTCATTCTGAATTGGCAGCCAAAAAATGTAAAGGCCATAGTGATAGTTTCCACTTAGACCTTGGTCGATAATTGAACCACTTTGACACCACGACCTATTCTTGCTGAATTGAATACTGAGGGAACAACTTTACAACATTAGTTCGTGCTAAGGGGTTAGATTCAATGTGCCTCTGAATGATTTAAGTGATGCTCATAGGCTTGTGTTTATTTACGCCTTTACCGAGGGTAGCCAGTTTCGAAAGAGGTCTGAGTCCAAGGACCATGCAAAACCTTGGTTCCGTCTAACCCTTAGGTTCTTCTGTAAGTGACTAGTTTCCCCACAGGTTTAAGTCCGAGGATCATACAAGACCTTAGTTCTGTCTAATACTTAGATTCCCCTATAAGTAGCTAGTTTCCCCATAGGTTTGAGTCCGTGGACCATGCAAGACCTTGGTTCAGTCTACTACTCAGGTTTGTCTTGAAGTGGTTAGTTTCTCCATAGGTTTGAGTCCAAGGATTATGCAAGACCTTGGTTCAGTCTAACACTTATGTTCTTATGTAAGTAACTAGTTTCCCCATAGGTTTGAGTCCGAGGACCATGCAAGACCTTGCTTCAGTCTAGTACCCAGGTTCTCATTGAAGTGGTTGGTTTCCCCATAGGTTTGAGTCCGAGGACCATGCAAGACCTTGGTTCAGTCTAGTACTCAGGTTCTCCTTGAAATGGTTAGTTTCCCCATCGGCTTGAGTTCGAGGACCATGCAAGACCTTGGTTCAGTCTAACGCTTATGTTCTTCTGTAAGTAACTAGTTTCCACATAGGTTTGAATCCGAGAACCATGCAAGACCTTGGTTCAGTCTAGTACCCAGGTTCTCCTTGAAGTGGTTAGTTTTCCCATAGGCTTAAGTCCGAGGACCATGCAAGACCTTGGTTCAGTCTAACGCTTATGTTCTTCTGTAAGTTACTAGTTTCCTCATAGGTTTGAGTCCGAGGACTATGTAAGACCTTGGTTCAGTCTAGTACCCAGGTTCTCCTTGAAGTGGTTAGTTTCCCCATAGGCTTGAGTCCGAGGACCATGCAAGACCTTGGTTCAGTCTAATGCTTATGTTCTTCTGTAAGTAACTAGTTTCCCCATAGGTTTGAGTCCGAGGACCATGCAAGACCTTGGTTCAGTCTAGTACCCAGGTTCTCCTTGAAATGGTTAGTTTCCCCATAGGCTTGAGTCCGAGGACCATGCAAGACCTTGGTTCAGTCTAACGCTTATGTTCTTTTGTAAGTAACTAATTAGGTTTGAGTCCGAGGACCATGCAAGACCTTGGTTTAGTCTAGTACCCAGGTTCTCTTTGAAGTGGTTAGTTTCCCTATAGGCTTGAGTCCGAGGACCATGCAAGACCTTGGTTCAGCCTAACACTTCGTCGCCTCTACTCGGGGTGAAGGAACTTGTCCTTAACGCTGGAATGTTTGCTTCTAGAGTGATAATGGTCTCAGCCTTGCCTCACCGGAAATGAGTTATTCCTCAGACTAAGCCCTTGGCCCAGCATTGACCTAGGCAGGGGTGGCTCGAATTTCTACCCTTACGTGTGACAGTAGCCCCTCCTTTGCTCCAATTTTTCGCTACATTTGATTTCGAGGCATCTTTTGACTGTTCGAGTTGCACACCTGACGCTTCGGTGTGTGAGGTGCGCCCTCATTAATATCCTCGTGGATCAATGGAGATACAGCGTTTGGTGGCCTCTTTGGAATTTGGTCAGGATTAATGTCACTGGTAATTCTTCTTTCGAATTCTGTGTGGACCAATTCCCACCAACCTTTGCCCTCTATATAAGACTTTCTGGGGGAATCGTCCTTCCACACTTCACAAACCCTTTAGTTAAACAGGAAACATGATCCTCCAACCCTTTAAGCCCCTTCGATAACCTTTCCAGGATTGTGATCAGGGCTTGGAGGAATGGGACGGCTCTGGATGAGGGCCAGGGCAAGCAAGCCAAAGGTCCTCCTCCCTCGATTGAGGACCGTAGCGGTTGTGGTTCGCGTCAGACTTCCAACGCGACAACGCTTAGGCGTCATCCCTGTGGTAGCATATCTGGCAGTTAGGAAGGAGGTCCATGAAGAACGTCATATTTTGCTCCAGTGCGCATCCCGGTCTACCCTTCAAGTTGGTAGTGACTCGCGCCCAGCTTACCCGCCAATGGAGGCTCGCAAGACTACGTCACGTTCGGTGCCCGGGTGTTGCCACCTCCAATGTTTAACTATCATGAGGCTGGGGGAGCATCAAGGGAACATCATGGGATGGGGCCATCAGGCACTTTTGCATCTGCTCCTTTCTCCTCTCCAGCACCATCCACACTGGCCCGGGGGTTGTTAGTAGCCTTAAAACAAGCCTGCCTCAGCCTTCCTTTCTAGGGTTAGCTTTTTAACAAGCCCGTCTGGGCCTCTATTTGTATAATGTATTTTTCCTTTATTTAATAAAAAGGCTACAATGTTTATTCGCTTTTTTCTCTAAATCTTTTATTCTTCTGCGATAATCGTTTCTTGAGAAAATGCGTCGCTGTTTGTTGTTTCTTTTTTTTCTTTTTTTTTTTTGATGGGATCCGAAATCGGTGCCGTTGGCGGTGACGAAAAACTGCCTAACTTTGCGTAAGTTAGCATCGTAGGAACAATTTCTCTCTGCGCTTGCTAACACACAAGTTCTTCCCACTGACGGCGCCAATTGTAGGGACTGGGTTTGAGCACTTCTACCGTTGAATGAGTGGACTCAAGTCCAGCTAGCCCAATACAATGAATTTGTAGAGAATGGGTTCAAGAACTAGGCTCTAGCAAGCGGACAACGTCCAATGCGGTGTTCGCCACCATTCAACATAGACGAACTGAAGTTATCCTCAAAAGTTTGTCCTCGGCCCAGTCCGAGGAGCTTGGTGATAGTCCTTCTTTTTCTTCCGCATCCCCCCCTTCTTTAATCTACTTCTTCCCCTTATATAGTTCTCCTCCTACGATCTCTTTCCTCCACTTGTTGATCATCTATGCTTCCTTTTGACAACCCGTTCCATCAGCCACCTTACCAGAACTCCCAGTGAGTTGCAACAGCCGAGGTAGCACTGCTCAGGAGTCACTTCCCCATTAATGCTTCCTGAACATCAGTCGTGCGCATTTAATGTGGAAGTGACAATTCAATCCTGGCTTTACTCCTCGGCCACCCTTCCACGGCCGATGTTTTGTACTTGGTCTTTCTCCTTAGATGCTCTGGAGAGCTGCCTATGGTAGCCATTACTTCCCTCTCCCATGGTCCTGCTTTGCCGAGGATATAGCTATCCTCGGCGAGGGCACTAGGTTTCCTCCTCCTCGGCATGGGCCTTGGGCTTGGTGTAAAGTGGGCCATTGGGTTACCAAATTCTCCGGCCCCACAATATGCATTTCATTTCATTAATAGCTTGTAAGAGTTAAATTTGATTTGGTATGTAGTGTTCCTTTTGATTTAATGTTTAATTTTGAAATGATATCATTTCATCAGTAATGAACGAAAGGACTAAAATGATTTCGTTGCTAAAGTTAATATATGCCTAGCTCTATATTATTACATCTGACTTGTGTGTTTGTTAAACTACATTGAGTAATTTATGCATGTTAATCATGTAGTTTTTTCAAGTAAGACAGAACAATTAATATAACCAAAATGAGGCAACATATAATATAAAATATTTTTCTGATATTATCACATTCCCTTCTAATTTGAATTTTCTCAAACAATAATGCATCTAGAGTTGGATGTATTCCTCTAGAAAATTAGGCATCAATGTGGGGTGATAGTTGAAGGAACTCAAAGAAATTAATCTCATAGAGAGTAAGATACAACAACAACAACAAAGTCTTTGTCTTAAAACTTTTGGAGTTAGCCATGGATCCTCAAAAGACTAATTGAAGTAGACCACATGTATTTTCCTGTTCCGTTCTATCATATCCAAAATCATACTCATGGAAATTAAGATAATATTGATTAAAGTTTTTTCAAAAAGAAAAAATGAAAAACTGGGGGACATTTTATATTTTCTGTGTTGTTGTAGCTATTTTTGCATCAATGACTTTTTGGGGCTCTGCTTAGAGCTCCTTAGGGATTAGTAGGGTGACCCTTTTCGTATCTGTAGACTGTAGTGAAAAGTTTTTGAATGGTTTCTAAGAGTAGGGAAGGAGGACCACTAGAAGATCTTGTTAAAATTTTCATGGTGACCCCAAACCAAGGTGGTCGATACCGTACCGGTACCGGCCGTACCGGCCGGTACATACCGTACCGGCTGCATACTGGTATCGAAACATCAACGTTTCATACCGATTTAAATACCGGCCGTACCAGCCATGTACCGGTCATACCGGCCAATTTCGGGCAATACCGGCCGGTACAGAAAAAAGTTTTTTTTTTTTTTTTTAAGTTTTGTAATTTTTAAATTTTTTTAGGGCAAAATGGTAACTTATTTGTATTAACTTATTAGTATTATTTGTTTTCTTAGTATGCAATGATAACTTTTAAGCTTTCTATTTTTTATATTGTGTTTTTTTCGTTTTCTTTTAATTGATACTAAAGTATAAAATCATGAATAATTAGTTCTGAATTGAGGAAATGTTTTATGGTAAGCTTTTATATTTATTATAATATATATATACACACACATACATATATATCTATATATATATATATATATTTATTTATTTATAAATATAAAAAATAGCGGTAAACCCGAAACGGTACACCGGTATTGACCGGTATCCGAAATATATCGTACCGTTGGGCAAACCGATACAGCCACCGGTACGGTATTGACTCCCTTGCCCCAAACACTTGTACAATTTGCTGGTGATATCCTTTTTCCTATTTGATTGTGCTCTCTGCAACTGTGAATACTTTAGTGTAATTTAAAGCTTCAATGGAATTTGTTAGATTATCCATCTGGTTATGGTTGGGGAAAGAGTTTGCTTGGACGATTGTCTAGAGTAGGCTAAGAGCATCAACGGAGGGTCTTATTATATTGCCCAAGGTGCTTCTAGTCACCCAATTACAATACATAAATATTTGCTCTCTTAAAGCTAAAAATTTCCTCAATAATGCAATTGTCAAAAGAAGTACCAATAAAAACAACAATCCACACCTGATTACCATTAAACATAAGATATACTAATTATTACAAGATCATCTTATTTCAAAAATTCCTAATCTCCTTTCATACGTACACACTCATAAAAACTCCTAAAACTTGCTATTTTTCATAATCTAAAATTTGAGAAGAAAAGGAGGGGTGAGTTAACAACTCAAAAAGTAACCAAATACCAAAACTAGTTGAAACAAGTATATAGATTGACAAAATAATATAGATTTATGAAATCAAAATTTTTCACATATATCAAAAGTTATAATATACTATGGGTTTTCAAAAATAAACTAAAGAAGTTTCATAGTCTTAAAATAATTCATAAATTCAAACATATTCACATTCTCAACAATCTTATATATATATATATATATATGGTCACGCTCTATCCCCGTGACTAGGAATCAGATTTAGAAGAAACTAGTTTTGTGCTAATGTATATCCCCCATTAGCTGGGTCCAGAAACACGATAAGCTCATGATGGCCCAGATTGAACTAGTTTCGATACCAATGAATAACCTCTATCGGCTAAGTATTAGAGTCAAAATATAGTCATATAGTCCAAAATCATATATATCAAATTAGAGTTCAAACAAAAATAAATCTCATTCAAATACATATATATATATATATATATATATATACGTGTGTGTGTGTGTAATCATATATTCAGAAATAAAATATATTTGTGATAATTCTTTATTCTTTACTTAAATCAGTAGTACAATTGAAATAAAAATGTAACAATTATAAACAATATTCAATAGTTAAAATACAGTAGTATAAGAAAAATAAAAACCAATTAGGATAAGGTTACTTACCTCAACTAGCACACCACAAAGGAACTTTTATCTGACACTTCCTCTAAAAATCCTTAAATATCACCTAAAACAATTTTTCAAGAAACGGATACTCAATAATAATAATAAAAATTAAAGAAAAAAAAAACTTATAATAGTACCTGATAAAAAGAAAAAACTACTAAAAATAACCAATAATTTTTCACTATGATCTCACACCAAAAACAAACTTACTTATTCATAACATATATTTCCTTTACTTTCTGCCACTACTAGTTCCCTGGGGATAAGACCAATAGATTACATATAAGATCAAAAGTCACTTTGTAAAAGAAGAGCACCACCTGGACTCATCTTCATGTATACGAATTCACCTTTCTATGTTTGCTTTTATTTTATTTTATTTCTTTTGTGATAGCTTGTCAGAAGTCAAAGCCTAGACTACTAGACTTTTTGTTTTCCCCAAGTCCAATACTTCGGGCACTATTTATTAAAAAAATTATGGGCCAAATCAGCCATTTATCACTTATCACGAAAATTATTAGTGGTAAGGATGAGCTTTAGTCTTTGATATAAGATAGGCCACAAAAACTCATCCTTACTCCCTACTGGAATATTCTGAGTAATTTGCTCTCTCAAAATATCTATAATTATATGCTAACTTAAGTAATTTATATATGGCTAAGGTTTTGACTTTATTTTTTAAAAGCTCTCTTAATAATATTAATTATAAAATTGATCATACAAAAAGATTTACTTAAATACTCCACATTTTTAAGTCCCTTTTTTCTTTTTTTTCTTTTTCTTTTTCTGGGTATAACACAAAGGCTTTTAAAAGAAAAATGTTTGGGTTCCAAAAATCCCATGACTTTAAAGAAAAATAAATATTCCTTTTATAACTTTGCTTATTCAAAAGATTTCTTTTATCATATTTTTGAAAAGAAATTCAACAAGGTAAAAGAAAACATTTTTTTTTAAAAGAAAGAAAAGATATTTTTTTAAAAAGAATAACACACCTTATTTTCGGATAAAAGAGAAAAAGAAAAATATATGAATTTTTTGAAAGAAAATTTTTAAAGGGAAAGAAAAGATATTATTTTGAAGAGAACATTTAAAAAAAATAAATAGGGGAAGTTTAAAGAAGGATTTAAAAAAGAAAAGGGTTTCAATTTGAAAAACACTTTTGAAAAGGGAAGAAAATTTTTTTCTCTTTGAAAAACCACTTCCTTGGAAAAGTATACTAAATGAATTTTTTTACCAAAACTATTAATCTATGGCAACCTTACTAATGAGAAAAAGTAAAGAGCAACAATAGTATATAAGTGCTATGAGTTTGCAAGAAAATAAAGGAAAGTAAATAAAATTTCTAGAAAATAAAATGACAAGGGAATGTAAAGAACTCAAATTTAAATGACAATAAAAGTAAAAAGCTTGAATTTAAATGACAATAAAAGTAAAGAGCTTGAATTTAAATGACAATAAAAGTAAGGTCATTAAAAATGTTTTTTTTAGAGATCCATCTTAAATAAGTTTTAATCTATTTCAAGCCTTATGGGTTCTTTGTCAAAAAGAGATGGGAGCTCTAAGCCATCAACCGTCCTTAAGAAAACATTCCCATATTGTGTTTTACTTAAGGTTTAAAGCTCATTCAAAAGGGATAGATAGAAAATCTTTTTCTTAGGTGATGAGATAGTAATATATATATATATATATATATATATATAAGGAGAAGGGGAAGAACATTAAATAAAAGGGAACAATAATAAGATGAATATATGAACAAGAATCTAAATGGTTCCTAGATGCCTAGAAGAAATGAGACTTCTTCCCCTAAAGGGTACTTCTCATATTAGGTCTAGGTAAATGTTCAATACCCAAGTAGGGACTTAGCACAATATCACAATCAACAACACATTATATAAGCATAAATAGATAGAGAAATAGATATACAAAATCATAACAACAAAATGCTAGGAATTTAAAGCAATAAAGAGAAGGGGAAGAACATTAAATAAAAGGGAACAATAATAAGATGAATATATGAACAAGAATCTAAATGGTTCCTAGATGCCAAGAAGAAATGAGACTTCTTCCCCAAAAGGGTACTTCTCATATTAGGTCTAGGTAAATGTTCAATACCCAAGTAGGAACTTAGCACAATATCACAATCAACAACACATTATATAAGCATAAATAGATAGAGAAATAGATATACAAAATCACAACAACAAAATTCTAGGAATTTAAAGCAATAAAGTATCGAGATAACAAGCAAATAAATGGAATTTCATATATATAATATGAATGATTTATTCATAGGAAAAAATAGAGAGGGGTGGGATGGGTGTAGTTATTAAGAAACTACCCCATCCCTACATCTCGCCCATAAAGATTACAATAAAGATGAGAGGGGCTGAATTTTTGTGAAGGGTTTTCTAAAGAGAGTAGAGAGAAATATTTTCATAATTTTCTAGGGATTTTTTTTTTCTAGTATTTTTCTCCCTAATTTTTCTATTTTTTTTTTCTCCCAATTTTACACCTTAGCTGCCTATTTCGTCTTTTTTCCAATTGTGGGTTCCTTTTTGTTTTTACAGTACCCAGGCCCCAAATAAAATAAAGATCTTGGGTCTTATACTTGTTTTTTGGTAGACTAGGCTTGGTTCACCACAGTTATGTTAGGCTGATTACGAAGCAAGTTGTGCACAAAGACATAGGCCCTACAACACATACACATCCATACATACAATATATATATATATATATATATATATATGTATGTATGTATGTATTGTATAGTAAATAACAACAAAGGGATAGTAAAGGCAAGTAAAAAGTGTTAGAGATCCTTAGAATGATGAATAATATTTCATTATTTCTTGTTCTTTTTAGTACATTAGGTTCTTTCTCCACTGGGATATGTTACAAGGTCCAAATAAGTTCAAAAGTCACAGGCTTAGATAACTCTTTTAGGCTTTGATAACTCTTTTAGGCTTCTAAGACTTGGGAGGTTTGAATTCCTTTGAATCCAAGTGTATCCTCTAGTGTTTGTCTTAGGATCCCTCACGGAGTTTTCCCTCTTTTCTCCCCTTTTGAATTTTAAACGATTTTTTCAAAGGATTTTTTCTCTCTGATTCACTATTGCTAAATGGTTTTTTTACTGTTGACTCCCTCTCCTTTTATAGTGCTCTCCTAGGGTTTTTGGTCCTCCATTTGTTGTCCTGGGTACCAGAACCAATATTATGTCAGCAACATTGGTGGCTAATCCCTTCCTTATTTTCTCATTATTTTACCCTTTTGAGGCCCCCCCCTCCCCCCCAAAAGTCCTTAGTTGACCTTCCTCTTTTGGGAGGTCCTAAGGGCTGACTTTTAATTCTCTTTTTCCAAAGCTTCTAGATGCTACTTTTCAAACCCACTTTTGGCTGTTTTACCTTTTGTCATTTTCTCTAAATGGGCAAATTCCCTTCTGTCAGGCTGAAAGATCCCCAACTCCCTTCCTTCATGGTCCATCTCTCTGCATTCCTCGAGGTACCAGACTTCTTTTCATGAAGTGCTAATTCCTAAGCCATTTGCCTTTTTCTGCATCATAGGTCGGCCGATTAGACATATCCACCCTCGTTCTTTGCGTTCATGGGCATGCTCCCTTGAGCTGTCTCAATCCCAACTGGTCTTATGCTATATGACCCGAGGATCTCAGGTTTCTGGGAATCCCCAAGTATCCTGGTTCAGCTTTCTTTCTGAGTTTCCCAACAATTTTCTCTTATAAGGGTTGGGCTGAGCTTCCTTTTTTCTTTGTTTCATAAGGCCCAAAGCTGACCCATTCATGGGCTTAGGCCCTTTCCTACTTATTTTAAGTTGTCCTTAATTGGCGAGTTTGGGCCTTACCCCTTCCTTGAAAGCCCAAATGGTTCTAAAATTTCAATTTTGTATTGTTTTGGACCTTGATACAATATTGTGATATTTTGGACCTCAGCACTAGTTTCTAGTCCGATCTTCATGTGATTGTTTGGAGGCATTTCCTACTCCATTTTCTTTCAAACTTTATATCCTTGGAAATCTCTAGATGTTTAGTTTTCATAGGTTTTGACTTTGCAAAATTTGGAGCTACAGTTGTAAAGATATCGCACCCAGAAGGGAAAAGACGCAGTGTAGGAAATTCTATAATGTTTTTCCTTAAAAAATTTATTGCTTCCCATCCGTGGCAGATATCATCAAGCCCTTTATGTGAGAGATATTTGAGACCTTATACTTCAAGCTAGCTTAGCTGGATCACTCCAGTTCTAGCCTAATCGGTATAGTTTTTTGCACAAAGTTAGCACGAAAACAGCCTATTTAACCTAAAAAAAAGTGAAATTTTTAGTTAGGGTTTGGTATTTTGTGGATATCTCATCTGTTTTAACTCCAATTTTGGCCCATGAACTATCGTTTCGAAAGGAAAAATATGACCTATAAGATGGTCCAAAATTCAACTTGATCAGACAATTAGATCAAAAAGTCAATTTTTTTACTATACCCAGTTAGGGTTTTTGGTCTTAATTGCTATCAAAGGGGTTTTGAATGTTATGACCCTTTGATCCACTATTTGATCATGTTGCATTTATTTGTTACCATTTTTTTGCCTTGAAATTTGTAATATGCACCTTTTTTGAATTTTTTTTTATTTTTTATTTTGGCATTTGTTTTGACTCCTGAATCAGGGCCAGACAAAATACGGTATTGACAGCAATGACCATGAAATAAAGTGAATATTTTTCAATTTCATTCCTCCAATGGTTTTAATTTACTGTTATATGGTGTGATGACATGATTTAATGTTGGAATGTAGGAACTAAGACTACACAAGCCAAATTCAAAAAAAGAGAGAAAGAGAAGAGTAGCTCATTGTGGCCACCGATACTACCGCCAGGGTTCACGAGGTGAGCCAATGGTCTAACTGGGTTCAATCTGAGCCAAGAGGTTTGGGTTCATTGGGTTTGGGTTAGGGAGAGTTCTTTGTGGTCTTAATTTGTTTTTAGATTTTAGGATTTGGCCTGAAACTGTGTCGTTTAGGCTAGAGGTTTTTGTTTTAATTTTAGGCCTAAAACAACGTAGTTTTAATGCATGCCAGCTCTTCACTTGGTCATCACTAAAACGACGTAGTTTTTGGGCTGATTTGGTAAAAATAAACACATCAGCATGATGATGTGTTACTTAACAGCAAAAATTAACTGTGGGGGGGGGGGTGAATTGCTAACGAAACCAAACTTTAGGGTGAAAAATCAAGTTTTTGAAACTTTGGATGTAAAATTCAGTCAACTCCAAACTTTAGGGGTGTAATTTGTAATTTACACTTAAAATTATACATAAAATATGAATTTATAAATTGGATATATAGTAAATAATATTTTATTAACACAAAGTTTAGTGTGTGTATTAAGAAGAAAATGTAAAATATTAATTTAATAAAAATTTATTTAGTGGTATAACATTGCAAATAATTACATCAAATATAACTTGAACCCATTACCTAATAAATTTTTATTGGATTAACAGTTTCAAAATTTTTATGTTTGATTATATATTCTCTATATTCTTAATACACATCCAATTTATACTAATTGAATGTTGTTTACTATTCAATCCATAAACTCATTCGTTATATATAGTAACTTGAAATTTGTGTAGTTGATTGATGACATAATTATTAATTTTTAATCATCTTGAAATTTTGTAAGCATGGGGATTATGAGAAGAAAATATAATTTAATGGTGGGTGTTTCAAAATTCGCATTCAATAAAAAGAAATTGACGAGTGTAACATTTCTTAAATTTACATTTGGTATAATTTGAAATTAACTTTAAAAGGGCATAACAGAGGTGATTAATAGAAAACCTTACACCTAATTGTTTTAGAAAATTAGATTCTCTTATTCAAGCACGCAAGCTATTACTCTTGGTGGAAGGAAAATCAACTTTATATACAAAGGAATACACATGGTTTTATTTATTATTATTATTATTTGTCTTAACTAATACTACCGAAATACATGTGTATTAATCAACTGAGTTCTTTTTTTCTTTTTTTTTTTGAGAGAGTTTTAACATATGGCGTCCGCTCTTGATGATAGCTCTTTATCATCAGACCAATACATTAATCAATTTTTTGGTATAGGCGGGGATTGAATGCCAGATCTCTTATACAACCATTAGAGACTTTACCAGTTGAGTTAACTGGAACCTACAACTGAGTTCTTTTAAGACCACAATGATTGTGTCACAATTTTTTAAACAATTTTGATATAACGGATTGTAAGTGATTATATATTACTTTTATATATGCCCATCATATGGCTTATATGAGTTGTTGCGCACACATTATCTAATCAACCGTGTGCATTAGGTAGCGGAAGTGCCAGTAGAGTGGACTTGACAATCTACATTGGGGAGTGTTGGTCCAATTTCTTTACATGCTAGCCCAAGTAGAGGAAAAAAAAAAAACAAAAAGGAAATAGAATTTTATATTTATTTATTTTTATATAAGATAGAAATTCTGCTCTAACCTAATTTAAGTAGGTATGTGTATGAAAGTCCCTTCTAGAGTCTTAAATAGTGAAATTACCATCTACACCCTACAAGCACTTATACTTATAAAGTGACCGTCATAAATAAATTAAAAAAAGGGGGGGGGGGGGGCACAATGGTAGGAAATAGAATTTTGAACATTGAAAAGGCTTGTAGTCAGCATCATTAGCCAACGAGACAATCAGGCAAATGCAATGCAAATGAGCAACCATATTTAGAGCAACCACATCTGTGGTTGCAAAAATGTGTAAAATGCAAAAAGTGCTCAATTTTGCATATTTTAACCCAAAAAACACTCACATCAGTCTTTGTAAAAATGTGCAAATATACACCACGGTCTTGCAAATAAACAGTAACCGTGCATATATACACAGTTACTGTTCATTGTGCAAATGAATTTATTTATTTATTTTTCTCTCTCCTCTACAACAACTAGCAGCTTCCCCAACGTCTACAACAACCTAGCGCGGCAGAATAAGAAGAAGGAAGCAGAAAATAACCACCCAACCACCAAACCCAGTACCACCACCAAACACCGCAACTTAGCACAGAAAATTAACCCAAAATCAACAGAAAATTAATCCAAAATCAACGGAAAAGCAATTAGAAAACCCAACTCAAAATCAAGACAAACCCACTGAAAAACCCAAACCAAAATTTTGCTTTCTCCGCCCAAAATCACTGCCCTTAATCAAACCCAACCCAAAATCATCATCTGTAATAGAAGCATAAAACTCAAATTGTAAAAGAAGAAGAGGAAAGAAAAAGATTCTGAAAAAAAAAAAAAAAAAAAAAAAGAAGGAGAAGAAAGAGAGGCGGAGATAGAGATAAAGACCAAGGAAGGGAGTGTATTATGACTCAGAAAAAAGAAGGGGGTGTTAGGTGGGGGTAGATGGAAAATAATAGAAAAAGGGAGGAGAAATATTATTTTAATAAAAAAATGTATATAATAGATAAATTGATGTGGGTGTTTTGTAAAAGTGATGATGTAAAATAAAAAAAGTAAATTTTTTGTATAAAATAGACAGAAACTTTTAGATACACTGATGTAGTTGCTCTTATTCAGTAAGAGCAAAAATGTCATTTTGTTTTTTGGCCTATCTAAATTCCTGACGTGTCAACGTTTAATAGGGACAGACGGAAACATTAGTTACACAAGTAACACTGGAGCACAATCTACCCCCAAAAAAAAAAGAAAAAAAGAAAAAATTGATGAATGGGAATGGGGGCCCAGTAAAAAGAGAATAAGTTGTGAACGGTGGACTGTGAGAGGAAAAAACCAAGTTGGATTGAAATGGAGAATGCGGCAGGGGCAGGGGCAGGGGCAGGGGCAGTGCCCAGAGTGGGAGTATGCGTATTTTTGGTAAAGGGAAAAGCAGTACTGTTGGGGCGTCGTCGATCCTCCATTGGTGACTCCACTTTTGCTCTCCCTGGCGGCCATCTTGAGTTTGGTATTATTTTCCCTATTATCTTTTGCAATTTTTAGGAGCTTTTCTCTCCTTATTAAATTTGGGTAGTTTGATTTTTCTTTGATCTCAATAATATAAATCGTACGCACTTTCTGAGTTTGTTTTATTTTTTGGATTTACTGTCTTACTTTTTCATTCACTCCACTTTAAGATTTATGTTTTGTTCAATAATATTATGCATTTATGAACTACTTACCGATACAAAATAAATGGGGCAGTTTGATCGTTAATTTATGTACTAGACTTCCCTTTCATAGAGTAACTCTATCTGTAAGTCTGCAAATGAAACCCATACCATGTGAGAGTGAGAACTGAGAAAGGTATCTACCATGGTATATGATTTATTGTTTTGTGTTGCACAGCCACAGGGACACGGAGTCAGAAATATTTTTGTAGGGTCTAATTTCTGGGACCAAAAAATGAATGTTTATATTCCATAAAAATAAAATAAAAAAGAATGTATATATACACACAAGCCGTTGTATATACACAAGAAATACTAAACTAAAATTACATAAAATTTCTTAATTCAATTTTTTTTTTAATATCATATGATCTGTTTAGATTCTTTTTTTTTTTTTCCCTTATAAAACTAAATTAGTCAGATATTATTATTTTGAGTAATTAAAAAAAATCTATTATAAGTTTTATATTAAAAAAAAAAAAAGTAAATCTAAATTGAACATTTATAATAGCAATTTTAAGAAAGATGACCTTAAAGAGAGTCGAAGGAAAAAAATGGATTCACACGGCATCTTACATGGATCGGATGAGATTTGATGAATTGATAGTGAACAAAATAAGAGCATGCGTAATGTTTAGATCTACAATTAGTCACATATATAAGATTTATTATACTTTGTATGTGTTTTGAAGAATTTCAAGACAATTTACAACAACAAAATATGGAAAATGGAATGGTGACATTATTTAAAAGATGTTTTGTTGCAGGGGAGAGTTTTGAGGAATGTGGTAGTAGAGAGGTGAAGGAGGAAACGGGATTGGACATAGCTCAAGTAGAGTTATTAACTGTCACAAACAACGTCTTTCTAGAGGAGCCAAAACCATCCCATTATGTCACTGTCTTCATGCGTGCTGTCTTGGAAGATCCTCAGCAAGTTCCCCAAAATCTTGAGCCACACAAGTGTGATGGATGGGATTGGTATGACTGGGATAACCTTCCTAAACCGCTCTTTTGGCCATTAGAGAAAATGGTGCAAGATGGCTTTGATCCCTTCCCAATTGGTTAGATTAGAATTCATTCGGATATTATTATGTTTGCTAATCCTACTCTCTCTTTCTCTCTCTCTCTCTCTATTGATGAGAAAGAATAATCACTTATGTAATATTTTTAGGTGTTGGACCAATCAGAAAGTTAAGGCTTTCAATCTTATCATGAATTTGGTTTAAAATGTTTTTCCTTTTCTCCTTTTCATTAATCATGCCCTTCTTTTTTCCTCTTAGGCCAATGATTGTGATTTTTCTTTATTACTTTGTTGGCAATGACTTATTTGGTTTTTCTTGATTGCTTTTTTCTAAGGGTAGGTTAAAGTATACTTGCATTTCAAAAAAGTTGGAAAAATTAAAACAAAATAAATTAAAAGCTAAAAGAAAAAGCTTGTGGTAAAGGGACACTTCATTTATTAGGAATCATTGCAAATTCTATTATTATTATTATTATTATTATTATTGTGGGGAGTGGAAGAGTCCTCATCTAGGCTTAAAGCCGAAATACCTATTGGGCCCCGTGGAATGGATTGGACCAGACACATATGCTCATAGAAGGGCCCAATAGCTTATAAGATCTGGTGGAAGGGAATAAAGCTGTCTTGAGCATTCGGGAGGAAATAGGAATCCTTACAGATCATTCCCGTGAGGCAGGTAGTAAGCTAAATGGAGCCAAGTTTTATTTGAGGAGATGTGCACGAATGATCTACGTCTTACTTCTAGATGGTATATAGAATCTCTTACTTCTTGATGGTATATAGAATCTCAGGGAATATTTCAGAATATGTAAGAAGGGTAATGATCTTCACTTCCGCATTAATGAAGGGACTTCCACCTAGCCTCTGCCGCATTGAATGCATATGAGACAACTTGAATAGTACAAACACCCTAAAAAGTCAAAATTCCGAGATAAGGGAAGGGAGGAAACCAATTAAAAAAAAAAAAAAAAGGAAAATATCCTTGAAAACTTGGCTAATTGTAGGAATAAGAACAAAAGATGTGCCTATATAAAAGAGGAAGCAGGCAAAAAGAAACAAAGATTAGAAACAAGTAACACACACAAAGAGAGAGAGAGAGAGAGAGAGAGAGAGAGAGAGACCCAACTGATATAGTGTAACACTGTGGGAAATAGAATTTTTCCTCTTGTAATACATAAGTTCATTTGAAATAAATGGTATTTATGAAATCAATTGCTTGAGTTTCACACTATGGAGTGTTTTTTCCCTATTTTTCTTTTATATAAATAAATTGTGTCAATCAATTAAACTCCACCTCGTGGATCCATTCGGTATCGTTAGGCTAGTTGGTTTTTGACACCCACAATTGGCGCCGTCTGTGGGAATACTCTACCAAGCAGTAGGCTCAAGAGTTGATTTTCTTTTTAATCATGGCGAATTGATCCCAGAGTGGGCCTGCCCATATATCTAATCCAAGCATTTCTGAAGAATTTGTCCATGTAGATCGACGCTTGTGATCTGAAGTTCATAAAAAGACTCAAAGACAACTTGACCCACACCTGTAGGAAGAAAGGTCAGCCACCAATACAGTAGGCCCTTCTTACTCTAGTAGGGATAGGGAGGTGAAAAGATTGAAGGAGCAAGTAGTGATGTTGCAGGAGGAAGCTGAAAGAAACAAGGAGCTTCTTCAAAGGAAGGATGAAGAGCATCTTTATAAAAGGGGACCGAGTCCCGTGCAAAGTCACTCCCGAGGAGATGAGTGTAGTGTGGGAGAGTGGCATAAGAAACGAGATAAAAGGCAACTCCCTCCCCATACGGATATGAAGCAATCTCCTCACAGGGAAAGGACGGTCTCTCCCCTCCCCCCCCCCCCCCCCCAACAGGAGGAATAGAAGGGGAGATCGAGATAAGAAGAAGTCTAAAGGGCCAATCTTTCAATGCTCAATGTTTCCTAATTCTCGAGATCCCGTTACACCTCAAGCCTCTGGTGCTGGCAAAGCCTTGTAGCAAATATCTCAATCCTTGTTTTCAGAAGAAATTGAAAGGACAGATCTGCCGCGCAGATTCACGAGGTTGACCTTCACGATATATGACAGTAAGACTAATCCTGTAGAGCATGTCAGCCATTACAATCAAAGCATGGTTATATACTCTAGGAACGAAACTCTGATGGGTAAGATATGCACTTCCAATTTGGGACCAACCGCAATGAGATCGTATGATGGATTGGAAAAAAGATCCATCCAAGGGTATAATGAGTTAATTAGAGTGTTTAGGGCACGATTCGTAACATGTAATAGAACCTCGAAGCCATTTGACTCACTCCTTATTATGTCTATGAAGGAGGGGGAAACCCTCAGGGCCTACTCAGATCGTTATTAGGAGTTATATAATGAGATTGGTGGAGATAACAGAGGGATTGCGGCTAGCACATTCAAAGTGGGGCTCCCTATTGACTCTGAACTAAAAGCCTTATTAGCCTTGAAGCCAGTCACGGATATGAATAAGTTAATGGAGCAGGTAGAAGAATACAAGAGATTAGAAGATGACCAGTTGTAGGATAAAGCTAAAGTTAAAGTACCTGTTACAGAGAAGAAAGAGGTTAAAACAAATCTAGCTCCCCGACCCCGTAGGGACTTTTTCCCCTAAGTTTAGAAACCAAAATTTGAGATAGTTAGCTCGCTATACAAGGAGCCCATCTATTGAATTGTAGAGAAGATAAAGAATGAGCCTTATTTTCGTTGGCCGAACAAGTTGAGTGGGGATTTTATAAAAAGGAACCAAAGCCTTTACTTTTCATATCATCGAGACTGAGGGCATACAACCGAGGATTGCCGAACCATAAAGGATCATTTGAACCAGCTCGAGAAGGCAGGGTACTTGAAAGAATTCATGGTACGGGAAAATCCTCGACCTCAAGATCCTAATGGGGGGAGCACCTCAAGAACTTTGGTTTTATCACGAGGGACATAAAGGTGATACATGCAGCTAAGAAACGGGTTGAGAAGGCACAAACTTCATCTTGGATCATGGCCGTAGCTTTAGTTTCAGATCCAAAAGCGAGTTTTCCCACCCTTAAAAAGGGACGGTGGGAAGATGAAAGCACTGGTTTTACGGGGAAGGACCTGGAAGGTACTGTTTAGCCCCATGAAGATGCACTAGTGGTGACACTAGCTTTGATGTTAGAAAAGTTATGATAGATTAGGGAAGTGGGGTGGAAATAATGTATCCTGATCTATATAAAGGATTAGTCCTTACCTCTAATGACTTAAACAAGTATGCCAGTCCCTTGGTAGCCTTTGTTGGAACCATAGTCACGCCAGCAAGACAAGTGACACTGCCCGAAGAGGTTGGAGGAAGGAAAGAGCTAATTGACTTTATAGTGGTACATTCTTATTCCCCTTATACAGCAATTCTTGAACGCCCTTGGATTCATTCCATGGGTGCAGTACCCTCATCTTTGCATCAAAAAGTAAAATCCCCAACCGAGTGAGGCATTGCCAAGATCCACGGAGATTAAAGTATGGCATGGATGTGCTAGATAACCGTCGTGGGGAACAAACAAAAGGATGAGGTCGAATTAGTGAATCCATTATAGTAGTTATAGTCTCCACCCAAGGACATATGTGAACGATTGAAAAAGATACTCATTAACCTCAAAGACAAGTACTTCCAAGGAGGAGAGAGCCTCTAGATCTTAGAGAAGTGGAACTAATATTGTTTTTAATAAATAATTTGGACATGTTCGCATGGAGCCCGTATGAGTTGCTGGGAGTAAATTCGGAGTTCATCTATCATTGACTTAGTGTCGACCCCCGATGCCCCCCGAAGAAACAGAGACCTCGCAGGTCCTCTGATGTCCATGCTGGAGCAGTGAAAGAAGAAGTGGATAGGCTTAAAGAAGTTGGGGCAATCAAAAAGGTCTACTATCCTGAATGGCTAGCCAACGTAGTAGTGAAAAAGAAGAATAGGAAGTGGCGAGTATGTGTAGACTTCACAGATCAAAACAAAGCATGCCTAAAAGACCCTTTCCTAGTACCTAAGATAGATCAGCTTGTTGATGCGACTTTTGGACACCCTAGAATGAGTTTTCTTGATACTTTTCAAGGATACCATTAGATAGTCTTGGCTCCCGAGAACCAAGAGAAAACCTCCTTTATTACCCCTACAAGTAATTTCCATTACAAAGTCATGCCATTTGGGTTGGAAAATGTAGGGTCCACATATCAAAGAATGATTACCAAAATGTTCAAGAAGCAACTGCGAAGGAATATGGAGGCTTATATAGATGATATGGTGGTGAAGAGTAAGGTCGTAGAGGATCACTTTTCCGACCTCGCTGAAACCTTCGAGACTCTACAGAAGCACCGATTAAGTTGAATGCCTCTAAATGTGCCTTTGGAGTCAACTCGGGAAAGTTGCTTGGTTATTTAGTTACTCATCGAGGGATTGAGGTTAACTCGAACGAGATTGTAGCATTGCAAAACCTAAAGTCCTCAAGGAATCTGTGGACATGATGTAGTCGCCACCTAGATTAGGTCTAGGAACTGTATTGGGCCTTTTAAGCCAATTACTTACACACATAGGTCCACATACCAAATTATGGGTCCGAAGTTTGGGTACAACTCGGGAAGGTGTTAGGCACCTAAGACTGCTCGGCTTGTGGGCCAACCTCTATTATGTGTTACTAGGCCATATTTAATTAAAGAGTTTATTGAGAGAACCCTGATCCTTATCCTAAACATACATGATGCACTTAAGGAAATAACACACATAACATACTAGAAACATATCACAATATAAAAGGAAACAAATCAAACACAAACAAACAAAACAAAATAAACATGTCAAGTTAACAATTAAATAAAACACACAAGGAAAGAAAATCAAATAAACTAAACATGGCAAAAAATACTCAAACAACATGGAAAATAATAAGAAACCAATAATTAAATATGACACGACAATATAAAAGGAAACAAATAAAACACAAGTCAAACATATTATACTAAAAAGGAAGAAGATAACAATTAAAACATACACATAAGGAAATGTTATAAAATAAACTAAACATGGCAAAAGATTCAAACAAACATGGAAAGCAATTAAACCTATATAATTAACTTAAAACAAAGTCAAATAGAATCAAATAACATATGGAAAATGATCAAAAATAAGAAAAACGAGACTTTACCTTAATTTGAATTCAGGATGCGTGCGCATACTCAAGTATGTGGATGCAAATATGAAATATGCATATGCGTACTCAAGTATGCGTACACAACTTTTAATATAGATTCGAAAAAACTACATTTTTAGAGATTTAATCAAACAAACATATAACATGTGAGATCAAACAAGCGTGTTAGAAACCCTAAAACACTAAACTAACCTAAAACAAAAACATAAAACATCAACATAAACAACAAAACATATTGATGCATGCTTTCTTTAATTGCTTGCCTTTCCTATTTTTTGTTTGTAATACGTGGTAGATTGTTGATGTAAGTGTGTGTTCCAAACACTTTTATTATTATTTATTTTCTAGTCATTGGGAATTTATAAGTTAAATAGCGCAATAATGAGAAAAATAACTATTGGGTAATAATGGATAATATAGTTATTGGGCTTTTATGGGTTATTAACAACCAATAACTGCATACCATTATTGTCTTGGGCAATAATGAGAAAAATAACTATTAAGTAATAATGGATAATATAGTTATTGGGCTTTTATGGGTTATTAATAACCAATAACTACATACTATTATTGTCATAAATATGGTACACCCTTTCCTATAGTCATTTTTTTACTACTCTCTCTCTCTCTCTCTCTCTCTCTCTCTCTCTCTCTCTCTCTCTCTCTCTCTCTCTCTCTATATATATATATATATATAAGAGAATGTGTGAGATGGGTCCCATAGGAATGGAGTGAGCGGCGTTGCAATTTTTGGAAGTTTTTTTTTTTTTGAAAGAGTTTCAACCTATGGCGTCCGCTCTTAACAATACTCTTTATCATCAAACTAAGACACCAATTGATTTTTAGTGTAGGCGGAGATTGAATCTCAAATCTCTTATTCAACCATCAGAGTTGAAACAAATAATTGCAGAGTCAAACGGGTCTAAATCAATCAAGCCACCGTATTCATTTGAATTAAATATATAATATATATTAATTAATGGGGAAAGTTGAATTTGGTAGCGGAGGTGCCACCAGAGTGGACTTCACAATTTCTTTGGTAATGAGTGGACTTCTCAGTCAACACTGGAGGGTCGGTACAACTTCTGTAAGAGCAGCCCAAGCAGGACATTTTAAAAAAATAATAATTAAGTAGGGGCTGAAAATAGTCAAAAAAGGAAAATGGAAAATGGAAATTTGAGACCAGACTAGCAAGTTGCAATGAGTGAGGGCCGTTTGGTAATATTGTTCTAATAACGTTATTTGTATTTTTTAGAAATATATAAAGATGAAAAAGTGTATAGAAATACATATAATGTTGTTTAAACACTGAAAATTGTTCCTCAAAACACTCTACTAAACAGCCCATCAATGTCCAAACAACACAACACCAGTTGGTAGCTTCCAACTTCCAAGGTCTTGTTTGTTTGGTTGAGGAGACTCTAAGGGGATGGAAGAAGGAGAAAGAAAAATGGAGAAAAAATAACTTTTTCAGGTTATTGCATGGTTTGGAGTTATTTCTTCTAAACGGGGAAAAAACTGGGATGACATTATATTTTAATCAAACTTCCTTAATTACTATTTTGAAAAATATATATATATATATATATATTTATATTTATGAGTCAGACTTTAAAGGTGTTTGGTATCAATTTATCTAACTTTTTACAAATTGTTTTTTTTTTTACTAAAAATATACTAAAGTATATTTATATTTTGAAAAGGTAAGAAAAAAATAAGGTTTTAAAAAATTGTACATAAAAGTTAACACCTAAAAACTTGTTGAATAAACTAGAGGCAAAATACACTTAGTATTTTATCACATATAAATTGAAAAAAAAAATTAGGAAAAACTTTGGTTACAAATTCACTCAATATCTTTTTATTGGATGGAAATTTTAACAAATTTACCATTGGATTATATTTTCTTCTTATATCCCTAATATTTGTAAAATTTTCAAAAGATTAAAAATCAATAGATATGTAATTAATTAAATGTTTAAATTTCAAATTTTTTTAATCTAAAATTATGCATAAAAATTAAATTTATGGATCATATAATAAATAATATCTAATTGGCACGAAATTTGACATATGTATTAAGAACATAAAAAACATGTAATCCACTTGTTAAATATTTTGATATAATATAATATAATATAATATCATAGGTATGCTTGAGGAACATGGACTAGGTATGTGTGACTCATTCATAGTTACAACTAGCTAATTAAAAATTCTCAAATGCACTAGCTAGTACTAGTACATATGAGAATTCTTAATTGGCCACAATTACCGCGAGCAAACATGTTATGTCGATGAAATGATTTGAAACCTTATGTTAAAATATTATAGTCTTTTATATATTATATATATTTTCAATTTATTAATTTAAAATTTCAAAATATATAGTCGTATTAATTTTTTTAATGGATGGTCTAGTTATTGATTTGTAGTAAACTTGTTCAAAAGTTCGAACAATTATATCTGTAAGGACATAATTTGGCTCCCAAGCCCAAATGGTGGATGAACTTAGGCCCAAAGAGTTCAATACAATGAATTTGTATAGAGTGAGTTGGAAAACTGGGCTTTAATAAGTCAGACAACAAGTAAAGTGGATCCAGATGACAAGAAAACGAAGATAAACTGGTTTAATCTAAAAAAAATCGTCCTCGACACAATCCGAGGAGATCAACTCTTATATTTTTCTCTCAAGTTTTATTACAAATTCAGCTCTTGATTGCTATAGTGCTTTTCTCTTAATTTCTCGATCCTTTTCCTTCAGGGTCTTTTTTCTATTTTATACTCTCTTCTTTCTTTCATCTCTACCCTCCATGTGTAGAGTAGATTGCTAGTGTTGATCCTTGTCTTTTCAGCACCTTCCTGAAATCTCTGGCAGTGGTTGTAAGGCTGAAAAGTACTATTCATGTATCACTTCCTCATTAATGTGGTCAGAGAAATAGCTACAGAGCATTCAATGTGGTGGTAGTAGCTTTCTCTTTAGATATTTTAAGACTTTCTTCTATCATGCTCTTCTATGATGCTTATTCGTATCAATAGAATTTCTTGGAATGTTGCTCTGGATGGCAAACCACCCATTCAGGCCTCGGCTTTGCTCAGCCGAGGAGGCATTCATCCTCGAACCACCCTTATGAACCCTTATGATCAAAACTAACTTCTTCATTTACTAACACAAACTCTCATGATAATGTTCACCCTTCCTTAGACTACTTCATGTCTTCGGATTAGGCTCCTGGCCCAATATATACATAGATATATATATTGCTGGGCCTAACGCCCCTACAATATCATTAATATTGTTATTTTTTAAATTAATATCATAATAAACATTAAAAAAAAAAGGATCACATTTTACAATAATATACTAGTTTCAACTCAAAAAAAAAAAAAATCACAGGAATATACATATAAACAAACACTAAAATAATATTAGAATCTTAAAAATTAAATAAAAAATAAAACTAATTAAATTGTATAGTATTCTTTTTTTGACCGAAAAGGTAGAAATTGTATAATATTCTAAAATGTCTTTTCATATCATTATGACGTGACGCCATTGACTGAGGGTTTCGAAGTGAGAATTAAAAAGAAAGGTTAAGAAATGTTTTTAGAGTAATAGTTAACAATTTATTTTTAAAAAGTTTTTATGAGAAAAGAAAAAAAAATGATCAAAATATTTTGATAGTTTTTTTTCATTTCTCATAAACATAGTGTCAAAATTTTTCTAAAATAGATTATTAAATATTGCCCTAAAGGCATCCGATAATATGACCCTAATTAAAAACTGATTACATAATTAAGAGTGAGAATAATTGTGGAGAAAAAATCGAAGAAGAACTAAAATGGTCATGAGATGAGAAAGAAAGTTGAGTTTTTTAGTCACAAGGAGCTGGGCGGCTGTTTTGCTTGGGTTTTTATGAATTATATTTTTATTCATTTTTATAGCCAATAAGGGTAAAAAAAGGGGTTTCGTGGTTAATGTTTCAAACATCATGACGTGTACGTGAATGTATTATAGTTTTTTTTTTTTTTTGTTGAGAGTTGAGAGTTGAGAGAAATACGGAAATGTTTTATTATGAATAGAATTGGGACTGGCATCATCATGGGCGGTGTATCCAGTACCCGACAATGAGAAGTAATGCACCGAAATATAATATAACTTCTCGGCATATGGGCCGGTACATCCTGTACACTACCATCATGGACCCATAGTAGTTGGAATAACACGAAAATACAAAGTGCTGAAAGTAGTAGTGTAGCTTATGATGTAGGGGTGTGGACTGTGGCACTGTGCTGTAATATATTGAATATATTATTGAGCAAACTTTTTTTTTTGTCATGTAGTGGTTCATAATGTATACATAATACTCATTCCAATTGTAAATGGAGTGCAGAGTGTTGGAGTCTTTTAGGTAAATATTGTAAAAATTAAAACATATTTGTGTTATAGGTACTGTTTGAAGTTATTTGTGGAAATGAGGAGAGAGACTGAATTTCGGCAACACCGTTGCCGAAATTCAACAAAAAGTAGAAGAGAGAATCACAAAAAGGAGGAAAGAGGAAAGTGGTTGTCAGGAATTGAATTTCGGCAACGGCGTTGCCGAAATTCATTTGTGCCCGGATGTGTGAGAAGTGCAATAATGCCCAGACAAAAAAAAAAAGTAATTGTATTGACGAAAATGGTAGAAAAAATTAAATGAATGCGGAAGAATTAAAGAAAAATATAATGTATTATGTACACAATATTTTTACAATATTTTCACAATAAATCACAAGTAACTAGTTATTATTAGTTCAAATTTAAATTTGACATTGACATTACTATTTTAATTTAACAATAACAGCAAGTAACAACCTGATACTTAGCATTTGTTGTAAAAATATTGTAAAAATTGTGTGCACTTATTATTTCTTAAAAAAAAAAAGTGTAATGGATTTGTGAAAAATTTTGTGGCAATTGTGGCAATCCCATTGCTGAAATAGTGGCGAAAAACTTTTCCCCACTATTTCGGCAATGGTATTGCCACAATTAGGGAAAAACTTTTTTTTTTTTTCAATTGTGGCAATGCTTTTTTTTTCAATTATGGCAATGGCATTGCCGAAACTGTGGGGAAACTTTTTCCCACGATTTCGGCAATGGCATTGCCACAATTGGGAAAAAAATAAAATAAAATATTATTTTTTTCCCGATTGTGGCAATGGTATTGCCGAAATTGTGTGGAAAACTTTTTTCCCGCCATTTCGGCAATACCATTGCCACAATTAGAAATTTTTCCCCACAATTTTGACAATGAAAAAAAATAAAATAAAAACTTTTTTTTTTCCAATTGTGGCAATGGTATTGCCAAAATTGTTTTTTTTTTTTAAATGGTATTGCCATTGCCACAATTAGTAAAAAAAAAAAAAAAAAATTTCCCAATTGTGGCAATGGGATTGCCGTAATTGGGGAAAATGTTTTTCCCCCAATTTTGGCAATGGCATTGCCGAAATTGTGGGGAAAAGTTTCTCCCCCAATTTCGGCAATGGCATTGCCGAAATTGTGGGGAAATATTTTTCCCCACAATTTCGGCAATGCCATTGCCATAATTAGGGAAAAACTTTTTTTTTTTTTTTTTCAATTGTGGCAATGGTATTGCCGAAATTGTGGGGAAAAATTCCCCCCCCCCCCCCCAATTTCGGCAATGCCATTGCCACAATTAGGAAAAGAATAAAAATAAAAACTTTTTTTTTCCCAATTGTGGCAATGGTATTGCCAAAATTGTGGGGAAAATTTTTTTCCCACAATTTCGGCAATGCCGTTGCCACAATTAGAAAAAATAAAAATAAAAACTTTTTTTCCCAATTGTGGCAATGGCGTTGCCGAAATTGTGGGGAAAAAATTTTCCCCACTATTTCGGAAATGGCATTGCCACACATTGCCGAAATAGTGGGGAAAATTTTTTCCCCACTATTTCGGCAATGGCATTGCCACAATTAGTGGCCTTGGTATTGCCGAAAATGGGAAAAAAAATGTTTCAATGAGTTTGTGGCAATGCATTGTCGAAATTGTGAGTAGAATCTGTTTTGGCAATTGTGACCATACTGTTGTCGAAAATGGAGGAATAAAAATGATTGACGTTCACATTGTAAATCAAAAAAAAGTAAACAAAGTACATAGGTTTTTATAATATAAAAGAAAAAATGATTGATGTGCAAGCTATAAACAAAAAGAAACTAAAGAAAGTACATAGATTTTTATGTGCACGCTGTAAACAAAAAAACAAAGTTTCAATCAACCAATCACCTCAACTTCTCATCTCATCTGATTCTTATTCTCTACATCGAATATATTTTACTTATTCATAACTCTCAGAGGGATTCGTTTTTGTCATCTCATCTGCTTCGTATTCTCTGCATCGAATATATTTTACCTATTCATAGCTCTCAGAGGGAATCATTTTTGTCTTCTTCACTGTTGTAATCTCTCTGAGAGATTTTTTTTTTTGTTTTCTTCACTTTTGTAATCCCTCAGAATCTATTCTTTTTTGTTTTCTTCTTAATTGTAATCTCTCTCAGAGATAGTTTTTTTTTTGTCCTCTTCTTGTGTAATAAAAGACGTCTTCTTCAATGAAGTAATAAAAGGCAAGTCAAGTGCTAAGTGCAAGCGTCGTTTTTATTTCTCCTCCTTCGCTGAAGAATTGTATCTCCTCACATAGAAGGTCCTCTGATTGTTCAGTTAGTCTTTTACTTTGCTTTAGGTGAACAACTAAGAATCGTAAGTTTTTTGTTAATGTAAGTTTCTTTGCTTTGTAAATATTAAAAGCTAATACATTGTAAAATATTATGTATTGTTATAGTTGTAGTTAATATTATTTGTATGCCTATGATTATGATTATTGTTGTTGTTATTCAAATTTTAGATTAATGAATTATTTTTTATGGTTATCTGATTGTGTTTTTTTTTTTTGGCAAGTATCACTCTATAATTCTCACTCTTTCAGTTGGTATCACAGTTGTGGTAAGCATCTCAACTCTCTAATTAAATTTGTATTTGTTATTTTTGAAATTATTTAATATTATTTATTGTTATTATTAGTACATGACCACAAAAATTGTAATAAATTGTATTATTGTAATCTTTTTATAATAAATATGTGTTTTGTTATTCTCAATTATTACATCTATTACTTGGAAAAAATATATTGCATAATATGTTTGTTGGTTTATAATAAAGATATGTATGTGTATTATTATTATTATTATTATTATTTACTACAAATGGAAGTTGCATGGTTTAACTCATTGTAGCATTTAATGTAGGATATATTTGAAATGGAGCGACAACAATATCACATCTCCAATGATGCAATGGAAGGTAATGTACGTTGCGTGATCCAAATTTATTAATGTCCTAATAATATCTACAATTATTAAATTTACATGAAAATAATTTCAACATTAGTAATATAACATTGTACATTTAAAAAAAATCAGGTTTCCACCTTACGGGTGCGACCCCAACCGTTTGCACCTCCCCTGCTGTTAGGCGAGCGTATTATCCCATATTTGCGGCAATGTAGACTCTACCGTGTTACCCGCCTCCCACATATAGATATTGACTGGAGTCTTATCACTTCTTTAGTGGAGCAGTGGCACTCTGATACCCATACATTTCACCTACGTACTTGTGAAATGTCAATCACTTTACAAGATATAGCAATCCTTACAGGATTGCCTATTGATGGCAAAGCAGTGTGCGGGCCCACTAATTTGAATTGGAAAGATATTTGTAGAAATTTACTTGGGGAGGAACCACCTGCAACAGCATTGAAATATGGTGGCCTTAAAATAACATGGGTAAGGAATACATTCTCAAACTTACCAGAGGGTGCCAATGCTATAACAATCCAACGGTATGCTAGGGCATACATGTTCCAGGTTATGGCTTTACTATTTGGAAATAAGAGCCAAAGTAAATTGCATTGCTGTTTTCTCAACCTGTTAGACGACTTTGGAAAAGCTGCGGAATATAGCTGGGGTAGTGCCACACTTGCTTTCCTTTATAAAGAGTTGTGTACTGCTGCTATTCAAAAAAGTACGGAGATTGCAGGTCCTGTTTTCATATTACAATTATGGGCGTGGGAGCATCTTCCATATTTGACCCCAATTCCAATAAATCCAATAAATTTAAATGGCGACGAACCATACGGTTGCAGGTATAATATTTACTTTCTATTTCTATACAATATTGTATACTGTAGCATTTATCCTTGATACTTCCAAACCCTAAAATCAGTGGCAATCATTAATTGTGTAAAGGTGGGATGCTAGGAGAACGTTTACTCACACACCAACGCATGTTCTGGGGGCGTACCGTTCTAATCACAACACACAATATAATGAACAGGTAATATATCACAATGCATCAATGGTTAATTTACTAGTTATATTATTAATTTTATTGATTATAACATAGTTATTGTAATTGGAATTGCAGGTTGTTTGGACACCATATGATAATTATTTGCATCCATGATGTCTTGCAGAAAGACATATATGGACTACAACAGCACCATTGCTATGCTTCCAAACTGTCGAATATTACCATCCAGAAAGAGTTATGCGACAGTTTGGATTGTTGCAAAGATGTCCAAAATGGCCTACTGACAATTTGGATAATTCTGTGCATTGTGTAAAGATGACAGGGAATTCCAATGTCAATTGGCTTACGCTGCATGCACAGTACTACCAGCTTTGGAACGCGCGCACTGAACATGTAGTTGGGGATGAGCATTTCGAGTTAGGTGTGGACTACGCAACATGGTACCAACAAAATGGTCACCTATTCACGACACCAGAGGCGGCTGCCTATGCGTACCAGATAATTATTTTAGCTTTTTCAAAAATACTGCATTAATATTAGAACAAATTATTTACACAAACAGAATGTTGCACTACTTGATAACAAATTATTGTGTTATCTTTTTCAATAATATTGCACTAATAAATGTTTTTTTCTTGTGGCAGCAAACTGAGATCAACAATATGTTAAATTTAGCTGTTGCAAACCAATAAAAAAATGATCTCACTGCAGAGGAAGTCCTTACACCAATAGTAGAGGGCCTTAACCGAGTGAAGTTATCAATGGAACAAAATATTTCCTCCGTCCCTACTTATAGGGTGACACACTTCGGGCGACGACAAAGGCAACAAAGAAGACGGCCACAAACCCAAACTGAAACCAGACCGTCCACCTCTACACAACATGGGAATGATGAAGCCGAACCATCCACCTTTACACAATAGAATATGTACAACTCTACCCAAGCTGGGCTTTCAACATCTACTGGTAATGACCCAACCACCTTTAGTGCGTATAATCCAATTAATGTCAGCAACTACTACATGAATTTAAATGAACAGATTGGATTGCCCACTTCCATAGGACAAGGATTTGAGGGTTTGTTTAACTATGACCATTATCCCCAACCTAGTTCAACACCTTCCTCCTATCACCCATCGCCACCTCCATCCTATGCTGGGCAATACAATTATGGCCAAGATAGCCAGTACAACTATGATTTCTGCATACCACAACCTTCCCAACCAGCCCCTCATGTTGGTGATTTCTGCACGCCACCAAATACATGGGCATGTGCTCCAAACAGTGAGGAAGAGGCCTCCGTAACAGACTCTGAGGAAGATGCCTCAAATGAGGATAGTGGGGAAGATGCAAAAGATGCAGAAGATATGGAGGTATCTTCAGATAATGAAAGTAACGAAGGTGGTCATTATCAAACAGAAGTTGACATTAGAACGCAGCCAAGGCGCATGGGGAAAAGTCCTGTGCCAACACGAAGGTATCCACAACGAGTAAATAGGCATCCTCCATGTTGTGGAACACAACAAAAACTTCGTGTACCCCATCGGCGCAATGACTAATCAATGTAAAATGACTATTTGATAATGAATATATTAAAGTACTATTGTTGTTTATGCATCATTGTAGCAAAAAATATTATGCCTAGCACATAGCACATTATACTACTAACCGTAAGACCTTTGCAAAAATAAGAAATGTGTACACATTTTTTGGCATTTGAATTTAGCGCCCAATTAATCTAATCATACATCTATTTACTATGGTGTACATTTCTATTTTAATTCTCCATGGCCTCTCTTCCAAATCCTCGTAAAAGTTTCAAAGAAAAATAAAACTTTCACCATCTAATTTTCGTCCAAATTTACAGCAGCAACTTGTGAGTTAATTTCGGCCAACAAATTTTGTGAATTTCAAAAAACACAAAACATAAAAGTTGTAGATATTTAAGTCACGGTTCCATCCCATCTGGCCTTGAGTCAATTGGATTTTTGAAGAGATAGATACATCTAAAATACTGATCAGTGCTCATATCTGATTTTTCCTCTTCAGATTGTGGTCATTTGATTTCTTTCCTTATTTGATTTTTCCTCTTCAGATTGTGGTGATTATTTGATTTTTCCTCCTCAGATTGTGCTACTTTGAATTTGTTAAAATAAAAATTAACACTGAGATTAATTGTTGGGAGGAATTAAATTATTGGGAGGAATTAAAAAAAAAAAAATGAAGTGATACTTACACAATATTTTTACAACATTTTTACAATAAATCACATGTGATTAATTGTTATTAGTTCAAATCTAAATTTAACACTAAAATTACTTTTTTAATCCAACAAAAACAACTAATAACAACTTGCCATTTAGAATTTGTTGTAAAAATGTTCTAAAAATTACATAGTCCGAAAATGGGAGAAAAAAAAAAGTTGCAATTGGTTTGTGACAATGACATTGCAGAAATAGAGGAGAAAGATAGAAGAAAGTACACATATTCTTATTCTTCAGTATTCACCTCAACTCACATTTTTTGTCATATTCACCTCAACTCTCCAGAGTAATTTTTTTGTCATATTGACTTCAACTCCTCAGAGTACCTTTTTTGTCTTTTTATTCTTCAGTATTTTTTTTGACTGAAGCAGTTTGGTTTTTTTGTATGTCATGTTTTTTCCTTTCGTATTGTAAAAGTACCCTATGAAACAAATAGGGATAGATTCAAGTACAAAGCAACTTGATTCTTATTCTAAAAAAAGTACATAGACAATACGAAAGGGAAGAAAAAAATAATTGATGTGCATGTTGTAAATAAAAACAAAAAATGTACATAGATTCTTATAGAAGAAAAAAATGATTGATGTGCACACTGTAAACCAAAAAAAGCAAAGAAAGTACATAAATTTTTACAGTACGGAAGAAAAAAATGATTGATGTGCACGCTGTAAACAAAAAAAGCAAAGAAAGTAAACAAAAAACAAAGCTTCAATCAATCAATCAACTAAACTCCTCATCTCATCTGATTCTTATTCTCTGCATGCATCGAATATATTCCCCTCAACTCTCGAATATATTCCCCTCAACTCCTCAGAGTACGTTTTTTGTCTTTCTATTCTTCAATATTTTTTTGACTGAACCAATTTGGTTTGTGTTTCTTGTTCCATCAACCTTCTTCTCCACTCTTATTCCCCTCATAATTCTACCAACCATTTTCAATTCATGCGTGCCATACATTCTACAAACAACTATAAGTAACAACACTTGCAAATATCTATCCGTCCTTTATCTCTTAGAAGGTGAGTTACATCTCTTAAGTAGTTATTTTTCTTTTTATAATATTTCATGTTAATATGTTTTTGGGCATAACTAAGCATGGAAATCTTGTTTTTGCATTATGTGTTTTGCAACATGAACTGATTTGTATGATATGTTTTAAATTAGTTGTCCATGAATTCTTGCCGAAAATTTCCTATAGCAAAAATATATTTCAACATGACAAGCCAGTTTTTCCTTAAATAAATACTTAGTTTGTTAGCCTATAATATACACGTACGCTATAAGGGAAAAAAAAGGTTAGTATATGCTCTACAACCTTAATAAAAAATATGTTAATATTATTATTATCAGTGAAATAATCCTCTTTAACAGAATTCTCTCAGCTCTAGCTATTTAAACATTGAATATTTTTAATGGACTACCTTCTTGTATTGCATTGTAATGGTTGTGTAATGTTAATATATTAATACTATTATTATGTTTTAGTGTAGATGGCAGAAAAGTTGTTCATTTTTCTCATCCATTTCGGCAGAATAATTAAACATGGAGAAAATGGGGTTTATTACGAAGGGCCACCTCCTTCTATGCTTCCATTAAGCCAGGGTGTTACATTTGAAGATCTATGTGATAGAGTAGCATCCACGCTTCATATAAACAGAGAAGATTCAAAACTGACGATTTGGTATAGATTTCCTTTTCAATGTCATCCACATCCTGTAACTTACCAGCAAGTTTTGGTAGAAGATGATCATGGTGTCAATGCAATATTCAATATGTTAGACTGCCAATATGGATTTGTAGGTGCAGAGTTATATGTGGGTGTAGAGCCCATAAGAAGCCACCGAGATGTTTTTCCCATTCGATATGCCAACGAAGGACCGAGTGCATCATTTACTTATTCACATGGCGGGCACTTCCAGGATCCATATGCCACTCATATTGGTCTTTATTCTGAAGATGCGGCTCATTCCCCAATCAACATTGGTGGTGCTGACTACCATGCTCCATATACTCATGGCGCAACTGAGGATCAACATGTTCCTTATCGGTCAATGAACACCAATGATGCTGACTATGATAATCCAACTGAGCATGTCTCACAAGAGACTACTAATGATCCCAATGATACACATCGCATAGCTGCTACTACTGAAAATGCGGTCCATACATTATCAGAAAGGATGCGAGCCATGGATAATGATGACAACGAGGTCCTTGATGATGACGAGGTCCTTGATGATGTTGGAGATGAACATGAGCCTCTAAATGAAGGTAATCATGAAAGTAGTCCAGCTATGGCATTCCATCAACCTTCATCACTAAGCTTTTCACAAAACACGTGGGATAATATGATTGATCCAACCCCACCATTTGAAAAGCCCACTCAGAGTATTTGGGACCCTACCCAAGAGTTTTATGTGGGCTTGCTTTTTGCCGATAAGGATGACCTACAAGCAGTTGTTAAACACTATCACATCAAGAGGAACCAAACATTTTGTGTAAGAGAGTCAGATCCAGCATGTTGGTCTGTAAGGTGCAAACATTGTTTTTGGCATCTTCGAGCATGCTTCCGGGCTACACATGGGTTGTTTGAGGTTAGGAAATACAGTGGTCCACACACATGTACAGAGTCCACGCTCACACAAGATCACGAGCAATTAGACACTCATGTTATTGAGAAAGAGTTGAGGGATGTTGTCAAAAATGATCCAACCATAAAGATTTCTTCACTTCAACAGACTCTTTACAATAAGTACCAATACCGGCCTTCTTATTCTAAGGTGTGGGAGGCGAAACAAAAAGCAATTGGTAGAGCGTTTGGCGATTGGGACAAATCGTACCAATTATTGCCAAAATGGTTGAAAGCTTTGACTGATTCAAACCCGGGCAACAGGGTTAGTTGGAGAACAGTACCTACTACTATGCCAGGCTGTGCAATATTTGAGAGAGTGTTCTGGGCTTTTGGTCCATCAATTGAAGGTTTTCAACATTGTAGGCCAGTGATTAGTATAGATGGAACTTTCCTATATGGTAAGTACAAAGGTACGTTACTAATTGCATCAACGTGGGATGGTGAGAACAGACTTTTTCCACTTGCCTTTGCCATTGTTGAGAATGAAAATGATGATAGTTGGTATTGGTTTTTGCGTTGTATTCAGATTAATGTCACTAATCGGGAAGGGTTATGTGTCATATCTGATCGTCACCCTGGTATAATGGCAGCGATACGGACTATATGTCAATCAACACATTGGTATCATCGTTTTTGCCTTCGCTGTGTGGCTAGCAATTTTAATCAAAAAATTGGGAATAAAAACTTGAAGGCTATGGTAATGTGGGCAAGCATGGAGAATCAGTTACGAAAGTATCAAATAACCAGGGATAGAATTACTCAATTAAGTGCAGATGGTGAGGAGTATTTGAGGGAAATACCGGTGGCCAAGTGGACGTTAGCACACGATGGTGGACATCGTTATGGGGCAATGACGACAAACTTGTCTGAAAGTTTCAATGGAATTCTAAAGAGTGCTAGAAATCTGCCCATAACTGCGTTAATTGAACTTACATACTACCGTTGTGTAGCCTACTTTGCCGATCGGTATACTAAGGCACGCACAGAGGTTACTGCTGGTGAACTCATTACGGCCTATGCAAAGAATAAATTCAATAAATGGGAAAAAAAGGCACCAAAGCATTCAGTTACTGTGTTCAGTCATAAAGATGGGCTGTTTGAAGTGAGAACACCAATAAACCCTAACTCTGCATATAGGGGTAATCATCGTCATGAGGTAAATTTGAGGCAGAACACTTGTAGTTGTCAAAAATGGCAGGTTTATAAGATGCCATGCTCACATGTCATTGCCGTGTGTAAATATCAAGGCATCTCTACAATGCGATATATCGACCGTTGCTACCATTTGGAAGAACAAGTTGCTTGTTATGCACCTAGATTTCGCATGGTTCCAGACAGTGTACATTGGAATGAGCCTGATTTTCCGGTCTTGTATCCTAATGTCAAGCTACGCCGTGAAAAGGGTCGACCAAGAACAACTCGGCTTCGAAATGAAATGGACGAAGGGGCAGAGCATCAACCAAGGCCATTGTGCAGTCTCTGTAGGCAAAAAGGCCATAATAGAAGAACATGCCCCACTCGAACTGTGGCTGGCTCCACTAGTGGCTAAACTGAATGACCTACCATAAGTATTCAATCTACTTCAGTGGATTGGTTGGACCGTATTTTTTTTTTTTTAGGAGTTGGACCATATTGTTAGTTTGTATTATTTGAAAGAACATGGTACTAATTCCATATGCTACAATGTTTTCTATCACTGCAAGTTGGACTGGGGTGTATGTTTATTTATTTTGTGTGTGTGTGTGTGTATATATATATTGTGTACTATAGTTTAGGGTTTCGATAACACTTTAAAATGTATACGTTTTATGGAGTGCTTGGGTCATTTACCATGTTTCAAAGTTTCAAATAAGGAAAGGAATCAAAGGGCTACAATCTAAAGAGGAAAAATCAAATTTGAGCACTACTCAGTATTTTAGACGTATCTCTCTCTTCAAAAATCTAATTGACACAAGGTCGGATGGGATGAAACTGTGACTTAAATATCTACAACTTTTATGTTTTGAGTTTTTTGAAATTTCCAAAATTTGTTGGCCGAAATTAACTCACAAGTTGCTACTGTAAATTTGGACAAAAATTACCACAAAAAAAATATTCCCCACAATTTCGGCAATACCATTGCCACAATTGGGAAAAAAGTTTTTATTTTTATTTTTTTCTAATTGTGGCAACGGCATTGCCGAAATTGTGGGAAAAAAATTTTCCCCACAATTTCGGCAATACCATTGCCACAATTGGGCAAAAAAAAGCAAAAAAAAGTCTTTCTTTTATTTTTTTTTTCCCAATTGTGGCAATGCCATTGCCGAAATTGTGAGGAAAATTTTTCCCCACAATTTCGGCAATGACATTGCCACAATTGAAAGAAAAAAAAAAAGGTTTTTCCCTTATTGTGGTAATGCCATTGCCGAAATAGTGGGGAAAAAATTTTCCCCACAATTTCGGCAATGACATTGCCACAATTGAAAAAAAAAAAAAAAAGGTTTTTCCCTAATTGTGGCAATGCCATTGCCGAAATAGTGGGGAAAAAATTTTCCCCACTATTTCGGCAATGTGTGGCAATGCCATTTCCGAAATTGTGGGGAAATAGTGGGGAAAAATTTTTCCCCACAATTTCGGCAACGCCATTGCCACAATTGGGAAAAAAAGTTTTTATTTTTATTTTTTCTAATTGTGGCAACGGCATTGCCGAAATTGTGGGAAAAAAATTTTCCCCACAATTTCGGTAATACCATTGCCACAATTGGGAAAAAAAAAGTTTTTATTTTTATTCTTTTTCTAATCGTGGCAATGGCATTGCCGAAATTGGGGGGGGGGGGAATTTTTCCCCACAATTTCGGCAATACCATTGCCACAATTGAAAAAAAAAAAAAAGTTTTTCCCTAATTGTGGCAATGGCATTGCCGAAATTGTGGGGAAAAATATTTCCCCACAATTTCGGCAATGCTATTGCCGAAATTGGGGGAAAAACATTTTCCCCCATTACGGCAATCCCATTGCCACAATTGGGAAATTTTTTTTTACTAATTGTGGCAATGGCAATACCATTTAAAAAAAAAAAAAAAAAAACAATTTTGGCAATACGATTGCCACAATTGAAAAAAAAAAGTTTTTATTTTATTTTTTTTTCATTGTCAAAATTGTGGGGAAAAATTTCTAATTGTGGCAATGGTATTGCTGAAATGGCGGGAAAAAATTTTTCCACACAATTTCGGCAATACCATTACCACAATTGGGAAAAAAATAATATTTTATTTTATTTTTTTCCCAATTGTGGCAATGCCATTGTCGAAATCGTGGGAAAAAATTTTCCCCACAGTTTCGGCAATGCCATTGCCATAATTGAAAAAAAAAGCATTGCCACAGTTAAAAAAAAAAAAAAAGTTTTTCCCTAATTGTGGCAATACCATTGCCGAAATAGTGGGGAAAAGTTTTTCCCCACTATTTCGGCAATGGGATTGCCACAATTGCCACAAAATTTTTCACAAATCCATTACACTTTTTTTTTTTAAGAAATAATAAGTGCACACAATTTTTACAATATTTTTACAACAAATGCTAAGTATCAGGTTGTTACTTGCTGTTATTGTTAAATTAAAATAGTAATGTCAATGTCAAATTTAAATTTGAACTAATAATAACTAGTTACTTGTGATTTATTGTGAAAATATTGTAAAAATATTGTGTACATAACACATTATATTTTTCTTTAATTCTTCCGCATTCATTTAATTTTTTCTACCATTTTCGGCAATACAATTACTTTTTTTTTTTTTGTCTAGGCATTATTGCACTTCTCACACATCGGGCAGCACAGTAAAGTTGGGCAGATGAATTTCGGCAACACCGTTGCCGAAATTCAATTCCTGACAACCACTTTCCTCTTTCCTCCTTTTTGTGATTCTCTCTCCTACTTTTTGTTGAATTTGGGCAACGGTGTTGCCGAAATTCAGTCTCTCTCCTCATTTTCACAAATAACTTCAAACAGTACCTATAACGCAAATATGTTTTAATTTTTGCAATATTTACCTAAAAGACTCCAGAGTGTTGTGTTGTGTTCAAAACATTTTAAAAAATGGAGAATAACAATGGTGCAGTGGAAGTAGCAGTGGTGGTTTTCTTGTTGAGGGGGAAAAAGGTCCTCCTTGGGCGCCGCCGCTCCTCTGTTGGTCACTCCACTTTTTCTCTTCCAGGCGGCCATCTTGAGTTTGGTCTTTCTCTCTCTCTTCTTTTTTATTTATTTAATTTTTTTGTTTGTTTGAAATTCTGTATTAAACTATATAAATTTTCCTACTATTATTCTTTTTTAAAGTAGCCGGGGGATCTTCTTCTCAAAAAAAAAAAAAAAAAAAAAAATGTTGACGGGATACACTTTTGTTATAATGCCCACAATGCATCTTGGAAGATTAACCTTTTTGTTATAATGCCCACAATGGACTTGTGACTTAACCTTTTCCACTTGTGACTTAACCCAACTTATGATTGAATAAAGTAGTTGCATTTAAATTTTGCATATATTAAAATTTTATGACTCATAATTTAATGATAAAGAGTATTCATGTAATGTAATGGCAAAAATTTATAGTTCAATTATTGACTTATCAAAAAATAAGAATAATAATAATTATCATTTCACCATCATAAATCATATCTATTACAAGAAATATATATATATATATATATCTCCATTGTAATAACACCTTTATTTACCACCATACATTCTTATTGTGATGATCACTCTACAAGTATAAGTGTTTGTGGGGTATGGGAGTAAGAGTCGGGTTTCAAGTCTGTAGGAGGAAACTTCACACACATATACATTTAAATTAGATTAGAGTAGAATTTTTATATTGTATAAAATAAAATAAAAAATCTTTGTTTTAACAATTATTGCCAACAAGTTATATGGTTGACATTTCTTGGCTTCACCCACACACACCTGAGAGAATAGTTACATACTTGAAGAGTTTTAAAAACCATTTTTCTTCAACCAAAAAAAAAAGAGAGAAAAAGAAGAAGAAGATTTGGACTCCTTACTCTCACAAATTTGAAAAATAAAAATGTATATGGATGAAGATGAGGATTTTTGGACCTATGAAAAATGGGTCAAACTCACCTGACATGCTAAAATGGTAGGTTGGGTCAAGATAGCTGATTTTTTAGGATGAACAAAATGTCCATTTATCCTTTGAAAAAAAAAAAATCTAACTTTGCTTGCAAAAGAAACAACAATTTATTTAAAAAGAAAATAGCAAGAATATTCAATTACTCATTTATTTTATTTGTTTTCAATTTTATATTAAAATTTTTTTTAGTCATCTATAATACATAAAAATTGTTAGAAAAGTTTTAAATAAATTAAATCTAACAAAGTTATTTTCATAAAAATTGTGTAATATATTTTTACTCTTAATTATTTTCAATGAGATATGAGATATTATTCTCTTGTCAAACTTTTTTTATATTAATTCTTTAAATTAATTGGGTTAAAAAAAAGACTGTAACAACCGTAATTTTGCATTTTTGGATAAAATATAAAATTTTCGCTATTATTCTGTTAACTTTATTTAACATTTTGTATACTACAACAAGTGCACCTGAAGTTCAAATTTGGTAATGGTATCCGTTTTTTTTTAATCAAATTATTAGAGTAATAAACTTTGAATTAAAAAAATTAAGAATTTATGTATTATTTAAATTTAAATTTTTAGTATATTTTAATTTTTTTGTTCACTTATTTGTATTAAAAAGAAGAAAAAATAACATGTTCAAATTTATTTATTACTTATGTTTATTGTTTATACGTGAAAGTAATTTTGGTCATACTAAGTTAATATAACATGTTGAAGTTTAGATAAGGGTCATAAGTTGTACAAGCCGTTTTAGTCAGATATGTTTCTAAATCATTTCTTTCTTGTTCATTATATTCTTTAAAAAATTGGTTTTTCCTGTCACTATTTTCAGGTTTTAGGTAGTCATATTTTAATAACTCTTTATCTAAAACAAATTCTTTAGCCAAAACATTAATATGTCTATCATCTCTATCATCTGTAAATCCTAATATATCTGTATGGGTAGGAGAATCCGGTTGGGGCTGGGGCTCATAAAGGGCTTGGTGAACATTGGGAGTTGGTTGTGTGGTTTCTGTTGGATAATAGGCTGGTCCAGTTCTTACTGGGGTTCTATTGGTGTTTATAGGTGGAAGGTTTATAGCTGGGGGAAGATTCTGGGGAGGTAAAGGTCTAGAATCAGAGAAAGGTGTTCTAGGGGAAAAGGAGCTTCTAGGGGTAAACATCATAGGAGTTTTTCTGCCTGTAGAACTTCTAGGTCTTATAAGGCTGTCAGTGTGTCTATCATTACTATTGAAGGAAATGATAACTGTACCATCTGTCTTTTGGGCTATAAAATCTGGTTCAGTGTTTTCTATCTTTGGTGTGGGTGCAATGGCCTCTAGTTGCCATCTTTCAGGAAGGGTTATATCTTTCCATTGTATCTGTTGGGGTACACGAAGTCTACTATTTGATGTTGAGGCTTGGAGAAGGAGAGTATGACCTTTGGGAGAGGGTTCCACCATAGATTCAGGATTTAGAGTGGTTTTCATGAGTTTATAATAAATTCTGTAAATAATAGCTAAAGGTTCTGAGCCTTCTTTCATATAATAACCATTTGTCTTTATATTCAAAGTTAAAGCATCCATAATATTTCTGTCAGTTAGGCTTAAACCAAAATTAGGATAACAATTAAAATATACTGGTCCATTATGTAAACTTGTTTCCATCATTCCTAGGAGTGAATCATTAAATCTTAAATGTCTGTCATCTCTTAAACAAAGTAGAATACTTGTGTTTAAAGCTTCTCTTGTTAATGGTTTTACAGCTACCTGTACTAAACCAACATGTAAAAATGCATATTTTTCTTTATGTCTGTCGATTGAGTCTGCTGAAAATAACTGAATTGTTTCATATTCATTGAATAAAGAGTAAGTTCTTTCTACAGTTTTTATAGTGTAATCTGTCAAAAAGGATAATTTAGAAAAAGAAGTCTGTCTGTAGATTTTATCAATTCTTTCAGTTGGTATATTCCATTTGTTCCAATCTAACAAATTTCTATCTATATCTTGAATGCTATATTCCTCTGAATTGACTATCTTATCATTTTCCATGTTCAAATTAGTGTGTGCCTGACCTAAGTGTGCACTAGCAACAGATGATGAGCGACTAAATATATTCATTCTACTTCCAGGCAATTAATAATTACTGGTGGAACTATTACTAACCACTGGTATCCTTGCTATCGGGACCACCTCCTCGGGAAACTCCATTGCGGGACCACCCAAACAACGCCTGTCCGTCGGCTAACAAAACGGGCTGACCAACGCGAAACTATGATTTGCCAACGAGTGTGAGGCTGACCAACGCTATCAAGGAGCAAGTAGTGGCTATGCAGTAATATGAGTTCCTAGTAACGTCTTAATTGCAAAGAAATAAAACTCATACATCTACCATCCATGGCTCTGATACCATGGATGGTAGATGTATGAGTTTTATTTCTTTGCAATTAAGAAGTTACTAGGAACTTATATTACTGCATAGCCACTACTTGCTCCTTGATAGCGTTGGTCAGCCTCACACTCGTTGGCAAATCATAGTTTCGCGTTGGTCAGCCCGTTTTGTTAGCCGACGGACAGGCGTTGTTTGGGTGGTCCCGCAATGGAGTTTCCCGAGGAGGTGGTCCCGATAGCAAGGATACCAGTGGTTAGTAATAGTTCCGCCAGTAATTATTAATTGCTTAGAAAGAGAATAAATACATTTATCAGCTCATAATCTGTTTGCTTGATCACACTTAGGCTAGGCACACACTAATTTGAAACATGGACTATGATGATATAGATTATGATGAAGGTTATAGCATGAGAGATATAGACAATAATTGGTCTAACAGTAATATGGATTATGAAACAGATTCTGATTCCGACAGTGATATGGATGATTATAATTATGATTATAATAATAACACAAAAAATTGGAGTATATTAACAGGAGATAAAATCAACCGACAAACTAATAGACACAGCTTCTTAGACATAATTAATAAAAAATTAGAATCTTTAGAAAATGAAGAAAGATCTACAATATATGCTAAAGAAGAAAGAAAAAATGATAGTTTTTTGGACCTCTATGAGAAAATGAAAGTTTTAAATTCACCTTTAGGAAAAGAAAGAGAATTTGAACCCCATCAAAGATCACCTTTAATTAATACTGTGACAGATAATTGCCATAATAGTCAAGGCCATAATTCAAAAAGTATCGACGAGTTAGTAAATATGATAGACAGCAGAAAAGTTAGCTTTTTAGAAAATTCAAAAGTAACTGACGGAGCTATACCTATAGCAGTTAAAGATAAAGAAATAGACTCACAGACTCTAAATGTAACTGACAGAAATGTTGACAGGAAAACTAACCTAATTAAGGAAATATCAACACGTATAAAAGCTAAAGAAGTAGACTCACAGACATTAAAAGCAGCTGACAAGAGAGTTGATAGGAAAACTAACCCAAGTAAGGAAAGTGTAACACGTGTAGAAGAAAAGAACCCCATGAAAGAAATAAGTGCTAAAGACATAATAGATGAAGACAAAAAAGATAAAGGGATAATGAAAGAAGGAATGGTAAAAGAAATGATAAAAGTAATAGAAAGACAAAATGTCAAGAAAGACGACATAGTAAAAGACCAAGAGATAATTGAAAGACAACATAATAAAAAGTTAGAGCCAAAAGAAGAAATAGAAAGAGATAGACTAAAAGAAAGAGAATTAGTCAACAAAGGCAGGAAAGAAAAAAATAATCGTTTAAAGGAGAATAGTGATAGTGTAGTAAAAGCAAAAGAAGTCAACAATAGAAGGAAAATTGATAATACTGGTAGTTTAAAAGAGGCAATTGATGAAAGACTAAAATTAATTGAGAAATCTATGATAGATAACAATTTCGCAGAATTAAAAAGAAAGATGGAAATTCTAAATTCACCTTTAGATACAAACAAAGAAAAAGAAATAGCAGTCTTAAATACTACTGATGTATTAGATAATGAGAATACTGACAGACAAGTTAAACATACTATTTGTCATAAATGTAAAGAATATGGACGTACTAAAAAACAATGTGCTAGGCAGAATAAAATTGCTAAACAAATTAGTAAATTAGAATTTGAAAAAGACACACTAAATGGATTAAGGGAAATATTTAATATTAGTCAAACAGAGATAGATCGAGTAAAGAAAAAGGAAGAACTAAAATCAACCAACCCACTTAAAGTTAATAAAAGAAAAAGAAAACAAAAAGACATAATAATGAAATTGATAGATAATCTACCTAATCAAGACAAAAAAGACTATTTACTAAAATTGAAAGATTCCATAGATATACCTATAGCTTGTATTAGATGTAAGAAATATGGACACCATGTTACAGAGTGCAGAAAAGAAGAAAGAGCCAAAAAAGAAAAAGACAAGCAAGAGAAGATAAAAAAGGAAAAAGATAAAGTAGAGATAGAATCAGTAATTTTACAAGACTTAATGACAGAAGCAAAAACAGTAAAACAAGAAATTAAAGATATTAAAGAAGATAATTCCGTAGATATAAATGAACAAAATATTACAGAATTAATAAATTTAAAAGAAAGTTCTGAACACGTGATCAACTTACCTTTATTAGAAAAAGATGATGGTAATAGACAGAATTCTTTGAGTTTAATTAACAGAGTTATTTTTCAAAAAAGGAATGCAGAAATTATTAATAAAGAAATTTCTTTAACAGAAATGACATTAACAGACTTAGATATTGACAACATGAATGAAAGATTAATACCTTTTGAAAATGAAAGAGGATTTAACAAATTAATTCGAGACAATAGAGAAGAAAAGTTGATTAATGATCACGTATGTAATGAAGAAGTTAAACTTAATGTTTTAAGAAAAGAAATACTTTTTAAATCCATCTCACCCATAATTCAGAAAGAAATTTATTTTCTGAACAAAGTCACTATCTTGAAAGATGTCAATAAAGAAAGAATCTATGAAATTAAAAGAAGTTTGTCATTTTTAGAGACAGAAATATCACTCCTTCACCAGTCAACAGATATGAACATAGAGACAGAAATTCGTTCTTTTTTGTATCAATATATAACCCAAAGAATAGTTCAAACAATTTATGAAAAAGGATTCAATACAGAAGATAGAACTATGCTTACAAGTCAATATGATTGGACTGAACGAACTGAGAGTTTGACAGATATACCACACAAAATTATGATAGATGACATTCGTGCATCCTTTGTAATAATCTTAAATACCCACATGGCAAATGTTTTAATAAAAGAAGTCCTGACAGATTCTCCTTTAATAATTATTAAAGAAGATATTAATTGTGATAATTTCTTGAGTAGAGATAGATTTAATCTCTTGATAGACAGAATTAATTATAAGTCCCTGACAGATTTTCCCCAAACTATTTTAGCAGTTGATAATAGACTTTATGGAGAAGCTTTATTTCACATATTTTCACAAAATGAGATATATAGTGACACATATAAAACGGATAGAATCATGATAGATTTTGTAAAGTTTTTGAATTCCAATCCCTCTAATATTGAAAGACTTCATTATGATTACTCTTATACCACTACTCAGCAAGAGCACAAAAGTGTACAGAGAAAAGTTTGTTTTATTATATATACTTTAAATTTTACTATAGAACATTTTAAAGAGATTTCACAGAAAGATATTCATGAAAGGATTTTAAAAATGAGTTCGAAAGAAACTTTGAATGAAAAGACTTATTTTCAAATTAATACTTCAAGACTCAATTTTCCTCAACCCCATTTGCAGACAGCACATAATCCTTTTCCCCAAACCCATTTGCAGACTAACATGAGTAAAAGAAACCCCCAGCCAGATAGGAAAGGAAAGGGCAAAGCTCTTGCAGTGCCCAAACATTTTCGAAAACCTTCAGTCAAAATTATGGATGGGCAAGAAGGCGTCTCAATAGAGACAATATCCCTTCAGGATACGTTGCTAGCAGATGCAAGGTATTCATGTGGTGAAAATAGTGTAACTTTACAGAAAGTGCTCAGCACTGATCTCATGTTTCAGGACAGAGAATTTACAGACCTCCCTCTTCATATTAAACTACTTCTTGATAATTTACAGGCAGCTTTTACCCTTAAACAGAAAGACTTATTCCAAAAGACCCTTCAGGCTTTGGAATTACATCTTGTTAGCACCGGGGCATTTATTGAAGCTCTCGGTTGTCAACTCCCTGGCAAGGAGGTTGGAGATTCAAGCTCCACAAAGACAGAATCACAGTCTCTAAAAAGCTATCTTATGGGAACAAGCTTTTCAAAGCTCCACCCTAAGATTCAGCAAAAAACGAGGCTTGCCATCAGAAATTTATTTCCTGAAATCCAACAGAAAATATTAACCCATACAGCTTTAACTAGTTCTTATGACAAGTGGATGTATCTTTTTAAGGTATTTGTTTCTACAGCATTTATCAGGACAGAAGACATGACAGGTGAAATATGGTTATCTCATAAAGCTACATGGTATGAGAGTTTTGGAGATGCAGACAGAGTTTATGAAAGAACAGGAGAAAGATATAATCCCTACCTGGGACTACTTATCAACACAGAGACAGAGGATCCAGTGCTCCGTGACCCTTTATGGTTATCTGAAATGTTAGAAGCAGGGTTTATTAGCAAATTAATTATAACTTCTGCAATTCAGATTAGTTTATTCCCCAAGGTCATCCAAGAAGCAGCTGCACAGATTGGCGGACTTAATTATATGAAGATGGAAATCTGGAGTACCCTTCCAGTTTGGGACACCAGCTATTATATGGAAGCTCAGCCAGTACACATTCTGGTCCTTATCCATGATTGGGGATATATGCCTGAAAACAACTGGTATACAGGAGACACTTATTTATCACTTGATGATCCAGGTGCTCTGGCGCAAGAATGGTCTAATTTTATGTGTAACAAGATTTATGAAGTTCAGAAAGAATTAGACAGAGATTTCCACTTATATGGCTACACAGATAGAATAACAGTGTATGGCCCAAGACCTTCAGCAAGGAGGCTTATTGGGAAAAGAAGGATTGTTAAAGACCCCAGATTGATGACAGCCAAGGATCATGTTCCTGTTTTCCTTCTTATTTCATATTGTGCTTTATGCAATGATTACGGAGTGCCCCATGAGCATGAGCAGTATGAGGACAACACCGATCCGCTAGATTATGATAACTACGCGGATACAGATTAACAAGACAGACAGAAGGGTTTTCTCGGACAGACAATGACTACAGATTACTATTCACAAACACACCAGATAGATCACTATTCACTAGCATGCCTCCTGACAGAAAGATATATGTTACTATTCATTAGCATGCGCAGAAGGAGCTCAGACAAAGACAGCATCAGAATTGAGACAAAGATAGCTACTATTCACTGGCACGCGTCTACTGACAGATTACTACTGTTCAAGATTTACTTTTACTGTTCAAGATCTTGCCGACAGATTAACTTGAGTTCACTTTATTTAACTCAGGTTACTTTTAAAGATTTACCATGGTTCACTTCATCTATAAAGAGACAGACTCCGAAGACAGAAGACAGGTCCAGATTTAAGGTTCAAATTCTAGGTTCCAATTCTCAAGTTCAAATTATCAGAGAAAGCTTTAGAAAGCCTTTGTAATAGCCTTCCCTCTCAGACAGACTTTTGTACTCTACCCTTTTGTAACCTTTCCCTTTCAGATAGAACCTTGTAACCTTTTAGTTTCAAAGACAGTTTTACTTTGTAATCTTGTAACTCTTCAGACAGTGTTTATTTTCAAAGCTTGTATCAAAGACAGTTTGTTTTCAAGTTTAATCAAAGACAGAAGTATTTTCAAGTAAGATTTTATCAGTTCCAGTTTTCATATTCCATACTCTGTTTTAATCTTATTTTGAATATATCTGTTTTGCTATTTTCTTCTTTATCATCTATTTTACCATTGTTTATGCTTCTATATTACTGCTGTGCTCTCTCCTGGGTGGGGCTTGGGGAGAGAGGTTGGAAGGGGTTTGGGCTGCAAGGTATTGGGGGTCTTTCATGGGGTCTATTCGAAGAAAAAGTAGGTGAGGTGAAGGAGGGACAAGGGAGAAATCTGCTAGGGGGAGGAATTGGAGGAGCAGCATAGGACTGTCTGGATCTGGGTTTAGGGGATTTGCTTTTATCTGCAGGGGAACTCATCGTCCCTGTAGAAATTCACGAGTTAAGAAATCAGGAATGGAATTAGTTTCTCCTTTAATATATTCAATATCAAAATCAAAAATACTTAAAATAGCCTGCCATCTAGCAAAACTTTGTTTAGAAACAAGATTTTGAACATCTTTTTGTAAAACTTCTTTAGCACTTTCACAATCAACTCTGATTAAAAACTTTTGATTAAAAAGATCATTTTGAAATTTTGAAACGCATAATATAATAGATAAAATTTCTTTTTTAATAGTACTGTAGTTCTGCTGGGTAGTTGTCCAAGAGCCGGAATGGAATCTAACAATTTGTTCTTCTTTTATTACTTGTTTTAGGATTCCGCCATAGCCTATTTCAGAAGCATCTGTCTCAACAATCTTAAAAGCATGGGGTGAAGGAATAACAATGCAAGGGAGCTGTTTAACATATTTTTTAATCTGTCGAACTATCATAGTATGTTTGTCTGTCCAAGCAGGGGGGTTCTTTTCTAACCTTTTATATAAGGGTCTACATATTTTTCTTAGTCCTTGAAAATAATCTGAAACATAGTTTAGGCTACCAAGAAATCTTTGCAACTGATTTTTATCTTTTATTTCATCTGGGAATTTATCTGCAAACTGAATGGCTCTGTCGATGGGGCTTAAGGTTCCTTTATAAATATTATGTCCTAAAAACCGGATTTTATCTTGAAATAAGTTTATCTTAGTGGCTGAAACAACTAAACCATTGTGTTTAATTACTTGGACAAATATATCTAAATGTTTCCAATGGTCATCAATTGATTTAGAGAAGATTAAAACATCATCTATATAAACAATTGAAAATTTTGTAAAAGGTGTAAATATATCATTCATTATATTTTGAAATTCGCTTGGTGCATTTTTTAAGCCAAAAGGCATAACATTCCATTCATAATGACCAAAAGGAACTGTAAAAGCAGTTTTATATCTGTCATTCTCATCTATCTGTATTTGCCAAAATCCACTTTTCATGTCAAATTTAGAGAATATGGTTGCTTCATGAAGTCTGTCAAGCAAATCTTTCTTATTAGGAATAGGATATCTTATCCATTGTAATGCTGTATTTAACGGTTTATAATTTATAACTAATCTTGGAACTCCTCGTTCCAATTCTGCCTGTTTGTTAACATAAAAAGCAGCACAGCTCCAAGGAGACTTGCTTTTTCTGATCAAACCCTTATTTAAAAGATTTTCAATTTCTTTCTTACAGTGTTCTAATAATTCATTATTCATTTGTATTGGTCTAGCCTTTCAGATATGTTTCTAACCCAAGCTTAGATATGTTTGGTCATATCTAATTTTAAGAACCCTTTTGGGCTTGGGATATTGTAGAAAAAAAGAGCAATTTTAAATGAAAACATAAAAAGAAAAAGGTGTTTGGCTTTGCCTTTTAAAGAAAATTGTGTTATTAAAATCGGGGGAAAAATATGTTTTCATATTGCAATTGGATACTTTTATTTATTTTTATTTTTTAAAATTCATTGTTTGTAAAGAAAAGTGTGTTTTTTCGTTGCAAACTGATTTAACAATAAATATAATAAATTTATTTAAAAAACATATAATATTTTGTAACAAATCAATTTGTAAAAGTTATTATACTTTTAAAAAATTTAAAAATATTAAATAAGATATATTAACAAGTGCCAAAATGTATCAGTTAAATTTGAGTTTTTTTATTAATCGATTAGAGCAGCATTTGTTTATTTGCCTTTTTAGTACCTTCGGTTCTTACTAAACAGGTGTAGTGTAACTGAACATCCATTACATCAATATATTCTTTGTTTAATATATTTGTTTCAGGGGAGAGCTTTGAGGAATGTTCTAGCAGAGAATTAAAGGAGGAAACTGGATTGGACACCAAGCAAATGGAGCTATTAACGGTCAAAAACCACATTTTCCTTAAGGAACCAGAGCCAGCCCATTACGTCACCATCTTCATGCGTGCAGTCTTGGCAAATCCAGAGCAAGTACCCCAAAATCTTGAGCCGCACAGGTGTGATGGGGGGGGGGGGATAACCTTCCTAAGCCGCTCTTTTGGCCATTAGAGAAAATGGTGCAAGCCGGCTTTAATCCCTTCCCAATCGCCTAGGGATATTTTTGTTGGCAATTTCAACTTTTGTGATCCAGTCTTCTCCTTGTATCTCTAACTGGTAGTGGTATCCAAGCCAACAGTTACTCATCCAAAGTAATAATAGTCTACTTAGCCCCCTCCCAACGTTTTTGAATACCTGCTTATTAAGGCCTTAAAATGTACTTGTATTATACATAAAATAAATAAATAAATAAATAAATAAAATGTAATATTATTTTGCAAATGTAATTACCTGTATTAAACAAGATTCTCAACCAATGATTTTTAGGTTAATTTACACTTTCTGATATATCCAATGGAGATTTCCAAAATTTGAACTATATATATGAATGTTCAAATAGTATGTAAAACACTTATGAACATTTAGACCCCCAATTCACAAATTACTAACACAAGCTTATAATCAAACAATGTATGTGCGGAATATGAAAATAAGCTAAAACATAATAGGTAAAACAATCTAAACCGAAATTAATCATAGCCACAACTGTAATTAAGGGAAAGATTAAGGGAAGAGAGATGCAAACACAAAAACAACACAGCGATGTGTTATCGAAGAGGAAATTGAAGCCTTCGGCGAAAAACCTCTCCGCCGCCCTCCAAGCGGTTAATTATCTATTAGAGAATAAAGTTGGGATAGATGAATAGCAGAAGACTCTCCAAGCCTAATCTACCTAGTGCACCTAAGCCCTCCAAGCTTCTTGCTCCAACAGGATTACGTCGAACCTTATCTTCTCTAACTTACCAGATTCCGCAATCGCCCATTGCATCAACCAAAATAAATTGGTCCCTTTTGAACTGCTTCCCAAGCATCAAAATACCTCCTCACAGATATGGGTATGGTGAGATAAATATTTGGCTAATGTACCTCTCAAGGATATATCAATGAAGAGGGTGAGAGTAGAGGAATTTGGAGAATCAAAGGATGAAGATTCTGAATGAGTCAATCTTTTTTTCTCTAGGGTTTCTTTCTCAAAATTCTCTTTGGAAGCTCTCTACATTTTGTGGGTATAAGGGTATTTATAGTAGGGTGTATGAGGAATGCGAAGAGTCAGTTACAACCAAATAGGGCATTTTGGTGACTCGAGTTCATGACTGGAACCAGTCGCGAGTTTCAGTTGCAAGCTAATTACCTGGCCAAACTGGAGGTTTTGTCCTGTAATGCAACAGCTGGCGTGACCCTTTAGCTCCCCCTGCATGCTTTACACGTGTGCCATCTTTGGCCACTCCCTAGTCGCGAGCGAAGCTCTTCTTGAGTGCACACTCTTGAGCTTTTCTTCACACTTTCTCACACACTACCCTTACATAATTCCCACCTAAATACAGGGTTTCTAAATGCTGAATTACAAGAAAATTTGGCATGGAATAAAGCCAACAAAATGATTGAATAAATTCAACCTTACAATCTCCCCCTTTGGCTATTCCGTGACAAAACCCTAAAACAAACTCTAGACTTAACATGTGAGTTGGGAACAGTTGAACAAAACTCACTCACATCTAACTCTAGAATTTGTGAAGCTCTTGAACCATACGGACAAGTATTTCCTGAAAACAACAACACAATACGATCATTGTAAGCAGAAAACTTGAAATGCATATGGAGCAAGCACAATGCGATCAAGCAATAAAGGATTAAAGCAGTAAAGCATGACTTGACCAAAAAGAAATAATCACTATAAGTAATGACCACAATGAACATTCACACAAGGAATGAACATCCGGATATGCAAGCTAATAAGCTCAATGCAAAGTATCATTTGCATGTCCAACACTCAACCGATACAACAACACAAGGTAATTGCATCAAGGATATAAAATCTAACAAGGGCACAAAAGTGAAGTACTAAAGAAAATGCATAATATTAACTAAAAGTATTGAGCTACAAAGCAAATGTACAAAACATAAAATGCTGAATAACAACTAAAATATATAAACCAAAGTACCAAAAGCTTTAAACAATAGCAGAATGTAAATACCAAGAGTTATAAAAACTATAAACACATAAACTAAAAACAAAACAAGTCAAAAGTAAAGTATGTGTGTATCAGTATTCTTCTTTTGAGCTCACACAACTCCCCCTTTCAATATGCATACTTCCCATTCTTGTGTTGCTCTTCCCCTTGTTGTATGCTATCATCCAAACTATACAATGAGTTTGCTCTCCCCCTTTTTGGCATGAATAGCTAAAGGCTGTCATCTAGTTTTTGTTGAATAACATCTAACTATGTCTCAATGGCTGTAAGACGCATTTGAACTTGGTTGTTGGTGGAGTAGAGAACCTTTTCAAATCTGAAAATACGCTGATACAAACCCTCAATCAAAGTGCTCAACCTGTCAGCTTGAGAGCTAGGTTGTATAGGTTGAGTGCTAGTCATCTGCAACTCAGGAGTGTGAGGAGATGTAGTCTTGGTATGCACAGGCGTAGTGTGAGTGGCTGAGCCATGACCGAAAGAGGTAGCATAAGGGAAAGATTCACTCTTAGGTGCTTTGGAAGAGTGACTTTTGCTTGCTTGAAGAGAAATCATGGATAGTGGGCGAAGATGAACCAGTGTCTTTCCATCTTTTGGTAGAAGAACCCCTTCATGTACCATAATCTTCATGATTAGACTACAAAAAGGAAGGCAAGTTCTTGCTGCTGTTCGTGCTGCTGTTCTCCCTATTGACTGGAAGATGTGAGCAGAAATGTCAATTTGAACTCCGATGATGAGATCACATAGAAACTGCGCTCTTCTAAGGTAAATGACTCTAGTGTTTGAGAGTGGATAAAGGTTGAAGAACACGATCAATTTGAGAGTCGTCAGATCAGGTGCAAACTTTGCTATTCCAATGGATGTGCCTTTGGATGAAATCTCATGATCTAGCCCAAGAATTTGAAGAATATCTTGCACTTGAGGAAGCTTATCATCATATAGAGTGAGATCTACATTAGTCGGTTGAGTAATTCAAAGGACCTCTGCAATGTAATCTGGAGTAATGATGAATTCCTTTCCTCGGACCCAACACTTTAGTTCAACACAAGTAAATCTAGCGTTAGAGTAGAACTCCTTAACTAGTTCATCAAATGGATCTTCGAAGTTCCCGAATAAATCAGCCCAATCTTTTTCTTCAAAAATCCTAGGAATAAAAGTCTTTCCCAGGGTATCAAATCTCACAATCCGTTCCACCACAATAGGAGATTTTTCAAAAATTCTGGAGTATGTCTGAGAATTAAGTGGAGTTCTGAATCTCTCATTGTTTGAATCTTAAGACAAATGTCGAGTTCGTTTTGAAACAGGGGATGATGGAACATCAATCACAGGCTCTTTTCCTCGAGTAGAACGACGAGATATCTGGAAAAAAAAATATATACATACAGCAGAGAACCAAGTGCAAAACCACAAGACACAAACATAAACTTGATTAGATCCAAGTTAGTCTATGAAATAAGCACACATTGTTATTTAGAAAGACATATCACTCAATCATGGTAAATGAACCAAGTATGCAGTATTTAAGCATGTATTTAAGCATGAGCAACACTGGTGCATGTGGTGTGCAAATGTGATGAATGTGCAGGCACAGCTAATCACAATGTAATCTATGAAATCCACAGAAACACAAGTAACTGTCTTTGAGACATTTTACTATGAGCATGATATGCATACTACAGAACAATCATGATATACTACTAAAAAAATGAGAAGCACACATGAAAACATGTATATCAAGCATCATGTTATCAATATCAACAAAACCCATTCAACAAACCCAATAAAATATACCCAAACCATATTCGAACATCAAGTTTTTCAAAACTCAGCAAAAACTCAAAATCCAAGAATTTAAGGGTTATAAACATGAAATACTTTGAGAAAAGTAAAGAGCCCATACCTTTTCTTGAATATTGATGAAGAGATGATGAAGAAAATGGAGGATTTTTGTGAGAACACTGTGAGTTTGTGAAGGGGGAGACAATGAACAATCACAATAAATGAGGGAAAACTGAAAAGTTTTTGAAAACTGCCTTGAAAATAACCCTCATTGTGTAAAACACGCGATTTTCACGACTGGATTGAGTCGTGAACAAGTCGCCAAAGCAAGCCGCCAAAAACCCTTGTGACAAAATTTGTCTAAGTGTTTTTTGTGACTAGAAGCTCCACCAGCGAGTCAGTCTCGTAGGACCACAAAACCTTCTGAGTAACCCTCACGACTGGTGCTTCCACTCACGAACAAGTCGCCAAACTGAGTTGCTAGAAATTTAAAAACCCAGATTTTTACAAAATATTCTAAGTCTTTTTCGCTACTGGGACTTTGACCCACCAGAGAGTCGCGAATACCTTCTGTGTAAGCATGCGACTGGGACATGTGACTAGCTTGACCCGTGAGGCAAGTCGCCAAAATGGGGTTGCACAGTTTTTGAAATTTTTGACATTTTTCAAAATAAAACACTGTCCAAAAACAACTAAAATGGCATGTGCAACATATTTAATCAAGTACAATCACACAAATGAATAAGGCATTCATTGAACATAGACATGTGTGATGTGTGTGGATACCAAAGATGAGATAGTCCTTAGTCTAATGTGAAACTTCAATGATCAATTCAACCAAGACATACACAATTAGCACTAGGAAAAGAGATATATCTCAATTATAGAAATATGCATATATAAGCTCCCACAAAACTTGCTAACATTATTTTGAAACTTTTCATTTGGCTCCATGTACATCATAACATTTGATCATTTAGAATCAATACATCTTATTTTGAGATCGATACCTGAAATTTTTGATATTTCAATTTGATGAACAAGCCTTTGGCTTTTTAGGCATCATACATTTTTCATAAAATTCGCTTTCCCTTTTTCCTAGTCAAATACTAGTTTGTGCGATGGTTTTTGCAGCTCATTATCTCTTTTCATTTTGAGATTTACATTTGTTGAGCTCTTCAAGCAAAAAAATAAAAGAGTGGGAAAATATATAGACTCAAGTCTATGCAAATTTCAAGATCAACAAAATCATTGACTAATCATTCATGACAAGTTTGAAGATCTATTTACAACAGTCACATAGATGTCAAGATTTTTCCCACAATGATATGAGTGCATAAAGAACAAGCTACGTTCGTAAATGCACAAAGCCATTAGTACAAAGGTACAAGGCAAAACATGCTTGTGACAATACACAATAATGCCGATCAAACTTTTTGGATTTTCTACTTTTTATGTGTTTTTGGATTTTTGACACAAAAACAAGTAAAGATTGATAAAAAAAAAAATGTAAAAACATTCAAAACAAATAGCAAACAAACACAATTTTCAACACATGCTAGAACAATAACAAAAAGCACACAACCAATCAAAGTCACAAAGCATAGGAAGTATTAATGCATGGACATGTTGTAATGTTTATGCAAGTGTACCCCTCTTCACCCACACGACACTTGCGTTTGGGGTGATATCCCTAAAGGATTGGGCAATTTCAAACCTTCTGTTGAAGCTTGCCAAACAAGTGGTGAATGCATCAATCATCCTCATCACATCTCCAATGTTAGACACAGCTTCTCCCCCTTTCGATTGCTTGGGGTTCCCTTTATCCTTCCTTTGTCCACTTGGCCTTTGATAGTTGCCATTCTTTAATGCCCAAAGTTTACGAAAATTCAGTCTGGTGTGTCCTTGAATTTCGTAGTGATGGCAGAAATGTTGAGTTTTCAGACCTCTTTGTGACTTTGGGTGTAATTTCCCTTGAGCCTTAGGTTTAAACACTGATTGGTTAGGAGGCTTAGTCAAAAACCTTTGGTTAGTCACATTCCGCTTCTTCTCCAGCTTCACTTTCTCAACAACTGAAGTTTCTACCACTGGTTCCTTAGCTTTCACAAACTTAATATCCTTGGACACTTTGACACTTGAACTGCTCTCTCCTGTGTATCCCAATCCGCTTTTGTCGGAGAAAGGTTTTTGATGAGCAAGCACTTCGTCAAGCTTCTTGGAGGAGACCCGCTCTACTTTAGCATTAACTTGAATCACCTCAAGCTCAAGAAATTTTATCTTTGAGTAGGCTTCGGTCAGCTCTCCATTCAACGTCTCGACTTCACACTTAGTCTCCTTGTATCGGACTATAAGACTCCTGTAGTCTTGCTCTGCTCTCTTTATTTTCTTAATGACTACTTAAGCCAGTTTTTCATATTCACCAGTCTTCTCAAGAAGGGAATTATAGGTCTCTTGCAGTCCCACTATTCTTTCATCGTCCTCATCATCGGATTCCTCTTCTATCCCCATTGACTCCAATTCAGTGTGCTCACCAAGCTCTTCCACTAGCACATTCAAATCATCCGAAGATTCCACGGGAGCAATGGTCATGAATGCAGAGAATTTTTCCTCTCCATCACAGCTTTCATCTGAATCTGAATTAGAGGAGTCGGTGTCACTAAGAGTAATGGCATACACCTTGCCCTTCCCTCTTAAATAATTGGGACACTCTTTCTTGAGATGTCCATGTCTATTGCATTCGAAGCACATGATTCCTTGAGATGATTGAGACTCCTTCCCATCTTTCCTCTTGAAGTCCTTTTTCTCCTTTCTGAAACTTGGGAATTTTCCCTTCTCAGCAAATTTTGCATTCTTCTTGAACTTCAAGAACTTTTGGAAATTCTTCACAAGATATCCACATCTTTCTCGACCTCATCCTTATCCGATGAGTCGTGAGCTTTCACCCTCTCATTGATTGTCTTTAGAGTAGGGGATTTGCTTTTCCTTTGTGATGGCAATGACAGCTCATAAGTTTGAAGTGAGCCAATTAGTTCTTGAACTTTGATATCATCAAGATCCTTGCTCTCTTCTGTTAGGACATATGTGGTTTCACTTGTTAAAGAACATATGTCATTCTTTTATGTAATTGGCTAATCCTTTGACAAAATGCACTCAACTTGTAATTAGGTAGTTCTAGATATTTTTAATACTTCAAGAAACAAAGTTTCAAGATCAAGTGTTGAAGTCATCAAGTCTGTCCAAGAAACAAGCTGAAGAAGTGCTGAATAATTAAATCTCGACACCTGCTCGATAGCTTCTCGACAGCTTCTATCTGTCAATTTTTACTAAAATCAGAATTTGTGATCTGATTTCTTGGGATTCGTGGATGTGTCTTTGGGCCTTCTTTTCTTCTAACCCTAGGCATATAAAAGGATTGTTTTAAGGGCCGTCAAAGTGTTCATAAGTTGCACAAGCATTGAGGAAACTCTGTTCAAGTAAATTGTGACCGAAGACAAAGTTTTGCCCTAGTTCATCTCTTCTGAAGAAGTTGCTGTGTATGTGCACCTTTGGGTTTTGTGACCAAGCATCTTCTTGATCTTCATCATGGATGAACTAAAGAACTTTGCAGCCAACAACTCTTTCTAGTTGGTGATTGAAGTCGCGTACTGAGATCCGCGCAATTGGTTAGTCACGTACTAAGGAGTCGTGCATTGAAAAGGGGAACTGTCACTACAGAACAAGTCCAATTGGGTATTAGGGTAAGGGTTCAACTGTAGGTTGGTAAGGTACTTGGGATTCCTTTACTTGTAACCGCTTGTTGTGATAATAGTGGAGTTTCGGGAGTGGTGACCTGAAAATCACCCGGTGGGGTTTTTGCTGTCAGGTTTTCCCTATTCGTAAACAAATCACCGTGTTATTTATTTTCCGTTGCATAATTAGTTTATTGGTGATTTGTTTGTTCTACCATGCGTTTGCATGTTAATTAACTTAATTAATTCACTTGGCTAAATTAATTGGTTAATTTATCACAAGGGGTTAATACGTTTGTGGCATATCAAGTGGTATTAGAGCAGGCACACTCTGATTAGGTTTAATCTTTGCTGTGTTGATCCATTGACCCCTGTTTGTCATGAATAGAGGACAATCATTAACCATACCTCATTTATTTGATGGCACTAACTATGCATACTAGAAAGTACGCATGAGAGCTTTCTTATAGTCATTAGATGAGAAAGTGTGGCAAGCTGTAGAGATTGGCTGGACCAAGCCAAAAGAAGCGTCGGCCGATTGGGATGAAGCAAAGATCAAGGCGACAAACTTCAATAGCAGAGCATTGAATGCCTTATTCAGTGTAGTCACCAATGAGGAGTTTAAGAAGATATCCTCCACATAAACTGCAAAAGAAGCATGGACCATTCTCCAGACAACCTATGAGGGTACAAAGGCTATCAAGGATTCAAAACTTCAAAGGCTCACTACAAGCTTTGAAGAAATAAAGATGGAGGAGGATGAGTCGTTAGATGAGTTCTATGCCAAGCTCAAGGACATAGTGAACTCAGCCTTCAATCTTGGGGAAACCATTCCTGAACCCAAGATTGTGAGGAAAGTGCTCAGATCTCTACCCGAGAGATTCCATGCAAAGATTATAGCAATTGAGGAATTAAAGGATATTGACAAGATTCCTTTGACTGAGCTGGTTGGAAACTTGCAGACCTACGAGCTAGGACTATCTAGGATTGGCAAGTCGGGTAAAGGCAAGAGCATGGCCTTGAAGGCAAAGAGCAGTGACACAGATGAGTCCTTCGATGATGAAGATTCCAAGATGAAGTCCTACATTACAAGGCAATTCAAGAAGTTTATGAAGAATACCAATGGAAGGAACTTCGACAAGGACCGCAGGCAATCTAGTTCTACGCAGTTCAAAAGCCAAGACAAAAGGAAGAAGGATGCAAGGGATGGCAGTCAGTACACTGTTCCCACAGGACCTAAGTGCTTTGGGTGCCATGACTTCAGTCACATGAAGCAAGAATGCCCGACACATCTCAAGAGCATTGGGAAGAGTAAGGCACTTGCTGCAACCTTAAGTGACACTGAGCCTGAAGATGATTCCGACAATAGGGATGACAGAATCTTAAATGCCTTCACTGCCACAGTCAATCCTACTGAAGGGATTGTTGAAGACATGGAAGAATAAGAAGAATTTGTGGATTCTAAGTGTGAGAAGATGGATGATCAAGATGATATCCATACAGCCTATGAGAAGCTTTACAAGCTCTCTGAGAAGCATGAGAAATTATATAGGCTGGCCACCAAGAAGCTCAGTGATGTGGAACTTGATCGTGAGGAGCTTTCCACAAAGTTTGATAAAGCTAATCAAACAATTGGTGCACTGAGGTTTGAAAACAATTTCTTGGCAGAAAAGACCAAGAAGCTTGAAGCGGAGCTGTTTCAAGTCAGAGCTCAGTTGGAGAGGACTTTAGGTGTAAAGCTTGATGAAATAGTCAGCATTCAGAAATCTGCTTCGGATCGAACAGGTTTAGGGTACGATCTTTCTTCCTCTAATATTGCTTCTACTAGTGCTACTGTTTTTGTTTCTCTTGCTAATAATACTGAAATTGAGAACAATGTTAAAACTGAATTAGCTAGTGAGAACCTAGACAAGGGTAAATCTATCTTAGGAGCACCCCCTAAGTAGGATAAGAAAGATGTTAAAAATCCTAGGGCTAAGAAGGCTAACTCTCCAAAGCCTAAACAGAAGAAGCAGCATCTCTGTAATCATTGTGGAGCTGCCGCTCATACTCGACCAAATTGCTACAAGTGGCTAGCCATTCAATATAGCAACGGTATGATCGCGTCTGGAAGCCAGAATCAGCTTCAATCCTCTCTTGCTCCTCTTGGTGATCTTCTTAAAGCCCTTATGTTCCTTTCGAAGTTGAACGGTTTCAATTCTTCCCTCTCACCGCCGGTTCAAAGGTTTAATCAAAGGAAAAGTTCTTCTAAGGCGTGGAAGAAAAATGATTCTAAGTGATTTTATCACTTTCTTCTATCTTCTTGTTTTTGTTTGTTGCATTACTTGTGTGTTTTGCATTTATTTTGAGTCAGTTTAGTTTTATGTTTTGCTTCGTTTAACATGTTTTTGTTTGTTTGTTTTCAGTTTTGTTTATTTTGTTTTTGATATAAAAATTAAAAAAAAAATTGAAAAAAAAAATACAAAAACAGTGTGTGTTTTGTGTACTTTAGTACTTATGTACCTTGGATGGCCATTGAAACAAAATTCTCTAAACTTTGTATCTCTTGTAGCTTAGATAAGCATCTCTATGCACAACTAAGCAAGTGAGTTTTGTGGCTCCTGTTTGTGATGAGTAAGATTAAGTTATCTCTTGAGCTTAACACTCGTATCACTCTTTTTGATGGGTAGGACTAGAAAATCCTAAGAGAAAGGCATAAATAACCATCTCACCACTGTTACCCACCAATCATAATATGACACATGTATGCTTCGGCATAGCAAAAGTGCAGTGTCAAAAACACCTGTATGCTTCAGCATAGCAAAAGTGCAGTGTCAAATGCTTAACATCTTGGGTATTTCTTTTCTCTCTTTCATATGCCCATGCATGATATGCTAAAATTAAAGATGTTAGGACATATATGTTTTAACTTGTTTAAGAACATATGTCACTTAGTTATGTAAATTGGCTAATCCTTTGACAAAATGCACTCTGCTTGTAATTGGATAGTTCTAGGTGTTTTTAATACTTCAAGAAACAATGTTTCAAGGTCAAGTGTTGAAGTCATCAAGTCTGTCCAAGAAAAAGCAAGCTGAAGTGCAAAGTTTTTAAAACTCGACACCTCTCGATAGCTACCTCGACACCTGCTATCTGTCGAGATTTAAAAAGTCAGAATTCCAATCTGATTTTCTTGGGATCCGTGAATATGTTTTTGGGCCTTCTTTGCTTCTAACCCTAAACATATAAAAGGATTATTTTAAGAGCCGTTTTGGTGGACACAAGTTGCATTATCATTGAGCAATCTCTGTTTCAGCAAATTGTGATCAACAGACGAAGTTCTTGACCTAGTTCATCTTCCATCAAGAAGTTGCTGTGTATTTGCACCATAGGGTTTTGTAACCAAGCATCTTCCTGCTATTCATCAAGTGGATGAACTGAAGAACTTTGCAGCCAACCATTCTTCCTCAGTTGGTGTTCTGAAGTCGCGTACTTGGATCCGCGCATTGGTTAGTCACGTACTTGGGAGCCGTGCATCAAAGGTGGAGACTGTCACTACAGATCAAGTCCAATTGGGTATTGGGGTAAGGGTTCAATTGTAGGTTGGTAAGGTACTTGGGATTCCTTTACTTGTAACCGCTTGATTTGATAATAGTGGAGTTTCGGGAGTGGTGACTTGAAAATCACCCGGTGGGGTTTTTGCCATTAGGATTTTCCCCATTCGTAAACAAATCACCGTGTTATTTATTTTCCGCTGCATATTTAGTTGATTGGTGATTTGTTTGTGCTTCCATAAAATTGCATGATTAATTGATTAATTAATTACTTGGCTAAATTAATTAATTAGGGTTAATCACAAGGGGTCATTCAGTTTGTGGCCTATCAAGTGGTATCAGAGCAGGCACACTCTGATTAGGTTTAATCTTTGCTGTGTTGATCCATTGACCCCTGTTTGTCATGGATAGAGGACAATCTTTAATCATACCTCCTTTATTTGATGGCACTAACTATGCATACTGGAAAGTACGCATGAGAGCTTTCTTGCAGTCTTTAGATGAGAAGGTGTGGCAAGCTGTAGAGATTGGCTGGACTAAGCCAAAAGAAGAACCGGCCGATTGGGATGATGCTAAGATCAAGGCGGCTAACTTCAACAGCAGAGCACTAAATGCCCTATTTAGTGCAGTCACCAATGAGGAATTCAAGAAAATATCCTCAACTGAAACTGCTAAGGAGGCTTGGACCATCCTCCAGACAACTTATGAAGGAACAAAGGCTGTCAAAGATTCAAAGCTTCAGAGGCTCACTACAAGCTTTGAAGAAATTAAGATGGAGGAGGATGAGTCGTTTGATGAGTTCTATGCCAAGTTCAAGGACATAGTGAACTCAGCCTTCAATCTTGGGGAAACCATCCCTGAACCCAAGATTGTAAGGAAGGTGCTCAGATCTCTACCTGAGAGATTTCATGCCAAGATTACGGCAATTGAGGAATCAAAGGATATAGACAAGATTCATTTGACTGAGCTGGTTGGAAACTTGCAGACCTATGAGATAGGGTTATCTAGGATTGGCAAGTCCAATAAAGGCAAAAGTATGGCCTTGAAGGCGAAGAGCAGTGATACAGATGAGTCTTCTGATGATGAAGATTCTAAGATGAAGTCCTACATTACTCGGTAGTTCAAAAAGTTTATGAAGAATGCCAATGGAAGGAGCTTCGACAAGGACCGCAGGCAGTTCAGTTCTTCTCAGTTCAAAAGCCAAGACAAAGGGAAGAAGGATGCTAAGGAGGGCGGTCAGTATACTGTTCCCGCAGGACCAAAATGCTTTGGGTGTCATGGGTTCGGACACCTGAAACATGAGTGTCCTACATATCTGAAGAGCATTGGGAAAAGCAAGGCCCTTGCTGTAACCCTAAGTGACACTGAGCCTGAAGATGATTCCGACAATGAGGATGATGGAATCCTAAATGCCTTCACTGCCACAGTCAATCCTACTGAAGGGATTGTTGAAGAAGTGGATGAAGAAGAAGAATTGGTGGAGTCCAAATTTGAGAAGATGGATGATCAAGATGATATCCATTCAGCCTATGAGAAGCTTTACAAACTCTCTGAAAAGCATGAGAAATTATATAGGCTGGCCACCAAGAAGCTCAGTGATGTGGAACTTGATCGTGAAGAGTTGTCCACAAAGTTTGATGAGGCAAATCAAACTATTGGAGCACTGAGATTTGAGAACAACTTTCTGGCTGAGAAGACCAAGAAGCTTGAAGCGGAGCTGTTTCAAGTCAGAGCTCAACTGGAGAGGACTTCAAGTGCAAAGCTTGATGAGATGCTTAGCAATCAGAAACCTGCTTTGAATCGAACTGGTTTGGGGTATGATATTTCTTTCTCTAATACTGCTTCTACTAGCAATACTGTTTTTTTTCCTCCTGCTAATAACATTGAAATTGAGAACATTGATGTTAAGACTAAATTAGCTGGTGAGAACTTAGACAAGGGTAAATCTATCTTAGGAGCACCCCCTAAGCAAGATAAGAAAGATGATAAAAACCCTAGGGCTAAAAAGGTTTACTCTCAAAAGCCTAAACAAAAGAAGCAGCATCTCTGTCATTATTGTGGGGCTACTGGTCACACTCGACCAAATTGCTATAAGTGGTTAGCCACTCAAAAGAGCAATGGCATGATAGCATCTGGAAGCCAAAATCAGCTTCAATCTTCTCTTGCTCCTCTTGGAGATCTTCTGAAAGCCCTCATGTTCCTTTCGAACTTGAACGGTTTAAATTCTTCCCCCTCACCGCCTGTTCAAGGATTCTATCAAAGGAAAGGTTCTTCCAAGGAGTGGAAGAAAAAGGACTCTAAGTGATTTCATCACTTTCTTCTCCCTTATTGTTTTTTTGTTTGTTGCATTGCTTGTGTGTCTTTCTTTTCTGCTGAGTTAGTCTAGTTTTTGCTTTGCTTTGATAACATGTTTTTGTTTGTTTATTTTCAGTTTTGCTTATTTTGTTTTGATATAAAAAAAAAAAAATTGAATTGAAAAATTGAAAAATACAAAAACAGTGTGTGTTTTGTGTACTTTGGTACTTGTGTACCTTGGATGGCCAATGAAACAAAGTTTTCTAAACTTTGTATCTCTTGTAGCTTAGATGAGCATCTCTATGCACAACTAAGCAAGTGAGCTTTGTGGCTTTTGTTTGTGATGAGTAAGATTAGGTTATCTCTTAAAACTTAACACTCATATCACTCTTTTTGACAGGTAGGACTAGAAAATTCTAAGAGAAAGGCATAAATAACCATCTCACCACTGTTGCCCGCCAATCATTATATGACACCTGTATGCTTCGGCATAGCAAAAGTACAGTGTCAAAGACATCCGTATGCTTCGGCATAGCAAAAGTGCAATGTCAATGCTTAACATCTTGGGTATTTCTTTTCTCTCTTTTATATACCCATGTATGATATGCTAAAATAAAAGAAAATATTCAAAGAAAATAAAAAGCAAAAAGATTAAAAATGCTTAAATATGGTTGCAAGCGTGTATTCTAGGAGATGTGGGAGTTATAGGATGTACCTCGAAGGTGATAGTCCCCATCAAACAGTTATGATTGTGTGTGAGTTAAAAGTTATTTTCTCATATCTCATATCGTCATAACATCTATACACATATGCAATCTTGCGATGTTTTCCACACACAACACGCAATATTCTTTGCTACTTTTGATACATGTGCAGGTACAATGTGATTTGGCCATCACAAAGGTTTTACATGTGCTAATGTATGCTCACTAAACTGTTATAACTTGTTTTTGAAATATAAAATTGGTTAGACTTATTTAGTGTGTGTGTGTGTGTGTTTTGCATGATCCTTGTGCTTATTTTCTTGTTGAGAGATGTTTTTGAGAGGTTTAAATGTTGATTGGATCTTTGGTAGAGATGTGTGTTGGATTGCATTCATGTCTGTGTTTTTCCCTTCTCGAAAAACTGCCTTTTTCTGCTGGCTCGACACCTTCCTCAACACCTGGTCATCTGTCGAGCTCCTCAAGTTGTTTCCTATCGCAATCTCGACACCTCCTTGACACCTGATGGATCGATCGAGAAAGTCTCTGTCCTCTCGATAGATTCTCGACACCTGTTGGATCGATCGAGATTCACTTATGCTGTTTATGTCTTCTTTCTCGACACCTGTCTCGATACCTTGTGGATCGATTGAGATTCTCGTATCTGAATCTCTCCTTGCATCTCGATACCTCTCGATACCTGCATCTCGATACCTCTCGATACCTGCATCTATCGAAGGCCAATTCCTCGATACCTCCCTCGACAGCATCCTCGATACCTCTCGACACCTCAGCTGTCGAGAATTACTGAGGTGCCTATTTAAGTGCAGATCGCAATTTTCTTCATTTCTCACTCGATCTCTCTCGATCTCTCTGTGGCTGTTCATCTCCTTTTCACTCTCCTGTCACTCAAATCCTTCAACCCTCTTGGATCTTGATCATTTCTTGCTCAAATCACTTGGTAAGATCTCTATTCTCTTCATTTTTCATGCATCGCATGTTTTGAAAACCTAGTTTTTGGGATTTTTCATAAAAATTTGGGGTTTTTCAAAATTGTTGAGTTTTTATTGAAATTTTGGGTTGGGTTTGTACTTAGATGATTTCAAAATGTCATACATTGCATTTCATTTGCATTATAATGATATCTACATGCATTTAGATGTGTGCTTTATGTTTGTGTGCTGCTAGGATTAGATTGGGCTGAGCCCATGATGTTTTTTCCTTTGCATGTCACATGTTCATGCATTTCCATGCATACGTACTTATTGTTCAATATATTTGATATATTTGAACTGTGTTAGGACTTTTCTGATTGTCTCCCTCTCTATCTCTTTCTCATTCTTTTACGTTAGTAGTGTCTATGGCACCCAAACGTAAATCCACTCCTGCTCGGAACCCTCTGCATTCTGGAGCTTCCTCTTCTTCTAACTCTGCTCCTCTTAACCTTCGGTTCCATGATGGAGATGCCTACAAGGCATTTTCGGAGAACTTTTCTCGACGAGGTGTTCATTCGGAACGCCAAGTCATTTTGGCGGACTTCGCCGACACTGACCTTCCCTCTGTCATTCACAGTAGGGGATGGGGGTCACTGTGTGACATCCTGGTCACTTGCCCTCTCGTGCTGATACAGGAGTTCTACTCCAACATGCACGGGATTGATCTTTCAGTACCTCATTTTGTCACTCGCGTTCGAGGTATGCGCATTCCTGTCACACCGCAACTTGTTGCAGATGTGCTTAGGGTACCTAGGATAGAGTTTCCAGATTACCCCTCTTGTGAGCGTCTGAGGACTGTGTCCAAAGATGAGCTCATTTCTGCTTTTTGTGAGCGCCCTGCTGATTGGGGTGAGCATCAATTCACATCATGTAGGCCTTTTGCTAAAGGTCCTAGATTCATTAACATGGTGATGACTTTTGTTCTCCATCCTCTTTCTCACTATAACTCTATCACAGAGCCTCATGCTCGATTTTTGCTTTCTCTACTTGAGCATCTTACCATAGACTTCCCTTCTCACTTCGTCCGGTTTATCATAGAGGTTTATCTTGATTCGGCGTCCCGTGATAAGCTCATCTTTCCTTCTGCTATCACGCGGATTCTACGCCATTTTTTTGTTCCCTTTCCTGTGTCCGACCACTTCACACACATATCTGCCATAGATGCCGCTACCGTAAAACGTAGTGAGGCGCAGTTCAGGTCTAGACAGCCAAGTGCCACTCCTCCTTCCCGTTCAGCGCCATCCAGATCTGTTCCATCTACATCTGCTCCTTCTTCCTCTTCGAGCGATGTATCCCTTGGTGATATCATGGCGCAGCTGCAGCGCATGGACACTCGTCTTGATACACTCTTTGCTGAGTTGTATCAGGTGAATGTTCATGTGGGTCGTATTGCAAGACGGCAGGCGATCATGGGTGGATTTGCTCCAGACGCTACTCCTTCACCATCTACTCCAGCAGCGTCAGATTCTGAGGATGATGAGTATGATGATGATGATGATGATGGGGATGCTAGCTCTGCCGATGAGATGTCTACATGACACTCTACCCTTTGTCACTCGTGACAAAAAGGGGGAGTAGTTTTAGGCTATGAGAGTAGTCATCTTAGGGGGAGAGTTAGTATAGGACATTTTTTATAGGGGGAGTGTTGTCATTTTTTGAGGGATGTAGTGAGGCTATATGTATTTTTTTCTTATCTCTTAGATACATTAGTCTTGTATATGAGGTCCTTTGACCATTTTTACATACATTGTACTTATCTTATCTCGTATATATGTTGATCTATGTTTCTTTCACCTCTCTCTTCATGTGTTGTTTCTTTTCTATCTTTATACACATGTTCTTTATACTTGTATGCAATCTATTTATTTCTATTTCACACAAGATGCCTTGATGAGTTTTGTTTAAAGTGTTTCAGAAATACAGGTTGTCAAAGTCTACTTATCATAAGCTCTCTTCTTGCAAAGTTTTTCAAGAGTTTGTGTTAGGATAGATTTTATTGTAATCAACAAGTGAATATGAGTTGAGTGATTTATGACTTCTCTCATATACTCATTTGTTAGTTGTGGTTTTGTCATGGATTGCCAAAGGGGGAGATTGTTAGGACATATATGTTTTAACTTGTTTAAGAACATATGTCACTTAGTTATGTAAATTGGCTAATCCTTTGACAAAACGCACTCTGCTTGTAATTGGGTAGTTCTAGGTGTTTTTAATACTTCAAGAAACAATGTTTCAAGGTCAAGTGTTGAAGTCATCAAGTCTGTCCAAGAAAAAGCAAGCTGAAGTGCAAAGTTTTTAAAGCTCGACACCTCTCGATAGCTACCTCGACACCTGCTATCTGTCGAGATTTAAAAAGTCAAAATTCCAATATGATTTTCTTAGGATCCGTGAATATGTTTTTGGGCTTTCTTTTCTTCCAACCCTAAACATATAAAAGGATTATTTTAAGAGCCGTTTTGGTGGACACTAGTTGCATTATCATTGAGCAATCTCTGTTTCAGCAAATTGTAATCAACAGACAAAGTTCTTGACCTAGTTCATCTTCCATCAAGAAGTTGTTGTGTATTTGCACCATAGGGTTTTGTAACCAAGCATCTTCCTGCTATTCATCAAGTGGATGAACTGAAGAACTTTGCAGCCAACCATTCTTCCTCAGTTGGTGTTCTGAAGTCGCGTACTTGGATCCGCGCATTAGTTAGTCACGTACTTGGGAGCCGTGCATCAAAGGTGGAGACTGTCACTACAGATCAAGTCCAATTGGGTATTGGGGTAAGGGTTCAATTGTAGGTTGGGAAGGTACTTGGGATTCCTTTACTTGTAACCGCTTGATTTGATAATAGTGGAGTTTCGGGAGTGGTGACCTGAAAATCACCCGGTGGGGTTTTTGCCATTAGGGTTTTCCCCATTCGTAAACAAATCACCGTGTTATTTATTTTCCGCTGCATATTTAGTTGATTGGTGATTTGTTTGTGCTTCCATAAAATTGCATGATTAATTGATTAATTAATTAGTTGACTAAATTAATTAATTAGGGTTAATCACAAGAGGTCATTCAGTTTGTGGCCTATCAAAAGAAAATATGCAAAGAAAATAAAAAGCAAAAAGATCAAAAATGCTTTAAATATGATTGCAAGCGTGTATTCTAGGAGATGTGGGAGTTATAGTATGTACCTCGAAGGTGATAGTCTCCATCAAACAGTTATGATTGTGTGCAAGTTAAAGTGATTTTCTCATATCTCAAATCGTCATAACATGTATACACATATGCAATCTTGTGATGTTTTTCACACACAACACGCAATATTCTTTACTACTCTTGATTCATGTGCAGGTATAATGTGATTTGGCCATCACAAAGGTTTTACATGTGCTAATGTATGCTTACTAAACTGTCTTAACTTGTTTTTGAAATATAAAATTGGTTAGATTTGTTTAGTGCGTGTGTATGTTTTCTTGAGGATCCATGTGCTTAAAATTTCTGTTGAGAGATAATTTTTGAGAGCTTAATATGTTGATTGGATCATTGGTTGAGTTGTATGTTGAATTGCATTCATGTCTGTGTTTTTCTCTTCTCGAAAAACTGTTTTGAAAAGCTATCTCGACACCTCCTCAATACCTTGCTATCTGTCAAGATTCTCAAGCTTTTTCTTATCTCAATCTCGACACCTTCTCGACACCTGGTGGATCAATCGAGAAAGTTCCTGCCTCCTCGATAGCTTCTCGACACCTGGTGGATCGATCGAGCTTCTTTTCTTATGTCTGATGTTTTGTTCCTCGACACATGCATCTGTCGAAGGAAAATTTTCTCGACACCTACCTCGATAGATGTCTCGATACCTCTCGACACCTCAACTGTCGAGATTTACTGAGGAATTTATATAAGCTCCTCGTGTGATCCGCCTCTCATTTCTGTCGATTTCCTTCTCGATAGCTCTCTGTTTTCTCTCCCAAACTCTGTCATCTCACTCCAAACTTGCTCCTCAAGGTTTCTTCAAGTTTTTTTTTTTTTTTGAGTTTTTCTACACTTGGTAAGCTTCTAATCTCTCATTCTTCATGCATTTCATGATTTGAAACCTAGGTTTTGGGGTTTTTGAAAAATTTTGGGGTTTTTCAAAATTGATGAGTGTTTATTGAAATTTTGGGTTAGGTTTTCACTTACATGTGTTTAAAATCTCATGCATTGCATCACATTTGCATTATAATGGTATTGTCATGCATTTAGATGTGTGAAATATGCTTGTGTGCTGGTAGGATTGGATTGGGTTGAGCTCATGATGTATTTTCTTTTGCATGTCACATGATCATGCATTCCCCATGCATACGTACTATCTTTTCAATATATTTGATAAATTTGAATTGCTTGGGACTTTTCTGAGTTTTTTTTTCTCTCTCTCTCTCTCTCTCTCTCTCTGTTTACGTTAGTAGTGTCTATGGCACCTAAACGTAAGTCTGCTCCGTCCCCGGAACCCTCTGCATTCTAGGACATCTTCATTTTCTGATCCTACTCCTTCTAACATTCGGTTCCGTGATGAGGATGCTCGTAAGGCTTTCTTAGAGAACTTCTCTAGACGAGGTGTTCATTCGGAACGCTAAGTCATTTTGGCGGACTTCGCCGACACTGACCTTCCCTCTGTCATTCATAGTCGGGGATGGGAGTCACAGTGTGACGTCCCGGTCACTTGTCCTCTTGTGCTTATTTAGGAGTTTTACTCCAACATGCATGGGATTGATCGTTTAGTACGTCTCTTTTTCACTTGCGTTTGAGGTACGCGCATTCCTGTCACACCGCAACTTGTTGCGGATATGCTTCGGGTTCCTAGGATAGAGCATCCTGACTATCCTAGTAGTGAGCGTCTGAGGACTGTGTCCAAAGATAAGCTCATGGCTGCCTTTTGTGAGCGCCTTGTTGACTGGGGTGAGTGTCAGTATACACCATGTAAGCCTTTTGCTAAAGGCCCTCGCTTCATGAACATGGTGATGACTTTTGTACTCCATCCACTCTCTCACTACAACTCCATCACAGAGCCTCGTGCTCGGTTTTTGTTATCTCTTCTTGAGCATTTTACCATAGATTTTCCTTTTCATTTCATTCTTTCTATAACATATGTTCATTTAGATTCAGCGTCCCGTGATAAGCTTATCTTTCCTTCCGCTATCATGAGGATCTTACGCCATTTTTCTGTCCCTTTTCCTGTGTCCGACCACTTCACACACATTTGTGCCAAAGACGCCGCTACCGTAAAACGTAGTGTAGTGCAATTTAGGTCGCGACAGCCAGATTCCACTCCTCCCTCCCGTTCGGCTCCATCTCGTTTAGCTCCATCCACATCCGTTCCCTCCACTTCCATGGGCAATGTATCACTTGGAGACATCATGGCGCAGATGCAGCAAATGGATGCTCACCTTGATACACTCTCTACTGAGTTGTATCAGGTGAACATTCGTGTCGGTCATATTGCACGACGGCAGAAGACTATGGGTGGCTTTGCTCCTAAGACTTCTCCTTCACCACCTCCTCTAGTGGCTTCTGATTTTGATGCTGAGGATGATGATGATGATGGTGATGATGATGACGCTTCGGATGATGATGGAGATGCTAGCCTCATCCAAAGATTCCATGGGAGCAATGGTCATGAATGCAGAGAATTTTCCCTCTCCATCACAGCTTTCATCTGAATCTGAATTAGAGGAGTCGGTGTCACTAAGAGTAGTGGCATACACCTTGCCCTTCCCTCTTAAATAATTGGGACACTCTTTCTTGAGATGTCCATGTCTGTTGCATTCGAAGCACATAATTCCTTGAGAGGATTGAGACTCCTTCCCATCTTTCCTCTTGAAGTCCTTTTTCTCCTTTCTAAAACTTAGGAATTTTCCCTTCTCAGCAAATTTTGCATTCTTCTTGAACTTCAATAACTTTTGGAAATTCTTCACAAGATATGCCACATCTTTCTCGACCTCATCCTTATCCAATGAGTCGTGAGCTTTCACCCTCTCATTGATTGTCTTTAGAGCAGGGGATTTGCTCTTCCTTTGTAATGGCAATGACAGCTCATAAGTTTGAAGTGAGCCAATTAGTTCTTAAACTTTGATATCATCAAGGTCCTTGCTCTCTTCTATTAGGACATATGTGGTTTCACTTGTTAAAAAACATGTCATTCTTTTATGTAATTGGTTAATCCTTTGACAAAATGCACTCAACTTGAAATTAGGTAGTTTTAGATGTTTTTAATATTTCAAGAAACAAGGTTTCAAGATCAAGTGTTGAAGTCATCAAGTCTGTCCAAGAAATAATCTGAAGAAGTGCTGAATAATTAAATCTCTACACCTGCTTGACAGCTTCTATCTGTCAAGGTTTACTAAAATCAGAATTTGTGATCTGATTAAACCTCAACAAATGCACCCGATCTGATACCAATTGAATGTTCAAATAGTGTATAAAACACCTATGAACGTTTAAACCCCCGATTCCTAAATTACCAACACAAGCTTATAATCAAACAAGGTATGTGCGGAATATGAAAATAAGCTAAAACAGAATAGGTAAAACAATCTAAACCGAAATTAATCACAACCACAGTAGTAATTAAAAGGCAAAGATTAAGGAAAGAGAGATGCAAACACAAAGACAACATAGCAATGTGTTATCGAAGAGGAAACCAAAGTTCTCGGCGAAAAATCTCTCCACCGCTCTCTAAGCGATCAATAACACACTAGAGAATAAAGTTGGGATACATGAATAGCAGAAGACCCTCCAAGCCTAATCTACCCAGTGCACCTACACCCTCCAAGCTTCTCGCTCCAACAGGGTTATGCCGAACCTTGTCTTCTTTAGCTTACTGGATCCCGCAATCGCCTATTGCATCAACCAAAATGAATTGGTCCCTTTTGAATTGCTTCCTAAGCACCAAAATACCTCCTCACATATATGGGTATAGTGAGATAAGGATTTGGCTAATGTACCTCTCAATGATATATCAATGGAGAAGGTGAGAGTAGAGTAATTTGGAGAATCAAAGGATGAAGATTGTGGATGAGTCAATCTTGTTTTTCTCTAGGGTTTCTCTCTCAAAATTCTCTTTGGAAGCTCTCTACATTTCGTGGGTATAAAGGTATTTATAGTAGGGTGTATGAGGAATGCAAAGAGTCAGTTGCAACCAAACAAGGCATTCTGGCGACTCGAGCTCGCGACTGGAACGAGTCGCGAGTTTGAGTCGCGAGCTAACTGCCTGGCCAGATTGGAGGTTTTGTCCTGTAGTCCAACAGCTGGCGTGACCTTTTAGCTCCCCCTGCATGCTTCACACGTGTGCCACCTTTGGCGACTCGCCAATCGCGAGATTCAGTCGTGAGGCTTTTCTTGAGCTTTTCTTCACACTCTCTCACACACTACCCTTACATGATTCCCACCTAAATACAGGGTTTCTAAATGCTGAATTACTAGCAAATTTGACATGGAATAAAGCCAACAAAATGATTGAATAAATTCAACCTTACAATATATATATTGAGAAAATATTAGTCAATTGTTGTGAAATTTTAAAATACTCGCAATTACAAGAACCCTATTGAGGTATAGTTTGGCAAAGATGAGGTTGAGCCCACAAGGACTTATATGAATTTATAAAAATTAATCAAACCTCAATTAAATAAATCCTAATATAGTTCAATAAAAATTAGTCATTTTAAAATTAATTAAAGTTTAATATTGAGTTTGAGTTTGAGCTTAATATTGCTTGAGCTCGTTTTGACTAATGGACCAAGTCGAGTTGAAGCTTTTGGGTGTTAAGACAAGCTCGAGCTTGAACATTATTTGCAAGCTTAATTCTAGCTTGAGCCTGAACACTGTTTGTAGGCTTGATTCGAGCTCAAGTTGAACTTAAACATTTTACTTTTGTTGTCGATTTGATCTTGAACATTCACTACTTGACTAAGTTTGACTCATGTATAGCCCTACTCAGGGGCGAAGCCATGTATATGGGTGGGGGGGGCCATGCCACCCAAACCCCCCCCCCCCCCCCCCCCAAACCAAAATGAAATTTTGCTTAATACATACATATACATACATATATATATATATATATATAATTATTTTAATGTTTTTAGAATTTAGCTTAAAAAATAAGAGTTGGCCTCCCCAAATATTTGAATTAGTTCAATGATGCTCTTGAAAATAATAATTGGTCTAATAGTTATGGAGACATAACTTTGTTTTTTTTTTTGCAATTTTATTTTTTATTGTAAAATTTACTTTTATATTTGTTAAATATTTGATAAAGTTTGAAATCCTATATATTTGGATCTATCTTTTTCAACCTGTTATGTAGCGATTAACAAGTCATTGATTGTCACTAAGGGTATGTTTGGTAGACTGTAATAGATATTGTAATGTAATAGTTATTCTTATGGTTTAGCTATTCAGTAGTTTGGTTATATTTTTATTATAGGGAATAATCATTCCATGTGAATAATTATTATTTAAAATGAGGAATAACTATTCATCTCTAAAAGGGTTGTAATAGTTATTCCTTAGTAGGTGCATTAATTTCTAAAATTAATATATTCCACATAAACAAACTTTCCATATGCACATAACAATTGTGAAAACAAAAATCATAAAAAAAAACTAAGTTCTCTTTCAAATTTAAAAAAAATATATATTATTTTTTAGAAAATATAATTATAAGAGTAAGATATTTTCTAAAATATATCTTAAATTTTATTTAAAATGCTGTCATTCCATTGTCTCCAGGGTTCTATTATTGTGTTGTCACCAAATAATTGAATAGTAATAAGTATTACATTACATCTTGTATTCCTTGTAATACTTATTCATATTCTTATGTAATTACCGTTACAGTTTATCAAACGTACCCTAAAACTACACATGAGATGTCTCTTTAGTTGCCACATAATGAGTTAGAATAAGATAACTTCAAATATGTTTGTAGCATAACTTATTCCTCTAAGTTTTGGATTATTCATATTTTTGAAAATTTCATTAGTTCAATTGAAATATTTTTTACTTATTTTAGTATAAAATTTCAAAATTTTGTATTGAAAATCATTTTTTTTTTAAAGAATTTCACTAAGAAAATGATAAAAATGAATTTTATTTCATGAAAGATCATCATTAAACATAATCTTAATTGAAAATACTAAGCTTTTTTTTTTGGGTGTGTGTATATATATAACTTATCAAATAAAAAAGTGTGTGTATATATTTTTATATTTGTGTGTGTGTGGGTGGGGGGGGGGGGGGGGGGGAGGGAGTTGTCTTGATAAATATATTAGTGTTACAACTCCCCCCCCCCCCCCCCCCCCACCCCAAAAAAAAACATAAATTCCTGGCTCCACCATTGGCCTTGCTCTAAACCCTTAACCAACTTTGACGGATATAAATGTTGGGTTGTGAATAATATTATCACCAATATTACCAATTCCAAATAGCAATTACACACAAAAGTACAAATATTTATGTGAAAAACCCTTTCTTCTTGAAGGGAAAAACCACGGGACAAACTTTGAATCAATTTCACTATTCTTAAATCAATTACAATATCTCTTGTGTATTTCTCACGGCTAAAGAAAAATCTCCTTATTTTTCTTTACTCTTACACACACTAATTTTATCTAGAGGGCAACAACACTTTACTCTCTCCTCTCTAGCTTTCTTTTTCTTCTTCTTTCTCTTTTCCATATAGCTCACCTTGGCTCTCTTTTCAAATGTGGCAACCCTTTGCTCTCTCCTCCTTGGCTATCTTCTTGAAGGTGCCAACACTTTGCTCTCTCCTCCTTGACTATCTCCTCGAAGGCAACAACATTTTCCTCTCTCCTCCATGGTTATCTTTTCGAAGGCGGTAACACTTTACTCTCTCCTCCTTGGCTATCTTCTCGAAGGTGGCAACACTTTGCTCTCTACTCCATGGCTATCTTCCAAGCGAAAATCTCTTTTTTCTCTCTTGGTTTCACGCTCTATTTTCCCTCTCCCTATAGTGAGGACCCTTGGGCCAAAGCCATCAAATTCATTGTAACATTGTCTATTTATAAGACTCTTTTCATATTCCCTCTTGGACAAATAATACATTACTTCTTTAATAAGGACTAGACTTTCCTTCCACACCAATGAATAGTCTTTCCTTCCACACAAAGGAAACCCATATTAATTTTTCCTTCTTCAACTAGGAAACTTAATTGACTTTCCAAGCCACAATTGGAATTTGAGGAAATTTTCCAACAATAAATACATATATAAGGCTCAATTGTATGAGAGGTTGTTCATGTACATGCATATTGAAAAGATACAGTATTATGTGGATGAGCACTTGAATAGAGAACTTGATAAGCTTTCTCATCTTTCAAATTTTTTTAAATCTTGTCTTGCTATATATATATATATATATTTTTTTTTTGATGAATAAAGACTTTATTCAAATGAAAAGAAATTACAAGAAACAACCCGTGTCATCCATGATAATAAAAAAAAAAAAAAAAAAAAAAAAAAAAAAAAACCAAAACAGGTAAGATAACTACCAAATCAAAAGAGTAAAAAACTTTACAATTAAGAGACCACATAGCTAGAGTGTGGGTAGCCAAATTTGCAAGCCTAGGAACCCATAGAACATTGGGATTATTGATACCGTACTTTTTTCGAACCCAATTAAAGTGTCAAAATAATGTTTTTAAAACTCAAAAAAGGTGAAAACCATGATTTTTACAGCAAAAATGAGGAATAAATTAAATCAACTTAATTTACCCCAATTGAACGATGAAGCAAAAATTTGAAGTCAACTTTGCCATTTTTGGCAAGAATTAGACCAAAAACCCTAACCAAGGAAGGTCAAAATTTTGGCCTTTTAATCCGATTGTCTGATCAGGATAAATCTTGGACCATCTTGTAGATCTTATTTCTTCCTTTGAAATGACAATTCACGAGCCAAAATTGGAGTTAAAATGGATGAGATATCAATAAAATACAAAAATCCTAATTAAATGTTTCACTATTTTCAGGATAAAAAGAGCTATTTTGGGGTTGTTTTTGTGCAGAAAACTGTACCAACTTAGCAACAATTGGAGCAATATGCTTGAACAAGATTGAAGTATGATGTTATAACTATCTTCCATAAAAAGGGCTCAACGATATCTACCGCAGATTGAGAGAAATTAGTTTTTCAAGAAAAGTGTTGCAGAATTAGGAAAAAGACAAAATAGGACAGCTTGGAGGGGAAAAGAGGAGACTCTATATGAGGTGTTATGCAACACTCTCACATAGCCGCATGGTGACGTGCGGTTATTGTAGACACCATATTTTGTACCCCTTACGAGTTCAATGATACCCAAACTCTAAAGCCCAAGACCAGTTTAGAGCCTAATTAAATATCAAATTGATTTGAGGAGTGCTAAAATGGAAAATATAACCTTTACAAATACTTTCACCTGTACAACAAAGTACAAACCATATGGACCTAAATAACTATTGCTTGTATGCCACTTGATAACATAAGAATCATGAATTAGTAAAAATGAACTAAACAATTCACCAAAAAACAAGATTTTAAAGAAGATAGTACAAAAATTGGTATGGTATACCAAGTTACATTTTGATTTTGTTGACAAAGTAGTTAACTTACCTACAAGTAGTAATCCAAAGCATATAACAAAGTAGCAAAAATAAGACTTATAAGTTGAAGGAGACAAAGGGTGTCTCAGAACTTGAGGAGTAATGTCTCTCTTGATTAGACCTTTGATTTGATATCCACAAGAATAGCAGCATAATATGGTTTACTCTCAATAAACACATTTCTAAGTTCTTGTAAAGGATCTCACAATCTATCTCATCTCATGCTAATATATATATATATATATATATATATATTATCATAATAAAATTTGAGGAAAAAAAAAAGAATGGTAATTTGTGACAGTCTCTTTCATAGAAAGGATCCATCACATTGATTTTTTTTCATTCATTCATTTTTATTTTATTTTATTTCCATAAGATTTTCAATTTAGCTTTAGTAAATAAAAAGAGGGACCCATAGTCCATACTAATTTGTGAGCTCCAAATCCAAGGGTGGGATTGATACTGAATCTGATTGCCCATTAGGCCTAAAAGTTGGAGCTAGGTAAGCATATTTTAGTCCTCACTCCCTGATTGCCCATTAGGGCATTACTTGGCATAGATGAGGAACCATACTTAATGGTACATTTGGTTTGAACAAGGCTAAGGCTTGAATTATTAAAGTATGGGAATGGGATTTCGAAATTATAACTCATGAGCTCCTTAGGACAGGCCTAACATATAGAGGATGCACTCCTTTCAATTTTCAGAGTTAACTTCCTACCTAACTTTGGAGATTGAGGAAAGAAAGTATAAGACGAGAAGTTATCTCATGCACCCAGCACATGAGACCTTTGTTTCCCTGACAGGTGCTACCTACAAGTAATTTTTATTTTTATTTTTATTTTCCTAGACTATTTTTCCATTTGTAACTTCCCATTTACTTGATGGTTTTAATTAGCTTAATTAGTAAAGTCTTTTATTTGCAAATAAAAGATCTTGGATTCGAATCCCGCTTATACAAAATTCAATTAATGTCTTAACCTGATAATAGAAGCAATTATCATAGGGTAGATGCCATAAGTTGAAATTCTATTCTATTCTATTTATATATAAAATAAAAAATAAATAAATAATTCTAATTTACTCCACCAATATAAATCCCTTTTCAACTTCTTATTTACTCCTAGTTTTTAACTCCCCTTATACTCCATCAAATGTTAATTCAGACCCTTTATATTTTATATTTACTCCATCAAACCCATCAGCTATCATTTCCAATTCACCAATAATTTTAGCCCTCCTGTCTCTCAACTAATCAGCTATTGTTTCCTATTTTTTCACTTTGCCATTAATTAAATCCAATTGATCATTAATTTAGTTCTCCTTAAATTTAGCTCTTTAAACCCTTCCATAAGGGCTCCATTGGAATTAAATGAGGGGAATATACATGAAATTCCCGAATCTGTGAGATGCAAAAATAGAGAAAAAATGCGCCCAAAAAAAAAAAAAAAAAAAAGCACACAAGACAATATTTACGCAATTTGACAATTTGTCTACATCCACAAAATTGCAAAATTTCACTAAACATAGGTGTGAGAGACCGAAAAATTGGCTCTCAGAAAAGGGTGTAGGCATCTGCACCTTCTCTTTTCAGCATCATATGGAGTCACCACTTATATATATATATATATATATATGATAGTTTTGATAATATCTCTTCCACTTAAGTTTTAGTTAAATAAATGTCCATTTAAGTTGTTTAATTTTTGTGCCAAGTAAGTTAATGAGTGCAAAATACTAAGAATCTAATATTAATGAATTATAAAATTAAAAAAAAAAAACCAATAACCTATACTTAATAAAAATCACCACATGTTTTATCTAATTAAAAATTAGAAAAAAAAAAGATCATAAGTAGTATTAAATTTAGATAAGAATTTTAATATGTGACTAATTACGTTTATATTTTATAAAAAATAATTTGACTAATAATTTATATTTTTATAAAAAAATTGTGTTTAATTTTAAATCTGTTCATACATATGCATGTGTTACATGCTATTTTTTAAAAATAATTTTACTAATTATTTATATTTTTATAATAAAAATTATGTTTAATTTTAAATGTATCCATGTGTTTGCATGGGTTATATACTACTAACTAATAATAACTACTAACTAATAATAACTTGCAATTTAAGATTATTGTGAAAATGTTGTGTATGTAGTATTTCTCAAATCCAATTCACCATTAATTTAGCTATCCTTGAATTCTGTATGTTACTTTACTCTTCCTTTTCCTATCATGCTCAATTGGTTATTTAAGTCATTTTGAATATACACCACTATTAATTTCTTTAAGATCTTCTCCCCTCTCCTCGTATGTGTTTTAAAAATACTTAGTATTCTAAAAAAAAGAAAAAAAAGAACTCAATTGGCTATTTAAGTTTAAACCCTCAATTATGATTCCATTGGAATTAAAATGCCTACTATTTTTATTTTATATATATTTGCAATTTCTCTATATTTGTTCCTCCAAAAGCTGCCAAAATGCCATTTGATTATATAGTCCCTTCCTAGTGAATGTTTTCTCATTTGTTTGTCTGTTTATTTGTTTGTTTTTTTTTTCAAATATTTTTCAGTTTTTCTGACGGAATTTTTTTTTTTATTTTTTGGGTTTTGGCAGTCATGTTTTAAGTGGGTTGCCAATGAAAATGTTCTACAAGTTTAAGATATTGTGTTTATTTTAATTTTCTTTCTATTTTAAAATTTTTAATTGCTTTGTAACTTTTTCATATTCATTTTTGGCAAATTTTATTCATAATTTTGTTTTATCCAATTTGTTTTAGTCCTAAGATTTTGTTTGTATTTTATATTTTTAGTATGTATGATCACTAGATTAAAAAAAAAGTATGTATGATCATTTGCCTTTGTTAGAAATACTGAAATAAGCGTATTGTATTTCTCAGTCAAAGGATGTATATGAGAGCCTTTATATAGGAGGCATATGTGTGTAGTACAAGTGAGAGTGTAGTACAAACATGTGTGCTATACAAGTAATCTAGGTAGGCCTAAAGGTCACAAAACTATACACGTTAACAGCCCCCCTCAAACTCAAGGTGGGTGTGAGACCAACTTGAGGTTGTCAACCAAATCACAAAAGCGTCCCTTAAGATCTCACTTGGTGAAGATATCTGCAAGTTGATCTTTGGAGGATATTGAGAAGAGCTTGAGAGCACCATGGACAAGATGATAACGGATAAAATGACAATCGATCTCAATGTGTTTAGTCTGTTCATAGAAGACATCATTGTGAACAATATGAATAGCTCTCTGGTTGTCACAATAAAGAGAAGTAGCAGAGGATGTGGACACACCTAAGTCTTTGAGAAGCCATCGTAGCCAAAGGAGGTCAGATGTGGTATCAGTAAGGGCACAATATTCTGCTTCAGTATTGGAGCAGGCCACATGAGTTTGTTTCTTGTTTCACCAAGAAATCATATAAGAACCAAGAAGAAAGCAATAACCAGTGGTGGACCTGCGATCAGTGAGATCTCCTACCTAATTAGCATCAGAAAATGCACGGAGAACAAGAGGAGACTGTGCAGAGTAGAAAAGACCATGGAAAAGAGTGCCTTTTAGGTATCGAAGAATGCGCAGAACAGCAGCATAGTGAGTCGATCGTGGAGCAGACAGATACTAGCTCACCTGGTGAACAACATAGAAAATGTCTGACGAGTGATAGTGAGATAAACTAGGCTGCCAACCAAACATCTGTAAAGAGAGGGATTAAACAATGGTTTCTCTCCTGAGGGAGTCAACAGTCTTGCTATCAGTAAGTCCAGCTCGAGACAAGAGTTCAGAGGCATACATGGCTTGAGTAATATAAAGTACATCTGTAGAATGAGTGATTTCAAGACCCAAGAAGTAGCTGAGATGTCCAAGATCTTTCATCTCAAACTGCTGACTAAGAAAATCCTTGAGTTCTTGAATGCCACTAAGATCATCACCAATTATGATCATATCATCCACATACAGGAGAAGTAAGATAGTGCCTTTGTTAGTGTGATGAAGAAATAAAGCAGAATCATAATGACTGGCCATGTAACCCAAGTGAGAGATGGTAGAGCTAAGTTTGGCAAACCAAGCCCATGGAGCTTGTTTAAGGCCATAAAATGCACGTCGAATGTGACAAACCTTGTTTGATTCAACAAAAAGACTAGGAGGAGATTGCATATAAACAGATGAGATACAAGCAACCAGAGCAAAGGTTTCTTCATAATCAATCTCATACTCTTGTGTAAAAAATTTTGCAACAAGACGAGCTTTGTAACGCTCATTGGACCCATCAGACCGAGTCTTAATCTTGTAAATCCACTTACAACCAACCACAAATTTCCCGGGGGGAGAGTCACCAAATCCCACGTATGGTTTTTAAATAATGCATCAAGTTCCTCTTTCATTGCAATCTGCCATAAAGGGTCAGTGGAAGCCTCACGATAGGTGTGAGGCTCGTGTAGTGTAGCAAGAGCAGTGTAACAATGATAGTCAAGTAAATTTGCAGGAATGGATCTTACTTGAGTTAAGTGATGAGGTGGAATGTCTTGTGCAAGATCTTCAGGTGGAGCAGGAGCAAGGGACCCAAGCTTAGGGTTGGGTAGCTCGTCTTCAACCTGTTCATTAAAGGGTGAACTAGGAAAGGGATCAAGGGTATCTGGTGGTTGGACAGAGAAGTCTACAAGAGAATCAAGAGTAGCTACAGGAGGATCAAGAGTAGTTATAGAAGGAATATGTGCCTTATCTGGAAAAAGATCTAAGGCAGAGGAGGAAGATAGGGAGGCACAGAAGTGAGAGAACTCGACAAAGGAGCGATGTTCCCAAAAGATAACATTACAAGGGATACGAAGATGATGAGAGACAGGATTATAACACCGATTCCCCTTTTGAGTTTCGCCATAGCCAAGAAAACAACAAAGCTTTGATCGAGGCTCAAGTTTGTTATGCTCATGTGGCTGAAGAAAAAAGAAACAAGCAGAACCAAAGGAGCGAAGGTGGTGATAGTCTGGAGGTGACCCAAAAAGGCGCTCATATGGAGTTTGATTTTGGATAACAAGACTTGGAATGAGATTAATAGCATGAAGAATAGCTTCACCCCAAAAAGGAGCAGGAACTTTGGCAAAGAGAAGGAGAGCACGAACAGTTTCAAGAATATAACGAAGTTTTCGTTCGGTTCTACCATTTTGCTGAGAGGTACCTGGACAAGTTAGTTGATGAACGGTGTCATAGAAATGCAAAACATCTTGGAAAGCATATTGAGTGTACTCAAGAGCATTATCAGGTCAAAAAATTTTGATATGTTTGGAAAATTGAGTTTCAACCATTTTTGCAAAATTAGAATATACTTGCAATAATTCAAAACAATGTTTCATATGAAAAATCCAGCTATAGCGAAAGTAATCATCAACAATGACAACAAAATATCGAGATCCATCAATACTAGAGACAGAGGAAGGCTCCCAAACATCAGAATGAATAAGGTCAAAGATATCAGTGGATATTGATTCACTAGTATTGAAAGGCAAAGCTGGTTTTTTTCCTAACTGACATGAAACACAATCAAAATTTTCTGTAGACACTAAACCTAAGAAACCTCTAGAAACCAATTGTTGTACCCGAGAGGAAGATGCGTGACCAAGTCGAGCATGCCAAAGTGCAAGGAAAGGAATAGAAGAAACTGCAGCAGCTACAGCAACAGAAATAGGAACAACAAGTGGAAGACGAAAGTTGTCCACATGAAACATATGCCCAACTCTGGGATTGGTCCTAAGCTCCTGTCCCGTCCTTGGATCCTGCACAATACATCCAGAGTAGTCAAAGATAATGTGATAACCCAACTCAGCTAATAGTCCCACAGAAAATAAATTGTAAAAAAGGTCCGGAACATTAAAGACCCTCGGAACCAAGAGGTTGGAGGTTGAAACGGTACCTATATTATGACCAGAAATTGTGGAACCATTTGCTGTGTGAATATTAAGAGGGTGTGGTGCAGGTTTAAGTTCAGAAAATAAGGATGAATGAGGTGTCATGTGATTGCAACAAGCAGAATCCATAAGCCAAGAAGAAGGAGACATAACAGATAAAGCCGAGAGAGAAGAGGAATAAGATGCATTACCAACCATATGAATGACATTAGCGATGATGTTTTTACTGTCATCTATGGACATGGTGAAAGTGCATCCTAAAGACTTAGACTGTGCAGAGATAAGAGCCATTGGTTGGACACTCTTAGTGTTAGCAACAGTAGCAGCAGAAATTGAAACAACTAATTTGTTGCGATGATACCAAGTCTCAATATTGTAGCCAAAATGTCTGCAAAAATTGCAAAAACGTTTGCTGGATTGTCAATGACGATTATTGCAACAAGAAGAAGACATGTCCTTATTCTTCATTTAGAAGCAAAATATGCAAAAATGAAATCTACGTGAAAAACTAGGTAAGAAGAACCTGGACTGCAAAAAGTCAAACTTGACTAAAAAGTCAACGGTCAAACCTAAAAGACATGATCAACGATAAAATTGTCAACAGTCAATTGTGACAAAAGTCAACAATGATGTAAGCAGAATGACGTCAGCAAATAGCTAGGGCTGACATTAGCAGATGAGTTAGGTAGGGCTAAAGTGTCAAGTGATGACGTTAGCGAGATTCCCAGTGGTGCGTGTAGCGTGTGTAGCACGTGATCTAGACGCGCTGAGCTTCTTCTGGCACGTGAGGGCACGTGGGAGCGCGTGAAGTGTCCTATGTGGACAATTCTAACGGGGATCAGTAGATCGGGCAACGATCTACACAATGATATATCTTGTGTTTTGATCAGAGGTTCAAAGTGAAGATCCGATGAGGGCAGTGATCTTTGTGGTGGAGAGCGAGCTTCAAGCGGCGAAAATTCAACCTTGCGGACCTCTGACGGTGACGAAGCAGTCAGGAGAGGGCACCAAAAAGAAAGGTTTATTGACCGGAGAAGTTAAGGCAATGGAAAATACCAATAAAGACAAGACTGCAAAACACAAGAAAATTAGAGCAATGACTCTGATACCACGTTCAAAATACTGAAATAAGTGTATTGTCTTTCTTTAAAGAATGTACATGAGAGCCTTTATATAGGAGGTATATGTATGCAATACAAGTAAAAGTGTAATACAAGCATGTGTGCTATACAAGTAATCTAGGTGGGCCTAAAGCCCACAACACTATACATGTTAACACCCTTCAATATATTTACATAATCTTTTGAAGATTAATCACGGACATAACAAAAAATAGCAATAATTTTATAATATTTCCAAATTAGTATGCAATATTACTAAATAAAAATTAAATTTAAAATTAGGATAGACTCATGTGTGAGTTGACATGCTAATTTTAAAATGTCTATGATATTGTTGTGGATTATTTGATATCTCAATAGGATTACTCGTATTTAACAGTTTTAACAATCCTCAGTATTGCTTTTGTAATCATCACCTATTCGCTTATGTATCTTTTTACACCGTTGCCTAAAAGACTTATCCTTGACCATATGTTTAAGGAAGAGTAGTCATGTTGATTATCCAATACCCTCTTTTTTCCAAACGAGAAATTGACAATTAGCAAGTGACGTGCCAACGCAAGTTTAGCACATTCTCTAAAGGTCATCTGACGTGGTCACACTTGATTGGTCCTTCACTCAAGTCATCCATAATTGCTTTTGTACAGCATTTACGCTTAGAAAATATTAGAACCATAATTTTTGCCAAAATTCACTTATTTAATAAGTTGCGAGTATCTAATCTAATCTAATACTATATATAATAGCAAAAGCTTTTAACCAGGTGTTGCCACGTTAGGAAAAAAGGTTATCCAAAATTCAGACACGTATGACTTAAAAAAGGGGATTTAAAAAAAAAAAAACTATAAATCTCAAACTATATTATTAGTTAGGCAAGGTTTGAAACATATTTGGTTTATAACAATTCAACTTTTCTGGAGTCGATTTAGCCCTTTGAAAATCCACTGGGAAATCGAGTGTGAGACACTCGAGTTTGGAAATCGAGTTTCTCACACTCGATTTCCCAGTGGATTTTCAAAGGGTGAAATCGATTTCAGAAAAGTCGAATTGTTATAAACCAAATATGTTTCAAACCTTGCCTTACTAATACAATATTTTGAGGGATTTGGTTATTTTTTAATAAAATCCTAAAAAAGGCGATACATTATATTGTTTAGTAAATCTACACCACCATTTAAACGCCCTCTATAAATAAATAAAATTAACTAGTTAAAATAATATGCACACAGAGATAGAAATAGAAAGAGTCCTAGTCTGCAAGACACCCTAGTTTGGGCTTTCTCTAAGGATGGCTCATTTGATCTCAAATCGGCATACCTTTTGGCAAAAGATTTAAATCTTTTGAACCTTAATACTTCCAATGGAAAATGGGTTTGGAAAGCAACTACCACACCAAGAATTAAATTCTTTCTTTGGTTGTGTTACCATAAAAGTGTTCCAACTCGTGAAGTTTTAGGTTCAAGAGGCATAAATCTTGACATGGCATGTGAACTATGTGGCCAGGCCATGGAATCCTTATCCCATGTCCTAAGGGATTGTATTGTAGCACAAAATTTTTGGAAGCTACTTGGCATCCCTGGTAAGCACCATGATTTCTTCCTACTCGATCTTGAGGAATGGATGAAAGTGAACTGCTCCTCCAAGAGTATATCAAGGCACCATCAGCTGCCTTGGAAGATTGTTTTTCAGTTTGGTATTTGGCAGTTATGGAATCAAAGGAATTCTTTTCTATTCTTTTCTGGTACAGTGACTAGAAACATACAGGACCTTTGCATTAAAAAGAGTGCTAAATTCTTTGCAATTGGTGGTGACAAACCCAACAAGAATCCGAGAACTAATATTCAGGTGAAGTGGATCAAACCTCCTGTGGGATGGCTGAAGCTAAATACAGATAGATCTGCTGTTGGTAATCCTGGGATAGCAGGTGGTGGAGGGTTGATTCGTAATGAGGATGGTGATTGGATTATGGGATTTGCTAGATCACTGGGAATAACTTCTGGAGTCATGGCAGAGTTATGGGCTTTAAAGGATGGTCTCACACTAGCTTCTCAACTTAGAATTGCTGACTTGTGTGTTGAGCTTGATGCTGAGCTTATTGTTTTACTTCTCAATAATTACTCGATAAATAATCTCATGCTAGAGCCTTTGCTTGGTGATTGCAGGACCCTATTGACGAGATTCCATAGTACAAGTGTCCAGCACATTTTCAGGGAGGCAAACCAATGTACTGATGCATTGGCTAAGTTTGGAGCAACCCTTTCGTCAGATTTTGTTAATTTTGTTAACCCACCGCCTGTGGTGGAGGATTTTTGCTGGCTTTTGACAAAGCCGAGCTTTTTTGTAATAGACTTATTAGTACTTAATCTATTACAGCATTGGTTTACCAAAAGAGAGAGAGAGAGAGAGAGAGAGAGGCGATGAGGCCTTTCTCCTCTCACTAAGCCTCCGTTTAATCTGATAAAAAAAAACCTCCGTTCAAAAAAAAACCATTCCAGAGCACATATTTATAACAGAGTAGTGCGTCCCTAACTCTATCTCTTCTTCTCTGCAAAGAAAATCCATACTATCCTCTAATGAGCAAATATTCTAATCGATTTCATCGCTGATAGCGGTCAAGAGTGTCGTTGTTAATGGAGCGCTTGAAGGGGTATTGATGAATCCAGGCTTTGATTAGTTTGGCCCATGGCTTTGAAACGCAGAAACATCTAAGGCCGTCCATTGTGCGGGGAAAGAGAGCAGATTTCGTCGAAACCATACACTGAACATCAAAAACAATCCCCTTCACTCCATATTCAGAAGGTACGCATTGAATTTTTCTGGAACTTCTTACTGGCAAAGAGAGAAATATCTAAGGCTAGCCATCACCATCAGTTTCCCTACCACCGTCCGTTCCCTTTCCAGATTCAGACCATTAGATCGTTGGAACCAACATCGACAATGGTACTTTTTTTTTCTCAATTCTGTAGGTTTGGGTATAAAACGTTACTTTTAATTGATTTTTTTTTTTTTGTTCGGTAGGTTTAGATTAGATTTGTTTTTGTTATGGGTTTTTGGATTCTCTATCAAAATGTTTGTTTTTCAATTTTAGATATTTGCTTTTGTTTTGTTTTTTGTTTGTTTTTTTAGATTACAGAAATCACTAAAAATATTGATTTTAGTTTGGGTACTTCTGTTTCTAATCTTAATGAAATCTTTGGGATTAAATAAGTATAGAATTGAATGTTACATTGAAACTTATTTTAGGTTTTTCTGCCAAAATACGGTTGAGAGAGAGATACGTTGCAGAAATACAAGGAGAACCGAGAAAGAGAACAATAGAGAGAGAGATTCGGTCTGTCTCAATTTCTCTCAAGATTAGAATTCACATAAAGGCCTACTTCCTCCCAACGTCTACCGTTCCTCCGGAACTGCTACCGGTTAGTTTTTCTCTTTGCTTTTCAGTTTATACATTAAATTAGATCAGGTTTTTATAATTTTGCTGGATTGTTTTTTATTTGACTTTTTGGGTTATATTTCTGATTAAGGTGTCTGCGTTAGCTTTTTTTTTTTTGTTTTTTTTTTTTTTTTTTGGGTATTTGGTTAAATTAGATCAGGTTTTAATAATTTGACTGGATTGTTTTTAATTTGACTTTTTGGGTTATATTTCTGATTAAGGTGTTTGAGTTATTATTATTATTATTATTATTATTTTTGCTTTTTTTGTTTTGAGTATTTGGTTAAATTGATGTGTGGGTATTTATTTATGGTGTCTGGTTAAAACTTAGATGAACGGAATGAAAGTCCTTAAGTGAGTTCCAGCCTCTTTTGGATACTTTAAAGATCAAAACAGAGTAATAGATTATTGGGTTTTTTCCTTTCTAGGTCTTTTAGAAGAAGTAACATGGAAGACTCACTTTCATCAAAGGTATTTCTATAAAAAAAACACCAAGCTTCTTATCCCAAAAAAAAAAAAAAAAAAAACGTAAACCCTAAAACACAAACGCCATATTTCACTCTGACTTCCACCTCTTTGCTGCAACTCCATAGCCACACAGATCATAATACTGTGTTCCAGACCAACAAGCATATGAAAAAAGGAAATCCAAAAGGAAGCGGAAAAAAAAAAAAAAAAAAAAAAAAAGAACTCTGTTCATCTTCTGCAAAAGTGAAAACTGAGCAACTTTGTTTGTCCTTTGCAACAACATGTGATTCAAAAGCGATTTAGAAAATAATTCAGAAGGTATGGATTTTATTCCCCTTTTTTGTTTTCTATTTGATTACCGTTTATAGGGTTTTGAAAAGGCTACCTTTTTCCTTAATTTCCAATCTATTTTTACAATCCCTTGAGTTCTATTTGTTCGATTTTTGTATTTTGTTTGGCTATTTTTTGTTATGTTTGTGCTTTTTCTATGTTTCATGGATTTGGTTAAATACTGTCTTACCGCACTACTCAATTTAGGTTTAGGGTCTAGCTGACTTTTTCCTTAATTTCTTATTTATTTTTACAAATTCTTGAATTCTGTTTGTTCGATTATTGTATTGATTAAATTTTGTTTTAGTTTGGCAATTTTTTGTAATGTTTGTGCTTTTTTTGGTTCACCCCTAAAATTTGAATTAATTTATGTTTGGTGCATATCTATGTTTGCCCTTGATTTTAATAGTGATATTGATGGTCTAAAATCTGAATGCTTGGAGAATACAATCGCCTTTGTTGTTTTCCTTTTTGATTTTTTTAGCTCGATTTCTAGTAGCCTTATAGAAGGTTGGAAAATCTCCTCAAATTTTTGTTCATTATGCTTTCTAATCAATTTAACATATTTGTGTTTGTGTTGAAATGAAAGTGTATAAGCTGGATGAAGAGTGGGGTCGATGGGAGTTGGGAAAAAAACTTGGGTGATTGAACTTTTGTTTTGGGTAATGATTTTTTTTTACCGATTTTGGCTGAAGAGCTTACTGGGTATAAAAGGAATTGCATTTTCTTCAATGTTCAAAATGGAACTCATGTTTTCAACTTGGAAGATAGTAGCTTTGAAGATTTACAAAACATCCATCCATCCTGACCTCTCTCAAATTTGCTTTAGACCTATGTAAGATAGTATACTTCCAAAGTTTCTTATTTAGTTAAAATAAAGGAAGACATTATGAAATTGAGAAGTTGATTTGCTGTCATATTTAATAGCATAATGTGCTTGCGATTTACTTTTTTTGTTATACAGATCAATAAGAGTGGTGGATTGGGTTCCAATAACTTTCTTTTTGGGGACCTGAATTTGAAGCAAAGAAATAGAAAGAGAATGTGTAATACAGAATTCAATTTAATTTTCAGTTTCTGTTTTCCATCCTACATTTTGAACACTATTTAGGTTTATAGATATTCATCATTTCTCTTTTACTACCTGAATACTATTGCATTTTGTTTTTGGTTATGTCACTAAAATAATACAATTATTTGCTTTTTCAGTGTCACTAGAATAAAGAAAACTGCATTAGAAAAGACTAAGGGAAAATTAGTCAATGTATGCATTTCCCTAGCCATGTCAACTAAACAACCTTGCCTTATTTTCTGTTCAGGTATATAATAAGTAGTATAATACTCAGCTTTGTTTACAAGCCCAAGCTGGTTATATTTTGGCTCTAGGATTCAACTTGTGGGATGATTTATAACATTTCCCTCATCAATTCCCATACCCACGTGAAATAATTAGTGGAAGTGGTTGTAGCTGGATGTAAGGAGATGTGATGATATAATCCAATTGGGTGTTTTGTTCCTTAGAAAGAGAAGATTGAGTACTACTGTGACATTATCTGCAGACTGCATGGGAAGCCACAGTTTGTCAAAATTGGCTAAAATGGAATGCTGAGAGTTCATGAAAACCAAGTAATAATTAGGGAACATATTAATATCAGTAATTCTATCCTAAACCATGTCCTTTTTATTGAATATGCTTTTATGAGCGGTTTAGTTGATTTGGTTAAAATTGTATTTGCATTTGAATGCTGCATGTTTTGTGGTTGTGCTTCTGTATATATAACACATTCATCCAAAACAGAAATGTTTGGATTGGAGAAGTTTCTTGATTTCAATTTTCTTGAGATAGTGAGACAGGAAATATAGAAGTCAAAAGGACTTCCAAAGGGGCTAATTCATGTCAACAAATTTAGGTTATGTATATATGTTCTTTGATTGAAAATCTATTGGTTTATGAGTCTACAAAGACATAATCACAACATCAAGTTCATAAGGAGCTATGGATTATTGAAGTGCTTGAATTACATTAATTATAGATCAAGCTCATTCTGAAATGATATAAAGGAGGGGAGAAAAATGACAAAGAAGGACGAATCATTTAATATCAATCAGTAAGGTGCATAATTGTCTGCAATATTTTGTCCAAGGCCTTCTTTGCAAGTAAGAGTACGGAATTTTTATCATTCCTCTTCAATCGTTCACTTTAGCGTCAACAACCAACATCTCAAACATGCACAAGGGCTAAAACCACATTTTCCATTGTCAAAAACTTTGTACACAATCTTCAAAATATTGAATATGCTTGGAATCTTTTACAATTTGCGAAAATTCTAAATAATTGGGATGACCAGTAACAATGGACAAATATTGCAATGGCAGCCAGCTTTGTAAGTGGCCTACTCTTTTTGTTTCCAACCAAGGTCTTATAACAAGGATGATCATTTAGAGAAAAGGTAGAGCATATTAAATATTTGGTTGGTACAACCCAATCTAATCCTTTAGCATTCCTACATGGATGGTTTTACTTGGACAATAGAAAAGTCGCATAAACACAAGTCTAACAAGCTTAACTGAATCTTATTTCTCCAAGAATGCAGTTCATCAACATACTTCACATAAAAATGCCTCAAGAAGATCAAGAAACTAAAAAAAATGATATCACATTGCTAAAAAACAAAGCATTTTTATCTACCACCATACCACCCAAGTCAGTGCCCAAGGATACAACATTTATGGCTTGCGGAAAATTGTGTGTTGAGTTGAATGAATGGTCCAAACTCCATATTTTGAGCAAAAATCCAGGTTGAAGAAGGGACATAAACGTGGTATTAATTAGAAGTGCTTCATAAGTAATAGTAATCTTTAAAGTTTGCAAAATGAACCAATTTGATTGCTATGCCAATCTAGACACTATTGTGTCAAGAATTTGGCATATTAGCAACAAAATTCTGGAATTTATGATTAATTCTCTTAGCAACCAAACATTGCAATCTTTTCCTTTTTTTATATTTATATTTTTAAATTATTAAAGGAATATCTTTTAAGGACCTTTCCCAACAAACAGATTGAGCATATCTTCCGTAAAACCAATTGCTTTGTGGACATTTGCAAGATTTCGATAGTTTAAGACTTATTAATTTATTAATCCTTGATAAGGAGGGTATAAAAAAACCTTGAACCAATTAGTTAGAACTTATGAGATTTCAATTAACATTTTCTCTAGATCATGTGTTGATGCTAAGTTATGTTTGTGTTTTAGAAGAACACCTACACATTAACATCATTATTTGAACAACTAACCATCCACCCCCTTCCCTATTTTAAGTTGATTGTTTTCTAATTCATAAAATGATCCCGCGCATTGCGCGGGTTAAACACTAGTTTTGATAAAAGTAGTGGGTCTATAACTTCATTCTTCACAACTTAGGCTGCGTTTGAATTGGTGGTAAACCATTTCAGGAAATTGTTTTCCACCTTTTCGCATGTTTGGCAGTTACTAAAAATAGAATTTTCCAAAAACTCATTTCCTATTTTCCCTTTGACAACGGAAATTGTTTTCAGTTTCTATTTTCACTTCAAAGTATTTCCGGAAAAAGAGAGAGAGAGAGGAAGAAGAGGAGAGAGCCCAGAACCAAGAATCGACGCCGCGCCGATTGCCAGCGAACCCTGATCGTCGCTCGCAGCACCGCGCCGCGCCGATCGTCGATCGCACTTCCAGAACCCAGCGCCGCGCTACACGATCGCCTTTAATCGCCTCCGCTCGATCTCGCCTTTACTCGATCTCGCCTCTGCTCGATCTTGCCTCTGCAGCACGATCTCGCCACGAACCTAGAACCTATCGTGATCGTCGATCTCGCCACGAACCCAGAACCCATCGCCTTCGCACCGGCGAGTCTCACCGACGAACCCAGAACCCATCGCCTCTGACCGGATTTGATATATTTTTTTTCTTTGGTTTTGTTTCTGCTTTTGATTGCCGGAGGTTGCTGTGATTTTGAAATTTTTTGTAATAAAATTTTTTTGGATGCTGAGAAAATAGCTGAGAAAATGTGAAAAATTTGTAGGAAAATAGCATTTTCAGAATACAACCAAACACATGAAAATATTTTCTACAACAATTTTCAGAATACAACCAAACACTTGAAAATATTTTTCTTTTTCGAAAAACAGCATTTTAGGAAAATAGATTTTTTTCAGAAAATATTTTACGGGAACCAAACGGACCCTTATTACGTGATTAAATTGTGGAAAAAAAAAAAAAAAGATATAATCTTAGCATTACTTTTAGTTTTTATACTCTGCTCGTGAACCACCCATGAGTCCATGACCCACCCACTGTACGGACACTTCAAAAAAGCTATTAATCAACCGTCAGGAATGAAAGTTGAGCAACGGGAAGGACAAATATATTCTCACACCCATTTTCATTAATGATGATTTGTTTGTGCTATTGTTTTACTAGTTGACGAAAAAGTGGTTTGTCCATAAAAGTTTCAACAAATTATAAAGTTAAATTCTTCTATATATATATATATATATATATATTTTTTTTTTTTGAGAATCAAATTCTTTTATATATATATATATATATATATAAATAAATAAAGTTAGATATGCAATTAAGTGTGTCCATACCAATTATTGAAAAGTTGAGTAATATAAGAACTTTGAATCAGACGATGAAAAATAGAAAAAAAAAGGCTTAATTTTATATATTTAATTCCCAAAATTATCTATATTAGTTAAGTTAAAGAAGTGTAAATTTGTAAAATTATTGTAGTAACTATATAAATTTATATTGGCATTATTCATTTTGTATTTAATTTTTTATTATAAAAAAGAGAATATATATTAATTGTTGTGTAAAAAAAGAGATACATTTAAAAAAAATTAAGAAAAATTGATAGTATTTAATTGTAAGGACCAGGTTTGAGATCCTTGTCCACTACATGGGTGGACTTAGGCCCAAAAAACCCAAAACAATGAATTTGTAGAGAATGTGTTGGAAAACTGGGTTTTAGTTAATCAAACAGACGTTGGAATAGATTCAGATAATAATAATATAGAAAGAAATAGGGTTGTATTGAAGAAAAATAGTCCTCGGCAAGGTCCGAGGTGCACTATTCTTGTATATTATTCTCAAATTGGGTTACAAGTTTGGTTCCTGAATGCTACAGTGTTTCTTCTTCTAATTCTCGATCTCCCTCCCATGAAAGATATCTCCCCTTATATAGTTCCTTTTAAAGCATCTTGATCCTACACTTGTTGATTACCTAAGTCACCACTTGAATGCTTGTCCCATCAGACATCTTCTCTGGTTGTGTATGCCTTAGGGCAACTAACTTTGCACTGTTCATGGGTCTTTTCTAAATTAATGCAGCCAGGAAGTTAACTGCAAATCATTAAATGCGGTGGTGGCAACTTTCTTCCTAAGATATTTTAGGGCTTCTCCCTGTCTAATGTGTCTGCAATATCTATTCATACCGAGAAAACTTCCTAGGAGGTTCTTTGGTGTTGGAAGGCTACTTCTCCTGCCCTCAGCTAATCCCTTTGAGCCCTTATGGCCGAGATCAACTCTTTTGTTTACTAACACAATCTCTCCAGATGGAGGCTCTTCCCTCTCGAACAAGACATTATCCTTGGCTTGGGCCATAGGCCCAATGGACAAATATATAATGAACTTCTGGGCCCAATATCCCTACATTAATAAAGTTGAGCTAAAAAGTAGTTATATAAAATAAAAAAGTAGCTTCTTTTATTATAGTAAACAAATACTTTTACCTGAATTGATTTTTTTTTTCTTGAGAAGATACACAAATGATTTGAATGCTCTAATATTTTTAAGAATTTTGTTAATGTGTGCACTAAGGACACACATTAAACCATCTATTTTTGGAACCATTTTTTGAAAATTGAAAAAGTTGTCAATCCTTAAAGGCACACATTAACTGGACCCTATTTTTAATTTTAACACCTTATGGATAAATTTTTATTTTTCTCTTTTTTCCCTTTTTCTTTAACGAAAAGTATCTCTCTCTCTCTCTCTCTCTCTCTCTCTGGGATGGAAAGACATAGAACTTCGTTAAGTGCCAGGGCAGCTTTTTCTCTTGATTAGTCGCATCAAATAGCAAATTTCCAAGCAATTCAATTATATATACAATTATTAAAATTTACAAATTTACAAATATTAAAAAAAAAAGTAAGTTCTTATATTATAATAACAAATATTTTTACATGAGCCAAAAAAAAAAAATTTTGTTGAAAAAATACACGAACTGATTTTAGTGCTATAATATTTTTAGTTTTCACTCTTAGGAATACTTTTTTCTTTTTTTCTTTTTCTTTTTTTTTTTTCTAAAAAATGAAGAGCAACTTTCTCTTTTTTGAAATCAGAGTAACCTTTTCTCTTATTTATTTTTTTAATGGGAAGACAAAATACTTCATTAAGAAAAAAAAGCAGCAAATTTCCATAAGTAGTCAAGGTAACTTTTTCTCTTGATTGGTAACACCAAGCAACAAATTTCCAAGCGATTTAATTATATATACAATCATTAAAATTAAAACATTTACAAATATTAAAAAAAGGTTCTTATATTATAATAAACAAATATTTTTACATGAACCGAATTTTTTTTTTTTTGGAGAAAATACATGAACTGATTTTAATGCTCTAATATTTTTAATTTTCATTCTTAGGAATAACTTTTTCTTTTTCTCTTTTTTAATGAAGAGCAACTTTTTCTTTTTTGAAGCTTGAGTAACTTTCTCTCTCTCTTTTATTTATTTATTTTTATGGAAGACAAGGAACTTCATTAAGGAAAAAAAAGGCAGCAAATTTCCACAAGCAGTCAGAGTAACTTTTTCTCTTGATTGGTCACACCTTAGGAATAACTTTTTCTTTTTCCCTTCCCCACCACCCCCCCCCCCCCCTTTTTTTTTTAATGAAGAGCAACTTTTTCTTTTTTGAAGCCAGAGTAACTTTTTTTCTCTTTGTTTTTTATTTTTTATATTTTATTTTTTTTATGGGAAGACAAGGAACTTCATTAAGAAAAAAAAGCAGCAAATTTCCACAAGCAGTCAGGATAACTTTTTCTCTTAATTGGGGCCACACAAGCACCAAATTTCCAAGCGATTCAATTATATATACAGTCATATATATATATATATAACACATTTACAAATAAAGTTGGGTTCAAGTTACACATAGTATAACTTTAAGTAATATTATACCAATTAATATTTTTTAATTGGATGCGAATATTGACAAATCCACCGTTAGATTACATTATCTTCGTATATTCTCCATACTTGCAAAATTTCAAGGTAATCAAATATTAATAGCCATGTCATCAATCAATTGTTAAAATTCAAATTTTTGTAATTTAAAATAATGAATAAAAGATGAGTTTATGGATTAAATGGTAAATAACATCCGATTAATATGAAAATTGTCATGCATGTTAAGAACATATAAAACATGTAATTCAACGGTTGGATTTTCAAAATATTAATTCAATAACAAGTTATTGAGTAGTGTAACATTACTTAGAATTACACCAGGTGTATCTTGAACCGAACCGTTACAAATATAAATGAATGAGAGAGAATCTAAAACACTTTGTGCACGTAGAAACTCACTACGTGGCCTAAAACTATTATCTCAAAGAAGCTCTTTGCAGCAAGACTGCATCCTCAAACAAACCAAACATCGAAACGTGTCAGTAGCACGTAAAAATGAAAATGACATGGAAACATTAGCTTCACAAGTCAGCAGAAATAGTTTAAATCGAAAGGGTCTTACGAAGCATGGAATAATTACTTTTCTCCCTCATTAAGGGCCAAAATGGGAAATTAGGCATAATTTTTAAACATTATAATTAGTAGGCAACGTTTTCAAACTATATTTTTTACTAGTATCTCGAGTCTAAGAGACTCGATTTTGGACTATAAATCGAGTCTTTAAGGGTCGGTTTTCATGTTCTGATTGGGTCTGAGGTGGCAGTTTGTCCACGTGACGACCACTTGGAAATCGAGTTTTAGAAACTTGATTTATATATCGATGCTTGAAAAAAATTTCATGAAATTTCAGCAAGTACAAAACACAAACACAGATCAGAGAAAGAACCCATCAGATCAGATTCAGATCAAAGAGAGAAAGAACCCATCAAATCAGAGAGAGAAAGACCTGGGTCGCGCAGCTCTTGGAAGGCTTGGTGGCTCCTGCTCTGATAGTAGCACCAAGAAATGTTTTGTTGGGAAGAAAATGTGAGATGATGAAGATAATAACAAGGAACGGAATCCATCAGACACGTGCAGTGAAAAAGAGAAAACATTATATAAATCGAGTGTTAGAGACTCGATTTCCAGGTAGTCGCCACGTGAAAAAAATACCACATCAGACATAATCAACCCATGAAAATCGAATCTTTGAGACTCGATTTATAGACCCTAAATCGAGCCTCTTAGTCTCAAAATGCTAGTAAAAAATATAATTTAAAAACGTAGCATACTAATTATGGCTAATTTCCATTTTGGCCCTCGTTAAGTCATGTATTTGTTTTAGTCTGAGGAATTGACTTTGGATTGACAACAAAAGACAGCAACAGAGTAAGAGGCACTGACACAGTGACACTCTCTAAGTTCTTTCGCCTTCTTCATGAGTTTTGGTTTTTTTCATTCTCTCTGGTGAGACTCTTGACTCTTAAGACTCCTATATACGTAATTCTTTCTTCATCTGCAAGTTTCATTGACGTGGGTGTCTACTGAAACTGATCAAACTTCAAAGGGACTGTCTTTTTGTCATTTCTTTTACTGGGTAGAATTTTTTGTGTTTGTATTTTTTTTTTTTCTGGGTTGAAATTGGTTGGAATTTTCAAGTAGTAAAGGGGTTGATGCATCTTTGCTTTATTTCCTATGAGGGTTTGCTTCTGTTGCTTTATACTACTATGTTTGTTTGATTAATTTGATCATGAGCATTATTATTCTTTGGGTTAGTTCTTTTGCTGCATCTCTTTATCTAGTTCTTTTGCTTGGCCTACTAGATAATCTATGAGTTCTTTAATTTTTTCTGCTTATTTTCAAACTGCTACTTAGTTAAAAAATGAACTTTCTTCTTATAATAATGGGTCATATTATCAATAAAGAGCCAAAGCCACTGTACTTCCACTTGTTTTTCTTTGGAGAATAACATGGTGGTTAAACAATTCACCAGTCACATTGAAGGGTAGGGACCTGGAGCATTTTAATTTGCTACACAGTAGATCAAAACCCTCACAAGCATGTGGCCTTGTCATAGTTGTTGGGAAGAGTGAGATTCATATGGCCTAGTCTCGACAAATTGTCACAAATGTAGGAATAGACAGAGGTTTAGGACAGAGGTATGTGAGAAATCTTGGGCCATTGATCTCCTATCTCTGTTTTGCAACATTCACTGAGAATTGGACTCGACCAGATCTCCAGTGTCTTCAATGGAGTTGTAGGAAGGAAGTCTGGCAGCGACTTCAGCTTGGGGCAATCCTCAATTTTCAAATTCTGAAGACGTGGCATAATAGTGATAGTAACACCACTTTCTTGTGCTTCTTCTTCTCTCATTGTTCCTCCAATCCCATCCCATTCTTCCCACTCTTCCATATACCAAAATTTAAGAGACTTTAAATTAGGGAATAAGACAAGTGAAGAAGAAGATGATGATGATGTCGATCCCTTCTCGTCGTCTCTCCTGTTGTTGTTGTTGGATTCTTCTTCTATTCCCAAAAATTCAACGCCCACCTTTTTCACTCTATGGGCAAACCCCCATATCTCTAATGATTCGACCAACAGCAGCTTCCCCAAAGGGGGCAAATGCTCTACGTCGTTATTCAGAGAGAGACAAAGTGTTTTCAATCCGGATAATGTTGCCAACATCATCCAATTGGAAATTCGACAATCGACAGTCAATTCCTTTAACGAAGTTGTCTCAAGGAAGTTGGGCAGTGCCTTTAGCTTTGGGCAATATTGAATTGTCAAAACCTGAAGACGTGGCATAATTAAAACTGATTCTGAAACACCACTTTCTCCCATCCCATCCCATTCTTCCCACTCAAACATATACCCAAACCAAAGAGATTTCAAATTAGGGAATAAGATAAGTGATGATGTTGATGTTGATCCCTTCTCCTCATCCTTCTTCCTATTGGATTCTATTCCCAAAAATTCAACACCCACCTTTTTCATACTTTTCCCATACATAAAGGGGCTAATGATTTTTTTGGACTTATTGTCAAGCTCAATTAGTTAATTCGACAATCTAATCCAAGATTTAACCATTCTTGCTTCGGGATTACTAGAATTTGTGAGTTACTAGATTTGCTTTTGATCTATGATCCTACCTTTAGTTAGTTTAACAATCTAGTCCCAGATTTCACACTCTTATGCAGAGTTTGATTAGAATTTTTGAAGTAGTGGATTTTCTTTTGAAAGTGAGAATCACATTCTTTTAAGTGTTTAGTGGCAGTAGAAGTACATCCAAAATCTTAGTGGTTGCTTTGTATTTAAATTTGTGTTTCTTTATTTGATTGTGTGACATGACCACGTGGCGATGTAGTAAAAATGAGAGGACTAATTGGTGAGGTAGCAGCGTTTATGTAACAAGTAGGTGATGCACAAAAATGAAGAGATAGATTAAGATTGGAAATCAATTTTTCAGGAAGACTAAGAGTGATGGATCTTATGATGATAGTTACATTCTTAGACAATTCTTTCTTTCTCTAACTGCATCTAGTTATAGATTGAGATTCCTTCAAAATATGACTTTTTGGATGCTCATAGAAATGTTTAATGTCTGGTCTGGAAGTATCCATACTATGGACTTGATTTCGGGATAATTATTGACTTTTTGCATGTATATGGTAAACTTGATTTTCTTGCCTTTCTTGCATTGATGGAGACTTTTTTGGTCATTTATTTACTTATTTTCTAGTTATTGTGAACTTTCACTAAGTTATGCAATTTTACTTCTAGAATAATTGGGGTTTAAAACCTTTCAAAACCTATATCATTCATACTAATTATTGCAATACGGCCTTCACCATCTCCATAAATTTTTATGACATACACCCACCACAATGATGGGTACCGCTCCAGCATAAATGGAGGCAGTGTTGTTTTACTATTGTACTTATGGACTGACATTTGAGAAGTGGGAGTTCAGTGCCAAGAAATTAATTTTATTCAAAATAGTGTAGATTTGCAACATTCAGTAAGGTATTTATTTTATTATTAATTTCTATGAAAGAAGGGATAAATTCTTTACTGTCTTGATAGAAAGACTAAGCAGTGTTTTTTTTTTTTTTTTTTTTTTTTTTTTTTTTTTTTTTTTTCTGGTTTATGATATATTGTGCACATGCAAAGTAACATGTAATATATTTTTGTTGATGACTTGTGGCAGAAAAGAGTTCTGGTATAATTAATTGGATTGGATGGGTAAGACAATTCAGTTGAATGGATTCCCTTTGAATGTGACTGTAGCGACTGTTAAACAGTTTGTGGAGCAATATACAGGTCAAGGAACTGTTTATGCTATTAAGATTAGGCAATGCAGAGGTGTGCGTCCAGGGGCGTATGCTATGATTCAATTCACCACCACCAGATGTGCTGAATTAATTATCTCCTTAGCTAGTAAGCGGTTATGGTATGGGAAATCTTATTTGAAGGCTCGGGAAATGGAGCGTGATATTGTACCAAAGCCAAGAACTTTTCTGCATAGCATGGAAAATATAAAACTGCATCTTGGTTGTCAGATCTCAAATGAAAATTTTGTAATTTTATGGAATGCAGTGAATGTTTCAGTGAATTTTGGGATTGGATTACGGAAATTACAATTTTTTCTTTCCCATAATTATGTGGAATACAGACTCGATCTTTACTACGAGAATATTTGGCAGATTGAGTTACGTCGTCCACGTAGTCAAGATACTAAGCATCTTTTGATTCAGGTTGGTCTCTTTTGATTTGATTGTTCATTTTAATATAAAAAATACCTGGTTATCTTCTCTTTAGCTAAACAAATAGTGTTATTTAAGTGTTGATTCCTCCATTGTCTTGTTTGAACAATTTGCATGTTTTACTTTGTTGAAATTACTCATGTGAACACCGGTTTTATCATATTCAAATTACAAATATACCCTCACAAGGGTTAAGAATTACAAATGTAAATAATATTTGGACTATATATTCAAAAAAGTTCATCTGCCAATGAACTATGGCTCAACTGGCAATTCTTTCATAATAATGGGTTCAATACCTATTGGGCGTGTGTAGTTTACCAATATAAAAAGGGTTGATGCTATCTTCTTTAATCATCACATCCTTGCGCATAAACTCAGAAGTTCTAACTTTGATTTTCCATCTTCTGTAGTAAACAACTATACTCCCAGCAGAACTCATGAGTGCAACACTTGTGATGCATATATAAATTGAATTTTTTTTAAATGTAGAATAATGTTTTTGGTAGTTAGTTATCTAGTGCAAGGTTCATATAAAGATACATTTTTGTGTCCAGTATGAAAATCAACTACTTCATAAGCATATACTCTAGCTATGTTTTATGCTTGCAATAGCTATTAACAAAACATGGTGTATTCTCTATAAGTACCAAATAGCTTTACTTTTTCTCTAACATTAACTGTTAGTTGACATTCACAGAAGGATTCTTATAATTATTTATATTATAATATTTTTTATTTTTGTTTTAATTGTTAGTTATTTGGCGCTCCTCGGATTTATGAGAAGGCTGTGCTCACTTCAGGAAATGAATTTGAAGATCCTAATCTCAATTATTTCATGCATATTCCTGATGACCAATGGATTCGTGCAACTGATTTCACTCCATCATGCTATATTGGGCAATCTTCTGCTTTGTGTTTGGAGCTTGCTTCTGATCACCAGCTTCCAAATTTTCGGGAGAACTTTGCTTATTACAAAGAAAGTGAAGAAAGATATATTTTGGAAACTGGGTCTAGTTTTTCTTCCAATATGGATTTGGTGCCTATTGTTGGCCCTCCGCCTGGGATTACTTTACCATTTGATATCTTGTTTAAAATTAACTCGTTGGTTCAAAATGGCTGTCTTGCAGGACCAACACTTGATGCTAGTTTTTATCGCTTGGTTGATCCAAGAAGAATGGATATTGCCTTTATAGAATATGCCCTGGAGAAACTCTATCATTTAAAAGAATGCTGTCATGAGCCTTCGAGGTGGCTTAGTGAGCAGTATAGAAAGTACATCACATCACGACATCCTCCAAAGTCGCCTGTTATATCCTTAGACTCTGGGTTGGTGTATGTACGTAGGGTTCAAATAACACCTTCTAAAGTTTACTTTTGTGGTCCAGAAATTAATGTATCAAATCGTGTCTTGCGCCATTTTCATGAAGATATTGATAATTTTCTTCGTGTCTCCTTTGTTGATGAGGAATTGGATAAACTGTATTCAACAGATTTATCTCCACGTGCATCTTCTAGTAATGAGGATAGGAGAACTGGAATCTACAAAAGAATTCTATCTATTCTTAGAAATGGCATAGTTATTGGTGATAAAAAGTTTGAATTTCTTGCATTCTCATCAAGTCAATTACGAGAAAATTCCATGTGGATGTTTGCTTCAAGAAATGGACGTAATGCTGATGATATCAGAGTGTGGATGGGCATTTTTCGTCAGATTAGAAATGTGGCAAAATATGCTGCCAGATTGGGTCAATCCTTTGGTTCATCCACAGAAACTCTAAGTGTTCATGAGCATGAAATTGAAATTATTCCTGATGTAGAGGTTGTTCAGGATGGGGTCAAGTATGTCTTCTCTGATGGAATTGGGAAAATATCTTCTGAATTTGCTAAGAGAGTAGCTTTAAAATGCAGTTGTAAAGGACACACTCCATCTGCCTTTCAGATTCGATACGGTGGGTACAAAGGTGTTGTCACAGTTGATCCAACCTCATCTGTGAAATTATCATTAAGGAAGAGCATGTCCAAGTATGAATCAGATAACACAAAACTAGATGTTTTGGCATATACCAAGTTTCAGCCTTGTTATCTGAATCGCCAATTGATCACCCTTTTGTCTACCCTTGGAGTTGAGGATTATGTTTTTGAGAAAAAACAAAAAGAAGCTGTAGAACAACTTGATGCTATATTAATAGATCCGTTAAGGGCACAGGAGGCTTTGGGTTTGATGTCCCCAGGAGAGAATACCAATATTCTAAAGGAAATACTCATGTGTGGTTATAGGCCTGATTCTGAACCATTTCTTTCTATGATGCTGCAGACATTCCGGGCATCAAAGTTGTTGGAATTGCGGACTAGAACAAGGATATTTATTCCAGATGGAAGGGCAATGATGGGATGTCTAGATGAAACTAGAACTTTGGAATATGGTCAGGTATTTGTGCAATTTTCTAGTACTAAGCTTAGGCAGCTACAAAATGATTTCAGCATGTGTAGCGGCAGTGGATCAGATCAGCGATTTGTTCTTAATGGGAAGATAGTAGTTGCAAAAAACCCCTGCTTGCACCCTGGCGATGTGCGTGTTTTGAAGGCCGTTAATGTGTTAGCTTTGCACCATATGGTGGACTGTGTTGTTTTTCCCCAAAAAGGATATAGGTAAATTAGTCTCCTAGTACATCTTCAACTTTATCCTTGAATAATGTTATTTGAATCATAGGTGACAACTTTTATTTTTGTCTCTCTCATCTTTATGTGAAAGCACCATTTTGTTATTGAGCTAGCTAGATTCTACCTGTTGTCTGCAAGGATATATTCTCTGTAGACGATATGTTGCAACTGTGACTGCAGTGGATAAATTTGCATGAAGTCCTTCAATTTTTATATTTGAGTACTACAAGGCTTAGTCACCTCTCTTTCTAGTTAGCAAATGATTTGTCAACTATGCTTGTCATTTGTTAAAAGATGATAAAAACATGTATATGGGTTTGGGATGTTGTGGTCTTCCTATTAGAGTTATACTCACAAAATCTCCAAAAGGGAAATAATAACATAATTATGGTTCAACTAAATGTTTAACTACCTTATGTTTGCTCTTACAAGGGAATCAAGTGTCTATGCTACATGGGACTTCACTTTCCCTTGAAGTCTTAAAGTTTGGGATTTATGTGATATTGACAATTTGACATACACTGAACTACTAATTTGTGTATTTTGAGTCTTATGTAATTTTGCACCTAGGATTTTGGCTTTAGTGGCAGGATAAACCATTATTATCAAATATTATATGCTTTGTCTACAACATCATCAGTTAGTTTATATGTGGCAGAATGTTGTTCGATCTTTTGAATGCTATTTAGTGGAATTTTCTAAAGATGATTGTGACTGACAATTATTTGATTTTTATAAGGCCTCATCCAAATGAGTGTTCGGGTAGTGACTTGGATGGAGATATCTACTTCGTCTGTTGGGATCCTGAACTCCTTCCACCTCGGCAAATTCAGCCAATGGATTACTCTCCAGCACAAAGTCTGCAGTTGGATCATGACGTTACCATTGAGGTATAGCTGTCTCGGATAAATGATAGCATGTTTAAATAACTGGGCAGCCCTTTTTTTCCCGTGTTTTAATCTAAATGTAGGTTCTCTTATTGTTCTTTTGGCAAGCTCTTATGTTCTTATTTTGCCCTTATATCAAGGTATCTCAATGTTATAATTCATGATATCTCTATTCCCCATTCCCCTCTTGTGTGGCTTGATGTCATTAGTTGTGCCAAACACACAAAGCAATCAAATAGTAAGCACCACAATACACAAATGTTTCCATAAATTCTATGTCTAAATCCTTGGGCAATTCCAATGATGGTGCAACAATAGCATGGTTGAAGCAAAAGTGATGTGGTTTTACAAGTCTAGTTATATGTGTCTTAGGATTAAAACAATTTTAATTTGGGGTTTAATATAACTAGTTGTGGTTAATTTTGTATTTAGAGGCAAAATTGTAACTTTTGTAACTCCTATGAATTAATGGTATTTAAGTAGTTTAGTTGAGTTTAGAATTTACTTGGAGATCCTATGTATCTTCAGTTTTATTTTTTGAGTTCAAGTTAGTGTTTGATTAGTTTTTGCTCTATAAGGTTTTTTGTTTATTAGAATTCAAACTAGGATTCTTAATACTACTAGTACAGTTTATTAGGACTCCTCAAATTAGGAGTCTTAATACTACTAGTACAAGAAAAAATCCTTACGTATATTTATGCTTAATGTACTCAAAGAATAGATGGAGTTGATTAATAAAATATTGAGTGTTTTTGAAGGAGGAAATTTGTGAAAACGGAAAGTTGTTTTAGAAAGCTAAGTTTCTTAGAAAAAAGAAAGAAAGAACTAGCTCTTTAGGAAACACTCTTGGAATAATACCTCACAGGTAGAGATTTCTTGGATTCAAATTCCACCAGTTACAATGAGGGCAGCCTTGCTTATTTATAGTTACATAAGCAAGCTGCTGAGTTAGTTACAAGAACCCACCTTGTGGCTGTCATGTGATTGGCCAAAGCCTAACAAACTTCTCTAACTAACAACCTATTGGCTAACTTTCTGTTACAAGTGAGAAAGGCTATTGCACTTATCACTAAAACCTATCAGCTAACTTTCTGTTACAAGTGAGAAAGGCTATTGCACTTATCACTAAAACCTATCGGCTAACTTTCTGTTACAAGTGAGAAAGGCTATTACAAGTAAAAGGAACTACTTATCATACAACATAAGCACTAGTAACAACTAGCTTTAAAAATGAACAGCATCAGTTTTGAGTATTGAGGCACATTGGCCTTTATGTGTGTGCTCTAGTTTGAGTCAATTAGGGTTTGGTTTACTAGTCAAAGTAGGAGTCCTAGTTCTATTAGGAGAAGTTAAGATTTATGGTGTTTACAAAGTGTGTTATTGTAATCAAACGAGGAGTTAATCAATAAAATATTGAATGTTTTGAGTATTGAGGTACATTGCCTTCGCCCCCTCCCCGCCCCCCCCCCCCCCCTCCCTCTCTCTCTCTCTATCTCTCTAATATTCTGCTGCTATGCACACTACTTGTCATAGATTGTTGGTGAATTCGATTTTGCATTTCTTCTTATGTATTAGCTTCCTGGAACTCATTATTTTTTCTTGCCCCAACCAAAATCTACTATAACGATATGAATTACAAATTACAACTGTATACACTTATGAACCTCCCAAACACAAAATAAACATTTACTAACCCAAAACCCCCAATATCACACTAACTTAATAGACAAAGATTTGTCTTCCAATTATCACACAAAATTCTCTGAAAGTTACACCACCATTTTATTTTTAGGGACAATCAAAGTCCCCCACTTAATAGGCACGATTTACTGCAGAGGAAGGACTTGAGAATCACAGGTTCATGTTTGAGTTAGAAAAGAAGGAAAAGAATTGTTTTTTTAATAGCCACTACATAATTGTTTGTTTAATAAGTGACCTTAAACTTGCCAATGATACCCTGGCGTGGTGGGGCTTTCGAAGCTGTGTTGTGGAGTCGTGGGTTTGGTCAAGAGATTTGTCTTATATTTATCTGTTGAGGGATTTGTCTGTTGGTCATCTAAAATAGGAACTATTTAACACTTTATTTGGGTTTTGATTTTATACAAGCCTTTCTATGTATTATTTAAGCATAGTAAAAATTGTAATATAGAGGCAGAATTTTATATACAAACAGCATGGAAACTCAAACATTGGCTTTGTAGTAGCTTAGTTTGTTCAGCATTACATGAATTGGAATTCCATGAAAATCCTTCAAAGCATTGAATTGATGAGTTGCATTTCTGTATATGTCATAATGTATTGTCAATTCAATGAATTTTAATTTTCTGCTCAATTTTATTTCTAACCTCATGCCCTAGAACTTAAAAAGATTCTGTTTCCCACAAATTCCAATATAAGAGGTGTTTATTTTTTCTGTTACAGGAAGTCCAGGAGTATTTTACCAATTACATTGTCAATGACAGCTTAGGAATTATTGCCAATGCCCACACAGCATTTGCAGATAAAGAGCCTACAAAAGCAATGAGTACTTCCTGCATAGAACTTGCAAAGCTATTTTCAATTGCCGTTGACTTTCCGAAAACTGGTGTACCAGCTGAAATACCGCATGAACTTCATGTCAAAGAATATCCAGATTTCATGGAGAAGCCTGACAAACCCACCTATATATCAGACAATGTGATTGGAAAGCTTTTCCGGGAGGTGAAAGACATTACACCAAATGCTAGTTATTTTAAGTCCTTCACTGCTGAAGTTGCAATGCGGTCATATGACTCTGATATGGAAGTTGATGGCTATGAGGATTTCATTGATGATGCTGTTTATTACAAGGGAAATTATGATTACAAGTTGGGAAACATGATGGACTATTATGGCATCAAAACTGAGGCTGAAATACTGAGTGGGAATATCATGAGAATGGGCAAGTCTTTCACTAAGAGAAGAGATGCAGAAGCAATTACTATGGCTGTAAAGTCCTTGAGAAAGGAAGCTAGGGCCTGGTTCAATGAGAAGGGAAGTGATTTAGATTCTGAAGCTGAAGATGTATATGCAAAAGCTTCAGCTTGGTACCATGTCACATATCATTATAGTTATTGGGGTACCTACAATGAGGGTATGAATCGAGATCATTTCCTTAGCTTTCCATGGTGTGTTTATGACAAGCTGGTCCACATTAAGAAGGAAAAAGCGAGAAAAAGGATGGCTCTGTCTTCTCTGGAACACCAGTTCAGTCGTGGATTGCATTTGAGTTGAGAAATTTGCATTTGTTGTCCCCTCTTGAACTTTTGATGATCTCTATAGCTTTAATTTTTCCTTCTTATCATGTGTTTGTAATAATGTAAATAGAAAGTGCAGAATTTAACTTTGGTACATGATGTTTGCTTCTTTTAGCGGAGTATAATATTATGTCAGTTTAGTAAGATGTAAATGCCTAAGTTGATCATTTTATTATATATATATCTATGGTTTCTTCCTTTTATAGGTGCTATTGACCCACAGTAGTGGTTTTGAAGCCCTCATTATATTTGGCAACGGTCAACTCTGCAGGCTGAATTTTTACTCGAAAAGAGTTGGTGATCAAAGTACAGGGTTATGGTTGATGGCACGTCACACCAGCTACTTCATTCCAACTTTAGGAGAATATGATAAGACTTAAGAGGCATGATGTCTACGTGTATGGCAAGTTGTCAACACCTATCACAACTTGCTTAATGTTTTTTCTAGTTGTGAAATATATTGTACCATGTTCCAATTCCAACACACGGTCGCACCTATCTTCCCTCAATTTGCTTTGATGTTAGTCCATCTTAATTTACTTTTATATTGTACCACCTTCCAAAAGTATTTGTAATTTATTCACACAAAATGAATGCCATTTCAATTCATGTTTATTCCAAACAATTGTATTGAATTGCACAACCAATTGATGAATTGAATTGTGAACTCGAGTGTAATTCTTTTCATTACAATGCAATGAATTGAATATATTAGAGCATTGTTTGTACTTGCCACTAGCATTACATTCAATTGTTGTTACTTTTCCTCTTTAAGTTATGACTTAACTAAACATTATTCATATGAAAGAGGTTTTTTTTTTTTTTTTTTTTTAAGGAACATATAAAAAGTGGTTTAAGTCCCTATTGTTATGGACCTTTATTTGTAGCTAATATCAAAGTTTCTTTTTGACAATGAAATAAAATTTGTGCTGATGCATATTCAAATTTGTGACAATAAGAAGTCTTATATGTGCTTCCAAAGCCGCATCATATGCGTTTCAAAACAATAAACAGTTGATTTCCTTCATTGCGTTTTGACTCCAACAGGCCGATAAACTCTCCATGTTTATTACGGTATCGATCAAATAGTTCATCAATAATCTCAGTTCCAAAATGTTTGCTTATTATACCCTCCATGACAGCTCTTAGGTGCATCATGCATGCCTGGCCACTGAGATCATCAACTCTTGCCCAAGGTTGTGTTATCTCCATTGTTTCAATACTAAAACACCCATTTCTTTCCACCAGTTGTGTCATCTCCTTGGGTGAGGCAAGATAAACAGGCAAGTTAAAGGAGTCCACCTGAACTTCACTAATTAATCCCTGCAAAGGTAAGAGTAGGCATTTTGGTTGGAAAATACTAAAACTATTACCGATTTTACTAGAAAAGGCCTACAACCTGACGTGGTGGTGGATGCAATTGGTCCTATTTAAATAACATAATAAATGAGTATTTGAATTATTATGATTTGTAAACACATTAGTTTGCAAAGCATATGTAACAAAATTTATAGTATCTCTAGCATCATTAGTTTCGTTTTTACACATATGGAACATAAATCCTTCTTGGGACAATGCATAACTAGGAGAAGTGACAAACTTCAACGCCTACAAAAGAGATCCTCATGAAGCGGTTCTCTTTTTAAGTTGTTTGCCAGGCAAATTGCTTGTACATTATATAGACCAGTTATAGTACTCAATGGTCCTAGCAAATTTCTATTATCAGATGAGTATAAAAAAGTTTAAGTTTTACAAAATTTTGTATTTTTAAGGTCCAAATTCTAAGTTCATAAGCTGACATTTAGTGTAAGTTCAATAAATTACTTGCAGTGATCTATTTGACTTGGAAAAGCTTCTAGTGCAAAAAGTAATAGCTGATTGCTAGCTTACCTCCTTTGCCATATCCATGAGGCAGTGTCCCAGGAAATCAAACATCAATCCTGTTGCTGAACTAGAATGAGGAATCCCATTTGGAATTCCTAGCATAATAAGCACCATTAGTCCACCCACAACAAGCTCTTTAGCCCTACCATCTAAAAAGGTTGTAATGTCCTTAGCAAATTGGGCTGTATAAGCTTGAGCTACTTCGTCTGGGGCACTTGCATAGTGAACCCTCCCCTTGTTCCATGCAGCAGAGTTCTTATTAAGCAGCTCTTCTGGCACCTTAGAGAGCCATTGGAGTGCAAAAGATGAATGCACAAAATCAAGAGAGAAATCAGGGAATAGCGGACCATGGAAAGACCCTGGCACTCCAGTTGCAAAGTATGGCCTTTCTGGTGGGAGAGAGGCAAAGAGGGTATTAAAATCATTGGATGTATGATCATTGAAGAACACTTGAAATTCAGGCATATGAGAAGCAAAGCCTTGGGATTGGTACTTTTGTTGCACATCATCTATTATAATTTGCATAGCAATGAAGGTATTTGGCCCAACTGAACATCCCAAATCTGCTATGCGGAATGTGCTCTTTGAACTAGAAATTTGTTTTTCTACATCAAGCTTCTCCGCAATTACATCACCAATTATTGCCTTCACAGCATTTGAACCTGCCCTCTGCATACTAGGTATGTCAATCATAGTAGTTTTCGACTTTTTTAAATGTCACTTTTTGTTATATATAGTTTTTCTTTTCTTTTCTATTTTTAAACAATCCTATTTATTAAAAAAAAATGAAAAATAAGATATACCAGATGGACATTAGGTTTATCTAATGGACACAAAGTTAAGTATGTCATTATTAACATATGCACAAGTATACAACATGGATCATTGGTATGGTTAAGTTGTGGTTATAAACTTATAATTGATTTTGTAAATGAATCCACCGGCTTATTGGCAGCATTTCTCTTTCTTTTTGACAACTATGACTAAAACACGTCAATAGAATACACAGCATTTGAAGAAATGATAAATTTTCAAAAAAAAAAAGAAAAAAAAAAGCACTAGAACTTTTTTATATTATTAGACAGATAAAAAACACATTCTATTAGCCAAAAAATAAGGTATTAATAATTTTATATATGGGTTGATTTCAAGTTACATGTAAGGTTGAATTTATTCAATTATGTGTTGGTTTTATTCTGTGCCAAATTTGCTTGTAATTTAGCAATTAGATACCTTGTATTTAGGTGGGAATTATATAAGGGTAGTGTGTAAGAGAGTGTGAAGAAAACTCAAATGTGTGCATTCAAGAAGGGCCTCGCGACTGGCGAGTTGCCAAAGGTGGCACACGTGTGAAGTATGTAGAGGAGTTGAAGGGTTACGCCAGCTATAGCACTACAGGACAAAACTTCCAGTCTGGCTAGGTAGTTAGCTTGCGACTCAAACTCGCGACTTGTTCCAGTCGCGAGGTTGAGTCGCCAGAATGCCCTATTTGGTTGAAACATGACTTTTCACATTCCTCATACACTCTACTATAAATACTCTTATACCCACGAAATGTAGAGAGCTTCCAGAAAGAATTTTGAGAGAGAAACCCTAGAGAAAAACAAGATTGACTTATCCACAATCTTCATCCTTTGATTCTCCAAATTCCTCTACTCTCACCCTCTCCATTGACATATCCTTGAGAGGTATATTTAGCCAAATCCTTATCTCACCATACCCATATCATTGAGGAGGTATTTTGGTACTTGGGAAGTAGTTCAGAAGGAACCAATTCATTTTGATTGATGCAATGGGCGATTGCGGGATCTGGTAAGCTAGATAAAACAAAGTTCAGCGTAACCTTATTGAAGCAAGAAGCTTGGAGGGCTTAAGTGCACTGAGTAGATTAGGCTTGGAGGGTCTTCTGCTATTCATGCATCCCAACTTCATTCTCTAATGGATTATTGACTGCTTAGAGGGCGGCAGATAGGTTTTTTGCCGAGTACTTCGGTTTCCTCTTCGATAACACATCGCTGTGTTATCTTTGTGTTTGCATCTCTCTTCCCTTACTCTTTACCTTTTAATTACTATCGTGGTTGTGATTAATTTTGGTTTGGAGTGTTTTATCAATTTGGGTTTAGCTAATATTCATCATTCCGCACATATATTGTTTGTGTATAAGCTTGTGTTGGTAATTTTATATTTAGGAGTCTAAACGTTCATAGGTGTTTTACACACTATTTGAACTTTCATTTGGTATCAGAACGGGTACACTTGTTTTGGTTTTATTACCTAAGTGTGATCCTTAGCCCCTTGTGTTATTTGCCATTGATAGTGATTTGTATGCTTTTATGCATGTTTTGGACATTGATGAATGTAACATGCCACATGTTTGTGAAAATGCCTATGAGTGATAATCCTCATGATTGTGATGCTAGGTTACATGAATCCTTGGGTGTTGTTGATATTCCTAACATCAAACTCTTGAAGAAAAAGGCTAAGAAGTTTAATAACGATTTGAGCAAGTTATTTTGTGAAAAGGATGATTTGATTGCTAAGGTCAATGAATTCAACATATTGGTTGAAAAATATAAGAAACTTGGTGAAATTTCTCTTGAAAAGCTGAAAGAATTTGAATGTTTGAATATAGACTTGGATGCTAAACTTGTTTTATCTAACAAACTTGTTGATGAGCTAAAATATGAAAATGAATCTCTTAAGATGCATGCCAAGTGTTTGATTGCTGAACCTATTCCTAAAAAGGATGAAAATATTTGTTGCAATCATATTGTAGTACCCGATTTTGTGCCTATTGTGTGTTCTATCTCAAAGGACAAATCGGTGCACATTCCTCCACATAAAAAAAATCAAAAAAGTGGAGAGAAAGGCTATTAAGTCAAAGCCTCCATTTAGGTCTCAAACTAAGGTTTTGGATAGATCTAAGTTTGTTTCAACTTGCCACCATTGTGGTGTGATTGGTCATCTAAGACCTCAATGTCGTAAGTTGAAGAGAGAACAAAACCATGTTGCTAGATCCCTTCCCAAAAAGCCTAGTGGACCTAAATATTGTAGTGCCTTTGGTCATCTAAGACCTTATTACTCTATGTTTCATACTCTTTAAAGAATCAAAAGAAAAGAGAAACTTGAACTTCTTGGAAGTTGTGCTAAAAATGGTAAACCAGATTTGAGTAAAAATAGCATGTTGTTAAAGAAAGTGTTTAATGCTCTTAACTCCTTGTCTATGTGCATCTCTGGTTCTTATTTTTCCAACCCTTGTCTCACTTCTCATGAGACACTCAATTCAAACAGTCATTCTGTTTGGATGAGGAAGGGTTCCTATAGTTGAGTTTTTGCTCTCTTGGTCCTTAATCTAATTCTTTTGATCTTTGTAGGACCCTTAATGCATTATATGCTTCATTGTCATGCATTTGTGCATCATGCATCTCTTCATATGCATTGTTTTGTTTTTGTTTTTTTTTATCTTACTTTTATATCTTTGTTTTGTGTGTGTAAAAATCCAAAATCAATTTAAAAAAAAAAAGAAAGGAAAATTCAAAAAATTTTATCGTATATGTTTGAGCACATATCTCATGTGAGTTTGGCTTAGTACCTTCGTACTAATGGTGTAATATATTTACGAGCTTAGCTTGTTATGTATGCACATCTATCTTTGTGGGGAAAATCTTGATATCTATATGTGATTGTTGTAAATCGATCTTCAAGCTTGTCATGAATGATAAGTCAATAGTCATGTTGGTTTTGATACATGCGTAGACTTATGCCTATATCTCTTCTTACTCATTTTATTTTGCTTAAAGAGCTCAACCAATGTAAATCTCGAAAAGAGATAATGAGTTGCAAAAGTCGTTACACATACTAGTATTTGATTAGGAAAAATGGAAAGCGACTTGTAATGAAAATGTATGGTGCCTAAAAGCCAAAGGCTTATTCATCAAATTGAAATATCAAAAATTTCAGACATCGATCTCAAAAATAGATGTAAAGATAAAAAATGATCAAATGTTATGAATTGTAAAGAAGTCAAATGAAAAGCTTCAAAGATATGTAATCATTTTCTTATGGAATGTCATATATGTTCATTTCTATAATTGAAATAGACCACTTGACTTAGTATTAGTTGTGTATGACTTGATTGAATTGATTATTGAAACTTCACTCTAAACTAAGGACTATTCCACATTTGATACACACACACAAAACACACATACCTAATGTTCAATGAATGCCTTATTCATTTGTTCGATTGTACTTGCTTAGATGTGATGTGTGTATACTCAACTATACATGGATCAATCCAAAAAGATTTTTGATCATTTTATATGTATTTGGAAGTGATTTTTATCACTCTCTGCGTTCATGTTTAGTGCTTACTTTATTTTTCATTGTTTAAACATGTTCTGTGATGAAAAACAGGTGTCAGAATTTTTGGCTACTCGTTCTGACTACTCTCGCAAGTAGCAAATTTTAGCGACTCGCCTAGTTGCGAAACCCCAGTTGCGAGTTCATCTAGAAGCTTTCGTGATTAACTTGCGACTCGCAAAAATTTTCGCGGCTCATCTAGCGACTCGCTAGTCGCGAAACGCCTAAAAACAATTTTTTAAAGTGTTTTTCATGGGAAACCTATTTTAAACCTCTCTCATCCTCTCTTTAACCCCTCTTTCAATATTTTTACATCAAAATCCAATCAATTTGAATGGTTTTTCATTCCATTAACATCTCTAAGGTAATTTTAAACTCTTTTCATTGTTTTGGATCCTTAGATTATGTTTTGGAGAATTTTGTACTCTTGGTTGGGATTTTCATCATAGGGGTTGGGAAAACTTATTTTTTTGTCAAATTTTTGTATGAGATTGGTTTTTTTTGATGATTTGCTTTGGATGTTGGCCCCTTGTGGCAAAAAGAACATGTATTAAGGATGAATTTCATGATGTTCATGCATTGTTTCACATTGTTGTTCATAGTGTGCACGCTAGGTGTTTGATAAAATGTCTCTTAGGCATTTTCTCACTTGTTTGGACTCCGATGAGTACCAAACTTTGGGGTTTCTCATGTTTCCTCACTCGGACCATGTTTGGTTCATTGGTTGTGTATTTAACACACCTTGCCCTACATGTGCATTTTCAATGCTTTGGTCATGCATTGCACATAGCCACCTCTTGCACACACCTTTACTACCATTGTCATGCATTGGTCTATACCTTGTTTCTTCATCCTAGCATGTCATATTTACCTTATGCTTTGTAGCATTTTGTTTTGTCTTTTGTTTGAGCTTCATTTCTCATTCATCTTGCACCCCTCATGCATCATTTTCCTTGTTCATACCTTAATCTCTTGCCCTCTTTTCTCCTTAACCCCTTTGTCTATTCGTGTCAAAAAAGGAGAGAGTATACTCTAGAGTAGTATATCAGAGAGTTTCGTCATTTCAATATGACTCTTGTGCACATTCTTAAGGGGAGAAATTCTATTTCTTGTACACATTTGTAGGGGGAGAGATATTTCATAGGGGAGATGCATATACCAAGGGGGGAAAGACATTGAGTTAATAAGAAAACTTTGTCTTGTTTGTTTTTCTTTATGTTTGTTTTCTTATTTGTTTTATGGTGCTTTGAGTTATGTTTAGTATTTATGCTTTTTTGTTCTCATTGCATCGTGTTTGTGTGTTGGACATGCATACATCCTTATACTACTGTGCTTCGTTGAATGCATGTTCGGATGATCATTTGCTTTGCTATGTGATTGTTGTAGTCATTTCTTTATGACTGTTTTAGTGTATGATCAAGTTGTTCTTATGTTTTACATCATGTTTACTTGATCACAATTTACTTGTTACATTATACTTGTCCTTTTATTACTTGCTTTACCTTAAGGGTCTAATGTGTTTTGTGTAAGTGTTTCAAGTTACAGATATATATGTTCCAAGTGCATCACTTTTGTACCTTTGCTTTGTAGCTTAGTACTTATAGTTAATGTTATGCATTTTCTTTAGTACTTCGCTCATGTGCCCTTGTTGGATTTTATATCCTTAATGCAATTACCTTGTGTTTTTGTATCGGTTGAGTGTTGGACATGCAAATGATACTTTGCATTGAGCTTATTAGCTTGCATGTCTGGATGTTCATTCCTTGTGTGAATGATCATTGTGATAACTATTTATAGTGATTGTTCTTGTTTGGACAAGTTATGCTTTATTGCTTTAATCTTTACTACTTGATCGCATTGTACTTGCTCCGTATGCATTTCAAGATTTCTGTTTACAATGATTGTCTTGTGTTGTTGTTTTCAGGAAATACTTGTTTGTATGGTTCAAGAGCTTTTCAGTTTCTAGAATTAGGATGTGAGTGAGTTTTGACAACTATTCTCAACTCACATGTTAAGTCTAGAGTCTGTTTTAGAGTTTTGTCATGGAATAGCCAAAGAGGGAGATTGTAAGGTTGAATTTATTCAATCATATGTTGGTTTTACTCCATGCCAAATTTTCTTGTAATTTATAAATTAAATACCCTATATTTAGGTGGGAATTATGTAAGGGTAGTGTGTGAGAGAGTGTGAAGAAAACTCAAATATGTGCACTCAAGAAGGGCCTCGCAACTGGATCTTACGACTAGCGAGTCGCCAAAAGTGGCATACGTGTGAAGCATGCAAGGGAGTTGAAGGGTCACACCAACTGTAGCACTACAAGACAAAACTTCCAGTCTGGCCAGGCAGTTAGCTCTCGACTCAAACTCGCGACTCATTTCAGTCGTGAGGTCGAGTTGCCAGAATGTCCTGTTTGGTTGAAACATGACTTTTCGCATTCCTCATACACCCTACTATAAATACCCTTATACCCACGAAATGTAGAGAGATTCTAGAGAGAATTTTGAGAGAGAAATCCTAAAGAAAAACAAGATTGACTTATTCACAATTTTCATCATTTGATTCTCCAAATTCCTCTTCTCTCACCCTCTCCATTGACATATCCTTGAGAAGTACATTTAGTCAAATCCTTATCTCACCATACCCATATTAGTGAAGAGTTATTTTGGTGCTTGGGAAGCAGTTTAGAAGGGACCAATTCATTTTGGTTGATGCAATGGGCGATTGCAGGATCCGATAAGTTAGATAATACAAGGTTCGGCGTAACCTTGTTGGAGCAAGAAGCTTGGAGGGCTTAGGTGCACTGGGTAGATTAGGCTTGGAGGGTTTTCTGCTATTCATGTATCCCAACTTCATTCTCTAGTAGATTATTGACCGCTTGGAAGGCCACGAAGAGGTTTTTTACTAAGTACTTCGGTTTCCTCTTCGATAACACATCACCGTGTTACCTTTGTATTTGCATCTCTCTTCCCTTACTTTTTACCTTTTAATTACTGCTATGGTTGGTTGTGATTAATTTTGGTTTGGAGTGTTTTACCAATTTAGGTTTAGCTTATATTCATCATTCCGCACATATATTGTTTGTCTATAAGCTTGTGTTGGTAATTTTATATTTGAGAGTCTAAACGTTCATAGGTGTTTTACACACTATTTGAATTTTCATTACATATAGTATAACTCTAAACAATATTACACTATCAAATAACTTGTTATTGAATCATATTTAAAAAATCCTACTGTTAAATTACATGTTCTATATGTTCTTAACATGCATTCCAATTTTCATGTTAATTAGATATTAATTACCATTCAATCCATAAACTCATCTTTTATAAATTATTTTAATTTACAAAAACTTCAAATTTAAACAATTGATTGATGATTTTGAACATTTTAAACAATTTAAACTTCAAATATTTGATTATTTTAAAATTTTGTAAGAATGGAGAACAGATAATGAAATCTAACAATGAATTTGTCAAAATTTACACAAATTAAAAAAATATTGGTAGGTATAACATTTCTTAAAATTATATTATGTGTAACTTGAATATATATATATATATATATTTACTTTGCAAAACAAATAAATTAAATATATTCTGTTGGTTAAAAGGGGTTTCTTCCATTTGGGGTTTTTTATTTTATTTTATTTTCTTGAATGTGCCATTTGGGGCTTGATAGCAACATGTTGCAACCCAGAGATTTATTAGCATGCACATTATATGGCTGGTAAAAATTCATTACCAAATGATATACACATTAGTATGCAACATGCCTAGCCAAATAAGATTAGAAGATAGTTCTCAAAAAAAAAAAAAAAAAAGATTAGAAGAGAGGAAGATATAGGAGAAAAATAGATAATAAAATTGAAGAAACCTAGAAGTGGGAGTTTTTGGTATAACTATTACTGCTATCTCCGCCGTTCATTGGATAAGATTCAGGCACTATGTTTGTCTTGTTACTCATCTTCAGCCCTCTCTCTCTCTCGCTCTCTCTCCCCTTGTGTTCTCACCAAGTTATGCCAGTTGATAGGAGCTATTTGCTTTATATTCTTAACATTGTACTCTGACAACGATTGGGTTAGCCAGCCACAATTTAATAACAATTGCCTAGAAATAATGTTAATAAGGCGCCTGATTTTATAGAATTTTGTGCGCTTTCAAGTTTTGACTTTAGCTTTCTCAAAAAAAAAAAAAGTTTTGACTTTATGGTAGAGCATTCTTGGACATTTTGGGCTTTTGCCCTTAATTTTTTTTTTTTAATAGCAATTTGACCCTATTTTGAAATTATATAAGGATATGCCCCTGTTTCGATACTCGATTAACTTAAAATCGAGTTTCAATTAAATACTCGATTCGTAGAAAATCGAGTTATGCCCGATCAAACTTTAAAAAAAAAAAAAAAAAATTTGTATGAAACTCGAGTTTCAGGAAATCGAGTTCCATGCAAAATTTTTATCGCTCCATATTCAGGGAGACCTATAGTGGCGTTTTTAATCCCTATAGTGACGTTTTTAAGCCCTATAGCGGTGTTTTCGTGCAAAAAAAAAATTTCACAAATCTGATTGCCAGGTTTAGAGAGCCCTATAGTGGCGTTTTTAATCCATATAGTGACGTTTTGAACCCCTATAGCGGTGTTTTCTTGCAATTTTTTTTTTCATAAGTCTGATAGCCTCATACTAGGTTTAGGGAGCTCTATAGTGGCGTTTTTAAGCCATATAGTAACGTTTTTAAGCCTTATAGCGGCGTTTTCTAGCAAATTTTTTTTTATAAGTCTGATTGCCCCATACCAGGTTTAGGGAGCCCTATGGTGGCGTATTTAAGTCCTATAGTGACGTTTTTAAGCCCTATAGTGGCGTTTTAGAACTCGATTTCCATAAAATCCAATTCCATGTGTTTTTTTTATTTTTTTATTTTTTAAGTTTGATCGGGCATACTCGATTTTCTACGAATCGAGTATTTCATTGAAACTCAATTTTAAGGTAATCGAGTATCGAAACATGGGTATATCCCTATATAGTTTCGAAATAGGGGCAAATTGCTAAATAAAAAAAAATTAAGGGCAAAAGCCCAGAATGTCCGAGCATTCTTATAAAACACTTTATGGAAGAGGGTGATTTTTTATTTATTTATTTATTTTTATGGCAATCAACACAAAAACAAAAGGACATATCTTCCCATTTCTCAATAAAAAAATTATATACTAATTTTTTTTAAGGGTAATGTTAATGTATGTCCCTAGGAAAATGGTTAATAATTCATTTTAGGAAAGTTTTGACATCACTTTCATGAGAAATGAAACAAGCTGTCAAAATATTAATTACATTTTTTTTTCTTTTCTCATAAAAACTTTTTTTAAATGGATTGTTAATCATTACTCTAAGAGTACTTGTTAGCATTTTCCTTTTTTTAATTATTCTTTAAGTAGTTAATTTCCATTGCATTTTCAACCCTGCTTGTGTCCAACCGAACGATGTTAAGGACATTTCACAACTTTTGACATAATTCTCCATGTGATAAGTGGTAATTGATGAAAGGTGGATCTATCATTTTATCTCAACCATTCACATTTCACCATGTAACAATTTGTAATAATAGTTGTGGGCATTTTTTATTATGTCCCTAGTATTTTATTGTACAAAAACCCAATGATAGACTTTCTCAATTAAATAATCTTAATATTTTTCTCATTTATATTTTCTCGTTTGGCTGAAAGGTGAGGATTGGTTTGACATCGGACCCACCCACATAAATGAAAAAATATACCATGCATCGAATGCATGGTATACCGTATACCACCTCCAAATGAATTCATTGTCTCTCTGCCTAAAATTATTATTATATTCAAGAGTTAAGACATCAACTCTGAATTACAAGAGGAGACTATTTCGAAAATTATTAACAAATTTAATTACAAGTATCGAAGAAAGTAGCTTCCAATTATTTTATTCCTCTTCTAACTTTTGCCCGGTAATTGAAAGGAATCTGACATTGACATTGTCAATGTTTATGTAGTCTTTTTTTTTTTCTTTTTCTTTTTTCTTTTTTCTTTTTTCTTTTTTTTGGGATGAATAATGCTTATATAGTCTATAGTAATAGTAACATGTACAATCATTATCTGACCCTAAGATTATGGGCTCTTTTACATGAACATTGTCCTACGGGATTATATGTGTTTATTTTATTTTATTTTAAATCGCCATTACTTTATTGGTTTTATTAGTATACTATAGCTAGAACGAACAAGTTACTTAAAAACTAAAACGGCATACTGCGCCTGTTTGGTAGCAGATTTCAAATATTATTGTTCAAAATTATGTGAAAATTATAGTTTAAAAAGTGTTGCAAAAACACGTATTTAAAATAGTCATAATGCAAAAAATGTATTTAGTACCATATTTTAAAATGTGAAAAATATAATTTTATGTTTGGTATATATATATATATATTAAAGATGATAAATATAGTAAAAGTATTATTATTATTATTATTGAAGAGAGAGAAAGTTCCCTCATGTGGTCTAATCAGGTGGGACCTACAATTTTGAACATATTTATAAAAATGTCACTGAACAATGTTTTTTAAAAACTAAAAATTGGTAGGAGGAGTTCTCTAAATTTAGTGTTTAAACGCTTTAAAATGAGAAACTTAACTCAAACACTCTTAAAAAAAAATCCCCCACCAAACGCATTATTTTTTTTTAGACCCCACAGTTTTCAGTGGTTTGTCACGTTGCATCATTGTGAAACCAATTTAACTTTTTTGAATCCTTCATTGCAAACATCAAAGATCGATAAAGATGACAATACAACGTCCAAATATTGGTAGCTTGGATATAGTTGAAGGGAGAGGCTATGCAGGATATTGGCCTCAAAATGCACCACTGGGAATAATATTGACATTCACTGTTGATGAAGTGCAGATTCGTCAGTCATGATAAGTACGTCCAGATGGAGCTGAGTATTCGCCTATGTCACTAGGAAGAAGGGTAAGATAGTTCCCTTAAGGTGGTCGCCGGTGTGGTGTCTGCCACAACGTCTCTGATGCCAAAGTTAGTATAAGAAAACTTTTAGGAAATCACAGAGTATCAGAATAACTAGTAGTGCTTTTTAGTGTGTCTATGTACCTTGTACTGGTGCTATGAGGGCTTTATATATGTTTCCACAGCCCCTAGCCATTGTGGTCGTTAATGTGGCTTTAATGCCTCTCTTGGTAACACCTCATGCTCAGTAATGTGGGCCTTAATAAGGCATCCAACGATCTGTATAGCTGGTCTTGTAACCGCTCGGGACATTATTGGTTGCACTAAATGGCTTTGTTATTTTCGTAAGTGATATGGACATGTGGATAGCTCGTCTCAGAGGACGACCTCGTTGGTCTCAATTAAATCATCTGGGGAGGTTGAGTTCGTCAGTCCCATCAGCTGCCCCTGGATTCTGTGGTCGTCGTGATGTGTCATGACGATCATAGAAGATTAAAGGTCCTTAGGCTATACATGACTCTTAGGGTTTCGCTCCACATTAAATGCGTAGTGGTGGCACCACACGTGTTGTGGCCACGTGGCACGTTCTGATCAGGGGAGTTAATGCTCCAATGTGTATGACTCTTGGGTTTCTCGCTGAATTTCAGTTTTTTGAGCCTTGGTTTTTAAACTTCTCTTCTTCTCACTTTCCCTTCCATTTTTCCAAAACTCCCAATCATTGCTCTAAGTATTTTCTTCTCTGACCTTTCTCTGCAACTCTTCTCCGAGCTGGAGCGTGGCGGAGCTTTCTACATTTTTCTTTTGAGGTATGCCTTTCTTCTTATTTTATGCTTCTTTTCTCTTTTTGGCATAGACATAAACTATGATAAATTTCTGATTTTCTCTCCCTTTTCTTTTGTGTTTGTTTTTGGGTTTCAGGGTTTTTAGGATTCATCTTTTTCCCTTTGTTTTCGAGTTTTTTCATGGTTAGTGGCTCTGAGGTTAGGATAGCTTGTCCCTTAATTTCTTTTCTTTTTGCACGCTTAGGGGGGTCTTTAGGTGTTTTCCCACATCTTGAGAACTTTGTTTTTGAGGGTAATAATCTGGGTGAAAATGGTTCTAAATCATCATGCATTGCATCTCATTTGCATTATAACAATGTTTCATGCATTATAGGTATGTGTTTACTTTGTTAAACTGATTGTGTGCTAGTAGGATTGGATTGGGCTGAGCCCATGATATTTTTACTATTGCATATCACATGCTCATGCATTTTCATGCATACTTACCTTTCATTCTCTATATTCTTATATATTGATTGTGTTTGGTGCTTTTCTGCGTGTTTCTCTCTCTTGTTTACATTAGTTGCGTCATGGCACCTAAATGTAAGTCTACTTTGTCCCGAAACCCTCTTCGTTCCGAGGCATCCACTTCTTCTGATCCTACTCCCTCACATGTTCGATTCCATGATGATAAAGCCTGATAGGACTTTTCGAAGAACTTTTCTTGATGAGGCATTCATTCGGAATGACAAGTCATTTTGTCGTACTTCTCTGACACTAAACTACCCACTATCATTCACAGTGGGGGTTGGGAGTCACTATATGATGTCCCAGTCACTTGTCTATCTGTGCTTATCCAAGAGTTCTACTCCAATATGCATGGACTTGATTACTCAGTACCTCTCTTTGTTACTCACGTTCGAGGTACGCGCATTGTGGTCACACTGGATATTGTATCTGTCGTGCTCCATGTCCTCAAGGTAGCACATCCTAACTACCCTGGTTATGAGCATCTTAAGACTGTGTCTAAAGACGAGCTTATTTCTGCTTTTTGTGAGCATCCCTCTGATTGGGGTGATCATCAGTTCACTCCTTGTACGGCCTTTGCTAAAGGTCCTAGGTTTATTAACATGGTAATGAATTTTGTTTTGCATCCTTTATCCCATTATAACTCTATTACTAAGCCCCATACTCGATTTTTGCTTTCTCTTTTAGAGCATCTTACTATAGATTTTCCCTCTCATTTTATTCTTTCCATCATAGATGTATATAGGGATACGACGACCCGTGATAAGCTCATCTTCCCTTCGGCTATCACAGGATTTTACGCCATTTTTTGTCCCCTTTACATTTCTAACCACTTCCCTGTCATGTGTGCCATAAACGCCACTGCAGTTAAACGGAGTGAGGCGCAGTTTCATTCGAGGCGATCCAGGACAGCAACCCCTCCCACTTCTTCAGCTCCATCCACCTCCGCTCCCTCTTCCTCTACGGGTGGTATGACTTTTGATGCGATCACATGGATGCTCGCCTTGACACTCTCAGTGATGAGTTGTGTCAGGTGAACACCCGTGTCAGCCGTATTGCTAGACGGCAGGCTTGCCTTGGTGGCTTCTAGAGTCTCATTCTCCTCCTCCTGAGGCATCCGACGACGATGATGATGATGAGGATGAGGATGCTAGCTCACCTAGTGATGACGAGATGTCTACTTGATACACTTACCCTTTGTCACTTGTGACAAAAAGGGGAAGTAGTTTTAGATATGAGAGTAGTCATACTCATAGGGGGAGGATTAGTATAGGAGATTTTTGTTAGGGGGAGTGTATTTTTTTGAGGGATGTAGTGAGGACTGTATGTGTCTTTTTCTTTTCTCTCCTTTTTAGATACATTGTTCATGTACCTTAGATCTTGTAATCATATTGTAATAGCAAACCTTGTACTTGTTGATATATATACATTTGAGGTTGTTATTATAGTTCTTTCACCTATCTTTACATATGTTGTTTCTTTTCTCTCTTTATGCACATTCTTCTTATATATTGTATACAATCTTTTATTTCTATTTCACACTAAGATGCCTTGATGAGTTTTGTTTAAAGTGTTTCAGAAAAATAGGTTATCAAAGTCTACTTGCCATAAACTCTCTTCTTTCAAAGTTTTTCAGGAGTTTGTGTGAGGATAGATTTTACTGTATTCAACAAGTGAATATGAGTGAGTGATTTATGACTTCTCTCACATGTTCATTTCTTGTTGTGGTTTTGTCACGAATTGCCAAAGGAGGAGATTGTTAGGACATATATAATCCAATGTTAGGAACATATGTCAACATTTTATATAATTGGCTAATCATTTGACAAAACACACTTTACTTGTAATTGGATAGATCTAGGATGTGTTTAATGCTTCAAGAAACAAGGTTTCAAGTTCAAGTGTTAAAGCCATGCAAGTCTATCCAAGAATCAAGTGAAGAAGTTGTTCATTAAATCTCACAGCTAGTATCTATCGAGCTCTTCAACTTCTTTTTATCGCAATCTCAATAGCTTCTCCATAGCTCTTTGATCCATCAAGAAAGTTTCTGTCTCCTTGATAGCTTCTCAATCCATTGAGCTTGTCAACATTTTATGTAATTGGCTAATCCTTTGACAAAACACACTTTACTTGTAATTAGGTAGATCTAGGATGTGTTTAATGCTTCAAGAAATAAGGTTTCAAGTTCAAGTGTTAAAACCATGCAAGTCTGTCTAAGAATCAAGTGAAGAAATGCTGTTCATTAAAGCTCAACAGCTTGTATCTATCGAGGTTTGAAATAACTATTTTAGCCTGAGACTCGACAGCTGCTTGACAACTAGGGTATCTGTCGAGATTTATGAAGTTTATATTTTTAGTTCTGATTTTCATCCAATCCGTGAATGTATGTTTGGGCTTTCTTTTCTCACAACCCTAAACATAAATAAAGATTATTTTAAAGGCCGTAAAAGGTGACGCAAGTTGTACAAGAGAAAAATTCCACAAGTGTGAAGAAAAGTGTAACCGGAAACCTAGTTTGCCTTAGTTTTTCTTTCTCTGGAAGAAGCTGTTGTGCTTGTACACCATAGGGTTTTGTGACCAAGCAACTTCATGATCTTCATCGTGTGATAAACTGAAGAACTTCGCAGCCAACATCTTTCTCAAGTTGGTGATCAAGTTGTGTATTGGGATCCGTGCAATTGGTTAGTCATGTACTAGGAGACGTGCATTAAAAAGGAGAGATTGTCACTATAAAACAAGTCCAATTGGGTATGGGGTAAGGGTTCAACTGTAGGTTGGTATAAGGTACTGGGATTCCTTTACTTGTAACCGCTTGTTTTAATAATAGTGGATTCTCGGGAGTGGTGACCTTAAAATCACCTGATGAGGTTTTTTCCGTGTAGTTTTTCCCTATTCGTAAACAAGTTACTGTGTCAATTTAATTTCCACTGCATACTTAGTTTAATTGGTGATTTGTTTGTGCTACCACGTATCTTGCATGTTAATTTGATTAATTAATAAACTTGGCTAATTAATCAATTAATATATCGTAAGGGGTCAATACATTTTTGGTCTATCAAAAAATGTAACAATTATAAAAATATTCAGTAGTTAAAATACAGTAGTATAAGAAAAATAAAACCGATTAGAATAAGGTTACTTACCTCAACTAGCACACCACAAAGGAACTTCTCCCTAACACTTCCTCTAAAATTCTTTAGATATCACCTAAAACAGTTTTTCCAATAATGTATACTCAATAATAATAATAATAAATTAAGAAAAACTTATAATGGTACCCGGTAAAAAAGAAATACTAATTGGACTTGTTCATAACGTATATTTCCTTTACTTTCTGCCACTACTAGTTCCCTACGGATAAGACCAATAGATTACATATAAGATCAAAAGTCACTTTGTAAAAGAAGAGCACCACCTGGACTCATCTTCATGTATACGAATTCACCTTTGTTTGTTTCTTTGTTTGTTTGTTTTTTTTTTTTTTTTTTCTTTTGTGATAGCTTGTCAGAAGTCAAAGCCTAGACTACTGAAGACTTTTTGTTTTCATCAAGTCCAATACTTCGGGCACTATTTATTGAAGAAAATCTGTGCAGAAACACAGCCACCAAGCATAAACATTTGCAGATTCTATCTATTCTTAACGCAACAAAGGGAATAGAAAAAAAAAAGATTAGATTACTGAGCATAGAAAAATCTGTAGGTACCTAGCATCCAAATTACGAAAAATATAAATTTAAATCCTTCTTTGTTTATATCATAAAACTCATTGAATATTTAGATATTTTCAGTACTGGCCAAAAAATCTACATAAAAATATTCTAATTTTATATAAAGCTTAGATTTAATAAAAGATAAGATTTTTTTAAGTTTTTACCTCAATTATGTCGTCAGTGTTTCTCTACTCAAATATTCTCAGTAATTTGCTCTCTTAAAATATCTGTAATTATACGTTGACTTAATTAACTTATATATGGCTAGGGTTTCGATATTATTTTCTTAAAGCTCTCTTAATAATATTAATTATAAAATTGACCCCACAAAGAGATTTACTTAAATACCCCCACCTTTTTAAGTCTCTCTCTTTTTCTTTCTTTTTTGTGGGTATAACACAAAGGCTTTTAAAAGAAAAAAGGTTTGGGTTCCAAAAATCCCATAACTTTAAAGAAAAATAAATATTTCTTTTAAAACTTTGCTTATTCAAAATATTTCTTTTATCATTTTTTGAAAATAAATTCAACACCGTAAAAGAAAAGATATTTTTTTTTTAAAAGAATAACACACCATATTTTTGGATAAAAGAGAAAAAGAAAAATATATGTATTTTTTTGAAGAAAATTTTTTAAGGTAAAGAAAAGATATTTTTTTAAAGAGAACATTTAAAAAAAAAAGGGGGGGGGGGGGAGTTTAAAGAAGGATTTAAAAAAGAAAGGGTTTCAATTTGAAAAACACTTTTGAAAAGGGAATAAAATTATTTTCTCTTTGAAAAACCATTTCCTTGGAAAAGCGTACTAAAGGAATTTTTTACCAAAACTGTTAATCTATGGCAACCTTATTAATGAGAAAAAGTAAAGAGCAACAATAGTATATAAGTGCTATGAATTTACAAGAAAATAAAGGAAAGTAAATAAAATTTCTAGAAAATTAAATGACAAGGGAATGTAAAGAACTTGAATTTAAATGACAATAAAAGTAGAAAGCTTGAATTTAAATGACAATAAAAGTAAAGAGCTTAAATTTAAATGACAATAAAAGTAAGGTCATTAAAAATATATTTTTTTTAGAGATCTATCTTAAATAAGTTTTTATCTATTTCAAGCCTTATCGGTTCTTTGTCAAAAAGAGATGGGAGCTCTAAGCCATCAACAGTCTTTAAGACAACATTCCCATATTGTGCTTTACTTAAGGTTTAAAGCTCATTCAAAAGGGATAGATAAAAAATCTTTTTCTTAGGTGATGAGATAGTAATATATATATATATATATATATATATATATAAGGAGAAGGGGAAGAACATTAAATAAAAGGGAACAATAATAAAATGAATATATGAACAAGAATCTAAATGGTTCCTAGATGCCTAGAAGAAATGAGACTTCTTCCCCTGAAGGGTACTTCTCATATTAGGTCTAGGTAAATGTTCAATATCCAAGTAGGAATTTAGTACACTATCACAATCAACAACACATTATATGAGCATAAATAGATAGAGAAATAGATATACAAAATCACAACAACAAAATGCTAGGAATTTAAAGCAATAAAGTAACAAGACAACAAGCAAATAAATGGAATTTCATATATATAATATGAATGATTTATTCATAGGGGAAAATAGAGAGGGGTGGGATGGGTGTAGTTATTAAGAAACTACCCCATCCCTACATCTTACCCATAAAGATTACAATAAAGATGAGAGGGGCTGAATTTTTGTGAAGGGTTTCCGAAAGATAAGAGAGATAAATTTTTTATAATTTTCTTTGGATTTTTAAAAAAATTTTCTAGTATTTTTCTCCCTAATTTTTTCTATTTTTTTCTCCCAATTTTACACCTTAGCTGCCTATTTCTTCTTTTTGCTAGTTGTGGGTTCCTTTTTGTTTTTACAGTACCCAAGCCCCAAATAAAATAAGGATCCTGGGTCTTATACTTATTTTTTGGTGGACTGGGCTTGGTTCGCCACTATTATGTTGGAATGATTACGAACCAAGTTGTGCACAAAGACATAGGCCCTACAACACATACACATCCATACATACAATATATATAAATATATATATATATATATATATGTATGTATGTATGTATGCATTGTATAGTAAAGAACAACAAAGGGATAGTAAAGGCAAATAAAAAGCGTTAGAGATCCTCAGAATGATGAATAATATTTCATTATTTCTTGTTCTTTTTTAGTACATTAGGTCCTTTCTCCACTGAGATATGTTACAAGGTCCAAATAAGTTCAAAAGTTATAGACTTGGATAACTCTTTTAGGCTTCTAAGACTTGTGAGGTTTGAATCCAAGTGTATCCTCTAATGTTTGTCTCAGGATCCCTCAATAGTTTTCCCTCTTTTCTCCCCTTTTGAATTTTAAAGGAGATTTTCAAAGGATCTTTTCTCTCTAATTCACTATTGCTGAATGGTTTTTTACTATTGACTCCCTCTCTTTTTATAGTGCTCTCCTAGGGTTTTTGGTGTACCACTGTTTCCCTCCATTTATTGTCCTGGGTACTAGAACCAATGTTGTGTCAGCAACATTGGTGGCTAGTCCCTTCCTTATTTTCTCATTATTTTCCCTTTTGAGGTTTCCTCCCCAAAAGTCCCTAGCTGACCTTCCACTTTTGGGAGGTCCTAAGGGCTAACTTTTAATTCTCGTTTTCCAAAGCTTCTAAATGCTACTTTTCAAACCCACTTTTGACTACTTTTACCTTTTTTCATTTTCTCTAAATGATCAGATTCCTTTCTATCAAGCTGAAAGATCCCCAACCCCCTTCCTTCATGGTCCATCTCTTTGTGTTCCCCAAGGTACCAGACTTCTTTTCATGAAGTGTTGATTCCTAAGCCATCTGCCTTTTTCTGCATCATGGGGCAGCTACTGGGACATATCAACCCTCGTTCTTTGCGTTCATAGGCATGCTCCCTTGGGCTGTCTCAATCCCAGCTGGTCTCATGCTACATATCCCTAGGATCCCAGGTTTCTAGGAATCCACAAGTATCCTAGTTCAGCTTTCTTTCTGAGTTTCCTAGCAATTTTCTCTTATAAGGGTAAGGCTGAGCTTCCCTTTTTCTTTGTTTCATAAGGCCCAAAGCTTACCATTCATGGGCTTGGGCCCTTTCCTACTTATTTTAAGTAGTTCTTAATTGGCGAGTTTGGGCCTTATCCCTTCCTTGAAAGCCCAAATGATTCTAAAATTTCAATTTTGTATTTGTATTGGACCTTGATACAATATTGTGATATTTTAGACCTCAACACCAGTTTCTAGTCTGATCTTCGTGCGACTGTTTGGAGGCATTTCCAACTCCATTTTCTTTTAAACTTTATATCCCTAGAAACCTCTAGATGTTTAGTTTTCATAGGTTCTGACTTTGCAAGATTTGGAGCTACAGTTGTCAAGATATCGTGCCCGGAAGGGAATTGTCGCAGTGTAGGAAATTCTATGATGTTTTTCCTTAAAAAATTTATTGCTTCCCATCCGTGGCAGATATCATCAAGCCCTTTATGTGAGAGATGTTCAAGACCTTATACTTCAAGCTAGTTTAGTTGGATCACTCCAGTTCTCGCCCAATCGGTACAGTTTTTTGCACAAAGTTAGCTCAAAAACAGCCTATTTAACCTAAAAAGGTGAAATTTTTAGTTAGGGTTTTGGTATTTTATTGATATCTCATCTGTTTTAACTCCACTTTTGGCCCATGAACTATCGTTTTGAAAGGAAAAATATGACCTATAAGATGGTCCTAAGTTCAACTTGATCAGACAGTTAGATCAAAAAGTCAATCTTTTTTACCATATCCAGTTAGGGTTTTTGGTCTTAATTGCTATCAGAAGGGTTTTGAATGTTATGACCCTTTGATCCACTATTTGATCATGTTGCATTTATTTGTTACCATTTTTTGGCTTTGAAATTTGTAATTTGCAACTTTTTTGAATTTTTTTTTTTTTTTTTTTTTTTTGGATTTTGGCATTTGTTTTGACTCATAAATCAGGGCCGGACAAAATACGATATTAACAGCAATGACCACCAAATAAAGTAAATATTTTTCAATTTCATTCCTCCAATGGTTTTAATTTATTGTTGTATGGTGTAATGACAAAATTTAATGTTGAGATGTAGGAATTAAGACTACACAAGCAAAATTCAAAAAGAGAGAGAAAGAGAAGAGTAGCTCATTGTGGCCACCGACACTACCACCAGGGTCCACGAGGTGAGCCAATGGTCTAACTAGGTTCAGTTTGAGCCAAGGGGTTTGGTTTCGTGGGGTTTTGGTTAGGGAGAGTTCTTTGTGGTCTTAATTTGTTTTTAGATTTTAGGATTTGGCTTGAAACTGTGTCGTTTAGGCTAGAGGTTTTTGTTTTAATTTTAGGCCTAAAACAACGTAGTTTTAATGCATGCCAGCTCTTCACTTGGTCATCACAAAAACGACTTAGTTTTTGGGCTGATTTGGTAAAAATAAAACACATTAGCATGATGATGTGTCACTTAACAGCAAAAATTAACCTTGGGGGATGAATTGCTAAGGAAATCAAACTTTAGGGTGTAAAATCAAGTTTTTGAAACTTTGGATGTAAAATCCAATCAACTCCAAATTTTAGGGGTGTAATTTGTAATTTACCCATAAAATTATACAGAAAATATGAATTTATAAATTGGATAGTAAATAATATTTTATTAACACAAAGTTTAGTGTGTGTATTAAGAAGAAAATGTAAAATATTAATTTAATAAAAATTTATTTAGTGGTATAACATTGCAAATAATTACATCAAACTTTAGGGTGTAAAATCAAGTTTTTGAAACTTTGGATGTAAAATCCAATCAACTCCAAATTTTAGGGGTGTAATTTGTAATTTACCCATAAAATTATACAGAAAATATGAATTTATAAATTGGATAGTAAATAATATTTTATTAACACAAAGTTTAGTGTGTGTATTAAGAAGAAAATGTAAAATATTAATTTAATAAAAATTTATTTAGTGGTATAACATTGCAAATAATTACATCAAACTTTAGGGTGTAAAATCAAGTTTTTGAAACTTTGGATATAAAATCCAGTCAACTCCAAACTTTAAAGGTGTAATTTGTAATTTACCCTTAAAATTATACATAAAATATGAACTTATAAATTGGATAGTAAATAATATTTTGTTAACACAAAGTTTAGTGTGTATTAAGAAGAAAATGTAAAATATTAATTTAATAAAAATTTATTTAGTGGTATAACATTGAAAATAATTACATCAAATATAACTTAAACCCATTACCTAATAATTTTTTATTGGATTAATAGTTTCAAAATTTCTATGTTTGATTATATATTCTCTATATTCTTAATACACATCCAATTTATACTAATTGAATGTTGTTTACTATTCAATTCATAAACTCATTCGCTATATATAGTAACTTGAAATTTGTGTAGTTGATTGATGACATAATTATTAATTTTTAATCATCTTGAAATTTTATAAGCATGGAGATTATGAGAAGAAAATGTAATATAATGGTGGGTATTTCAAAATTCGCATTCAGTAAAAAGAAATTGACGAGTGTAACATTTCTTAAATTTACATTTGGTATAATTTGAAATTAACTTTAAAAGGGCATAACAGAGGTGATTAATAGACAACCTTACCCCTAATTGTTTTCGAAAAATTAGATTCTCTTACTCAAGCACGCAACCTATTGCTTTTAGTGGAAGGAAAATCAACTTTATATACAAAGAGATACACATGGTTTCATTTTATTATTATTATTATTATTATTTGTCTTAATTAATACTACCGAAATACATGTATATTAATCAACTGAGTTCTTTTAAGACCACAACAATTGTGTCACAATTTTTTAAACAACTTTGATATAACGGATTGTAAGTGGTTATATATTACTTTTATATATGCCCGTTGTATGGCTTATATGAGTTGTTGTTGCGCACACATTATCTAATCAACCGTATGCATTAGGTAGCGGAAGTGCCAGTAGAGTAGACTTTCTACATTGGGGAGTGCTGGTCCAATTTCTTTACGTGCTAGCCCAAGCAGGGAAAAAAAAAAGAACAAAAAAGGAGACAATCATAACAAAAGGCACAGTGGTAGGAAATAGAATTTTGAACATTGAAGAGGCTTGTAATCAGCATCATTAGCCAACGAGACAATCAGGCAAATCAAATGCAATGCAAATGACCAACCCTATTTATTCTGTAAGAGCAAAAATGTTATTTTGTTGTTTGGCCTATCTAAATTCCTGACGTGTCAACGTTTAATTGGGAAAAGACGGAAACATTAGTTACAGAAGTAACACTGGAGCGCAATCTACCCCAAAAAAAAAAATTTTGATGAATGGGAATGGGAGCCTAGTAAAAAGAGAATAAGTTTGTGAACGGTGGACTGTGAGAGGAAAAAACCAAGTTGGATTGAAATGGAGAATGGGGCAGGTGCAGGGGCAGGGGCAGTGCCCAGAGTGGGAGTATGCGTATTTTTGGTAAAGGGAAAAGCAGTCCTGTTGGGGCGTCGTCGATCCTCCATTGGTGACTCCACTTTTGCTCTCCCTGGCGGCCATCTTGAGTTTGGTATTATTTTCCCTATTATCTTTTGCAATTTTTAGGAGCTTTTCTCTCCTTATTAAATTTGGGTAGTTTGATTTTTCTTTGATCTCAATAATATAAATCGTACGCACTTTCTGCGTTTGTTTTATTTTTTGGATTTACTGTCTTACTTTTTCATTCATTCCACTTTAAGATTTATGTTTTGTTCAATAATATTATGCATTTATGAACTACTTACTGATATAAAATAAATGGGGCAGTTTGATCGTTAATTTATGTACTAGACTTCCCTTTCATAGAGTAACTCTATCTGTAAGTCTGCAAATGAAACCCATACCATGTGAGAGTGAGAACTGAGAAAGGTATCTACCATCGTATATGATTTATTGTTTTATGTTGCACATCTAATTTCTGGGACCAAAAATGAATGTTTATATCCCATAAAAATAAAATAAAAAAGAATGTTTATATACACACAAAAAGCCGTTGTATATACACAAGAAATACTAAACTAAAATTACATAAAATTTCTTAATTCAATTTTTTTTTTTTTTAATATCATACGATCTGTTTAGATACTTTTTTTTTTTCTTATAAAACTAAACTAGTCAGATATTATAATTTTGAGTAATTAAAAAAAATCTATTATAAGTTTTATATTAAAAAAAAAAAGTAAATCTAAATTAAGCATTTATAATAGCAATTTTAAGAAAGATGACCTTAAAGAGAGTCGAAGGAAAAAAATGGATTCACACGGCATCTTACATGGATCGGATGAGATTTGATGAATTGATAGTGAACAAAATAAGAGCATGCGTAATGTTTAGACCTACAATTAGTCACATATATAAGATTTATTATACTTTGTATGTGTTTTGAAGAATTTCAAGACACTTTACAACAACAAAATATGGAAAATGGAATGGTGACATTATTTAAAAGATGTTTTGTTGCAGGGGAGAGTTTTGAGGAATGTGGTAGTAGAGAGGTGAAGGAGGAAACGGGATTGGACATAGCTCAAGTAGAGTTATTAACTGTCACAAACAACGTCTTTCTAGAGGAGCCAAAACCATCCCATTATGTCACTGTCTTCATGCGTGCTGTCTTGGAAGATCCTCAGCAAGTTCCCCAAAATCTTGAGCCACACAAGTGTGATGGATGGGATTGGTATGACTGGGATAACCTTCCTAAACCGCTCTTTTGGCCATTAGAGAAAATGGTGCAAGATGGCTTTGATCCCTTCCCAATTGGTTAGATTAGAATTCATTCGGATATTATTATGTTTGCTAATCCTACTCTCTTTCTCTCTCTCTCTCTCTCTATTGATGAGAAAGAATAATCACTTATGTAATATTTTTAGGTGTTGGACCAATCAGAAAGTTAAGGCTTTCAATCTTATCATGAATTTGGTTTTAAATGTTTTTCCTTTTCTCCTTTTCATTAATCACGCCCTTCTTTTTTTCCTCTTTTAGGCCAATGATTGTGATTTTTCTTTATTACTTTGTTGGCAATTTCCTTTGGCAATGACTTATTTGGTTTTTCTTGATTGCTTTTTTCTAAGATTAGGTTAAAGTATACTTGCACTTCAAAAAAGTTGTAAAAATTAAAACAAAATAAATTAAAAGCTAAAAGAAAAAGCTTGTGGTAAAGGGAAACTTCATTTATTAGGAATCATTGCAAATTCTATTATTATTATTGTGGAGAGTGAAAGAGTCCTCATCCAGGCTTAAAGCCCAAATACCTGTTGGGCCCCGTGGAGTGGAATGGGCCAAACACATATGCTCACGGAATGGCCCAATAGCTTATAAGATCTGGTGGAAGGGAATAAAGCTGTCTTGAGCATCTAGGAGGAGATAGGAATCCTTGAAGATCGTTCTCATGAGGCAGGTAGTAAGCTAAGTGGAGCCAAGTTTTATCCGAGGAGATGTGCATGAATGATCTACGTCTTACTTTCAGCTAGTATTTAGAACCTCGGAGAATCTTCCAGAATATGTAAGAAGGGTGAAGATATTCACCTCCGCATTAATAATGGGACTTCCACCAACCTCTACCGCATTGAATGCATATGAAACAACTTGAATAATACAAACATGCTGAAAAGTCAAAATTCTAGGATAAGGGGAGGGAGGAAACCAATAAAAGAGAGGAAAATATCCCTGAAAACTCGGCTGGCAACAGGAGAACTGTAGGAATAAGAACAAAAGATGTGCCTATATAAGGGAGGAGGCAGGCAAATAGAAGGGGGTTGAAAAACAAAGATTAGAAACAAGTAACAGAGAGAGAGAGAGAGAGGGAGACCTAACTAATATAGTGTAACACCGTGGGAAATAGAATTTTTTTTTCTTGTAATACATAAGTTCATCTGAAATATATGGTGTTTATGAAATCAATTGCTTGAGTTTACCACTATGGAGTGTTTTTTTCTTTTTTTTCTTTCATATAAAAAAATTGTGTTAATCAATTAAACTCCACCTTGTGGATCCATTCGGTATCCTTATGCTTTTGGTTTTTGACACCCACATTGGCACCGTCTATAGGAATACTTTACCAAGCAATAGGCTCAAGAGTTGATTTTCTTTTTAATCATAGCTAATCGATCCCGGAGTGGGCCTGCCTATCTATCTCGTCCAAGTATTTCCGAAGAATCTGTCCATGTAGATCAACGCTTGTGATTTGAAGTTCATAAAAAGACTCAAAGACAACCTGACCCACACTTGCAGGAAGAAAGGTTGGCTACCAATACAGTAGGCCCCTCTTACTCTAGTAGGGATAGGGAGGTGGAAAGATTGAGGGAGCAAGTAGTGATGTAGCAGTAGAAAGCTAAAAGAAATGAGGAGCTCCTTCAAAGGAAGGACAAAGAGCTTTTTCATAAAAGGGGACCAAGTCCCGTGCAAAGTCACTACTGATGAGACGAGTGCAGTGTGGGAGAGTGGCACAAGAAATGAGATAGAAGGCAACTCCCTCCCCATAGGGATAGGAAGCAATCTCTTCACAGGGAAATGACGGTCTCCCCCCCCCCCCCCCCCTCCCCCCCAACAAAAGGAACAGAAAGGAAGAGCGAGATAGGGAAAAGTCTAAACGGCCAACCTCTTAATGTTTCCTAATCCCTGAGATCCCGTTACACCTCAAGCCTCTAGTACTGGTAAAGCCTTGCAGCAGATATCTTAATCCCCATTTTTAAAAGAAATTGAAAGTACAGATCTGCCACACAGATTCACAAGGCCGACCTTTACGACATATGACGGTAAGACCGATCTTGTTGAGCATGTCAGCCATTACAATTAAAGCATGGTCATATACTCTAGAAACGAAGCTCTGATGTATAAGATATTCCCTTCTAGCTTGGGACCAACCACAATGAGATGGTATGATGAATTGGAAAAAGGATCAATCTGAGGGTATGATGAGTTAATTAAAGCGTTTGAGGCGCAATTCGTAGCATGTAGTAGAACCCCGAAGCCTTTTGACTCACTTCTTACTATGTCTATAAAGGAGGGGGAAACCCTTAGGGCCTACTCATATTGTTATTGGGAGTTATATAATGAGATTGGTGGAGATAACAGAGGGATTGCGGCTAGCACATTCAAAGTGGTACTCCCTATTGACTCCGACCTAAGAGCTTCATTAGCCTTGAAGCTAGTCACGGATATGAACAAGTTAATGGAGCGGGTAGAGGAATATAAGAGATTAGAAAATGACCAGTTGTAGGATAAAGCTAAAGCTAAAGCTAAAGTACGTGCTATGAAGAAGAAAGAGGTTAAAACATGTCAAGCTCCCCGACCCTAAAGGGACTTTTTCCCCCAGGTTCAGAAACCAACATCTAAGATAGTTAGCTCGCTATACAAGGAGCCCATCTATCAGATTGTAGAGAAGATAAAGAATGAGCCTCATTTTTGTTGGCCGAACAAAATGAGTAGGGATGTTACAAGAAGGAACCAAAGCCTTTACTGTTCATATCATCGAGATCGAGGGCACACAACCAAGGATTGCCGAACCCTAAAGGATCATTTGAACCAACTCAAGAAGGTAGGGTACTTGAAAGAGTTCATGGTATGGGAAGATCCTCGGTCTCAAGATCCTAAAGGAGGGAGCGCCTCAAGAACTTTGGTTCCATCATGAAGGACCATAAAGGTGATACATGCAGCCAAGAAAAGAGTTGAGACTACATAAACTTCAACTTGGATCATGGCCGTAGCTTTAGTTTCAGATCTAGAAGCAGGTTTTCCCACCCCTAAAAAGGGATGGTGGGAAGATGAAAGCATTGGTTTTACGGGGAAGGACCTGAAAGGTACTATTTAGCCTCACGAAGATGCACTAGTGGTGACACTGGCTTTGATGTTAGAAGAGTTATGATGGATTAAGGAAGTAAGGTGGGAAAAATATATCCTGGTCTATATGAAGGATTAGGCCTTACCTTTGATGACTTAACCAAGTATGACAGGCCCTTGGTAGCCTTTGATGGAACCATAGTCATGCCAGCGGGACAAGTGCACTGCCCGTGGAGGTTGGAGGAAGGAAAGAGCTAATTGACTTTATAGTGCTACATTTTTATTTCCCTTATACAGCAATTCTCGGACGCCCTTGGATTCATTCCATGGGTGTAGTACCCTCTTCTTTGCATCAGAAAGTAAAATTTCCAATCGAGCGAGGCATTGCCAAGATCCACGGAGATCAAAGTATGACATGGATGTGACAGATAGCCGCTGTAGGGAACAAACAAAAGGAGGAGGTCGAATTAGTGAATCTGTTATAGTAGTTACAGTCTCCACCCAAGGATATATGTGAACGATTGGAAAAGATACCCATCAACCTCAGAGACAAGTACTTCCAAGAAGGATAAAGCCTCTCGATCTTAGAGAAAGTGGAATTAATATTGTTTTTAATAAACAATCTGGACATGTTCGCGTGGAGCCTATATAAGGCATTGGGAGTAGATTCGGAGTTCATCTGTCATCGAGTTAATGTCAACCCCTGATGCCCTTCGAAGAAACAAAGACCCCATAGGTCCTCGAATGTTCAAGCTGGAGTAGTGAAAGAAGAAGTGGATAGGCTTAAAGAAGCTAGGGCAATAAAAAAGGTCTACTATCCCGAATGGCTAGCCAACCCGATAATAGTGAAAAAGAAGAATGGGAAAGTGGCGAATATGTATAGACTTCACAGATCTAAACAAAGCATGCCCAAAAGACCCTTTCCTAGTACCGAAGATAGATCCACTTGTTGATGCGACTTTTGGACACCCTAAAATGAATTTTCTTGATACTTTTCAAGAATACCATCAGATAGTCTTGGGTCCTGAGGACCAAGAGAAAACCTCCTTTATTACCCCTACAGGTAATTTCCATTACAAAGTCATGTCCTTCAGGTTGAAAAATGTAGAGTCCAAATATCAAAAAATGATTACCAAAATGTTCAAGAAGCAACTAGGAAGGAATATGGAGGTTTATATAGATGATATAGTGGTGAAGAGTAAGGTCGTAAAGGATCACCTTTTCGACCTTGCAGAAACCTTTGAGACTCTGCGGAAGTACCAATTGAAGTTGAATGCCTCTAAATGTGCCTTTGGAGTCAACTCGGGAAAGTTTCTTGGTTATTTAGTTACTCATCGGGGGATTGAGGTTAATCCGAACCAGATTGTAGCATTGCAAAACCTAAAGTCCTCAAGGAATCTGTGGACATGATGGAGTCACCACCTAAATTAGGTCTAGGAACCGTATTGGGCATTTTGGGCCAATCACTTACACACATGGGTCCATGTACTAAATTATGGGTCTGGAGTTTGGGTACGGTTCGGGAAGGTGCTAGGCACCCAAGACCGCCAAGCTTGTGGGCCGGCATCCATTATGTGTTGTTAGGCCATATTTAATTAAAGAGTTTATTGAGAGAGCCATAATCCTTATCCTAAACATACGTCATGCACTTAAAGAAATAACACACATAACATGCTAGAAACATATCACAATATAAAAGGAAACAAATCAAACACAAACAAACAAAACAAAATAAACATGGCAAGTTGACAATTAAATAAAACATATAAGAAAAGAAAATCAAATAAACTAAACATGGCAAAAAATACTCAAACAACATGGAAAATAATAAGACACCAATAATTAAATATCACACCATAATATAAATGGAAACAAGTAAAACACAAGTCAAACATAGTATACTAAAAAGGAAGAGGATAACAATTAAAACATACACATAAGGAAATGTTATAAAATAAACTAAACATGGCAAAAGATTCAAACAAACATGGAAAGCAATTAAACCTATATAATTAACCCAAAACAGAGTCAAACAGAATCAAATAACATATGAAAAATGATCAAAGATAAGAAAAACAAGACTTTAACCTAATCTGAATTCAGGATGTGTGCATATACTCAAGTATGCGTGTACGCATATATGAAATTTACTTTGTGATTAAGCAAAAGAAACAACATACTTATCTAAATATAAGCAACAACACAAATAGATATGATAGGCAAAAGCAAAATATAATATATAAGAAGAAATCTACAAATAGTTAAAAACTCACAAACTAAATGCGTGAAGGATGGATGATTCAAATCAAGTCTTGTGTTTGACACGATCTCCTTAAAGCAAATTTCGCCCCCTCACACAATTACTATGGTGCTTTAAGACTCACGGACGTCTACCTCCTAGGATAAAATGATCTACAGCACGAAAACAAAGCACACAAGGTCGTGCTCTTGCGAACTACTCAATGTCTCTTTCTTTCTCTTTAACACAAAATGAAATGCACAAAAATATTCTCACTGGGAGAGTTTTTCTGAAAAGTAGTTTTTTTATGAATGAAGGACTATGAAAAATTATACGTTACTAAACAGGTACTCTGTTTTAGTAATAACTGCTGTGCATAGACTAATTGACTCAAAAATTAAAATAATAAAATATTATTATTTGGACAAGTAGACCCAGTCCACATATGCCAAAAGCTTAACCCAATATTCAACTCATGAGCATATAAACTCATATATTATCTCTTTCCTTTTCTATGTGGGACTCAGGATTTTTACCACTTTTAATAACATCTTTCAGTAAACATAGAAAACATCAATTTCTTATTCACTCCATGCTATTTTTCCAACAATTCCCCACATGAATAGAAATTGATAAACACAATGCAAATGATAATGAAGACAAGAGAGAGTAGAAGAAAGTTTATTGTATCGGGAGAAGTAGCTTGTGGCTTTGAACTTTCCTTTGTGAAAGACTATCGGATATACTAGCTAATCAGTGAACATGATGTCTTGAACTGTTCAGCTGTTTGTGTATACCAAGACAATAGAATTCACACAATTCCTTTTGAACATATTTCGTTCTTATAGTTGTGTTCATTTCGGCCTTGAACATATCCTGGTAAATTCATGAAGTGCTTTAGAGAATTCAGCCTTGAAACTCTCATGGAAGCGGCTCACTTCAGACTCATATAGGTGACTCTTATTAAGAGTATCCTGCTATACCCCACTTGGAATTCCAAGATATAAGAATCATTAAAAGCGAAGCTTACTCTGAGCATCGCTTACAGGTATCACTATTTCATCATAGGAATGGGTGGGAGATGTAATCTCCATAGTGATAAAAACTAGTCTCATTATTCGGTTGTCCCTTTGAACATAGATCTTGGGATCTCCAGTCAGCTAGGTTGGGTTACCATCCCGGAGACTTTAATGTCGTTGGTTTTAACCCCATTTCTTGATAAGTAGTTTACTTGCTCTCTACTCAAAAAACTTATTACAGATTTGTTTTATAATTTGGAACTACTTCCATTTGAGAGCAACTACCTCATAGTAATGTCTCTGACGAATATGTCAAGACCTACCATAGGTCCATAACTATGTGTACTACCAAGACACTTAATTGATAATTACACATTTAGAAATTGGTAGCATATTTCTCATGTTATTGTTTTGTATCTCAATCAAAACCTCTTCCTTCACATGAGTTCTGATCCTACCACGTTCTTTTTAAGAAGACACCCCACATTTAAAGAATTATAAAAAAGTTATTTGACATTTCCATAATTCATAGTGTCTTATATATTTTCTTTCATTCCTCCTTTGTTTTGTCCAAATGGATTGCATCATTCGCTCCACACATCACCGTTTTGCAGAACCATTTCAATTTCACTCAATGTTATCAATGATCATAATCACATACGTTCATTAAAAGCATAATATAACATTGGGTCAACAAATAATTATTGCAAAGAAACTATTTCACAAAACATTGGATACAAATGATGGCCAATCCAGTTCATCACGTACATAAAAGGTTAAAGTAATATACTAGCTTTGATTTATATTACAAGTTTTTTTTTTTTTTTTAATGAGATTTATATTATAAGTTCACGTGGCTTACTAGAGCATATTAAATGATCTGACAAGTCTAGCCTGTCAACTTAGATATCTAGGCCATTTAATTTTCTTTTCCTTTGGTAATATGCCAAACAACTTTTTTTTAAAAGCAGTCAAAAGGAAAAGTGTAGAGAATTTTTTTTAAGGTAATTGTGTCATGCTGGGTAGTTTGAATTCTTTTCCTCCTAAATTTTTTAGCATTTTATATATAAGGAGATACTAATTTAACTACAAAATATTTGACAAGCGTAAAAAATCATATACACAGTTAAAGAGAAGCCGAAAACATAATAAATTAATTCTAGATATATAACATCAAACACATATAAGCCTCTAAAGTATTATATATATATATATATATATATAAAGTATTATATATATATATATATATATAAGTCATCTCCATATCACACGCTTACAGTATCACACCACTACTATATTACACTTAAATTATTACAAACCAAATCCACACTTGCAATCATTCAGATTCACTTTATATTAATTTTGAATAGCCCACGTACATGTCATTCTTTATGAGTACAAATTTGTCAGATTTAATGATCAATTTTAAACCATTATTCCTCAACAGTGAACAAAAAACAAGATTCTTTCGAATATCTGGCATGTATAGCACATTATTGAATGTCAGTTTCTTGCCTAAATTATATTATAATAAGCTAATTTTTCTTCCTTGAATCATTATTTGGCTGGGGTTTGTTTTCATTTGTCCAGTCATTGTACAAATTGTGCCTGCAATTCGGTATTTTAAATATTAGTTGGATACAATATTATATATACTTATGACCTTATAGTGATTCACGTGGCTCTATAATTTCTTTTTCTGTGTTGGCTATGTATTGTCTATTTTACACATTCTTTTTAAGAAGACACCCCACATTTAAAGAATTATAAAAAAGTTATTTGGCCTTTCCATGATTCAGTGTCTTATATATTTTCTTTCATTCCTCCTTTGTTTTGTCCAAATGGGTTGCACCATTCGCTCCACACATCACCGTTTTGCAGAACCATTTCAATTCCACTCAATGTTATCAATGATCAAAATCACATATGATCCTACCACGTTCTTTTTAAGAAGACACCTCACATTTAAAGAATTATAAAAATGCTATTTGACATTTCCATAATTCATAGTGTCTTATATATTTTCTTTCATTCCACCTTTGTTTTGTCCAAATGGGTTGCACCGTTCGCTCCACACATCACCGTTTTGCAGAACTATTTCAATTCCACTCAATGTTATCAATGATCATAATCACATACGTTCATTCAAAGCATAATATAACATTGGGTCAACAAATAATTATTGCAAAGAAACTATTTCACAAACCAGTGAATACAAATTGTTAGGTTCTAAAAATTTAGGATTTTATGTATTTAGAATTCTAATTTGTATTATTGGCAAATCATGATCAAAACAGGTTATTTAGTCTTGTTTAGACTTGCTCAAAATTGGGCCTTTCATGTAAAGTTGGAATCGAGTGGCTGCAGATGCATTGGTGCATTTTGGCCTGGCTCGATCGATCGATCGAAGGAAAGGCTTGATCGATTGAATCTCGGGTAAAATGTTTTTCTGCAGAATATTCCAGCTCAGCCCTAACTCATTAAACGTTTTGGCTTTTCTGTTTTTACCCTAGGTATATAAAGAAAAATCCTAGCCACGTTTTTAGAGTTGCTCCAGTTGTATTGTTGCTCATACATTGCGGTTTTGTGTAAATCTCTTGTGAGATCTAGAGGAGCTTTCTTTTACACAAAGTTTAGGGTTTTCAAGATAGAGATTACTTCAACATCTTGATGATCAACTCGGTTGCTACCATTGAAGTTTAAAGAATATCAAGCGTGGATGCTTATATCTGATTGGAGAATTCAAGAAAGAAGGAGTCTGTGGATTCGGAGTTTGCACGTGGTCGTGTCAGTAAGTTCTACTGGTGGGTAGCATTAGGAAGTCGAGCGGGGAGCTTGTAAGTCCTTTTGTATGAACTTCGATTCTTTCATAGTGGATTGAGGTTTGCCTTAAGGATTGGTGGGTCAAATCCTCCACAGGTTTTTACCGTGTGGTTTCCTAGGTGATCATATCATTGTGTCTTTTATATTTCCGCTGCTTTATACTTTTGATATGATTATTTGATTACTTTAATCTAGAATTGCATAATTTGACTAAGTAACAACTTGGCTAATTAACTAGGCTAACCAATCTGGTCGTTTTAAGGGGTCTAAAACTGTTCAAGTGGTATCAGAGCGGGTTGCTCTCTTGTTAGAGATTTTTTGATCTCTGAGCTGATCCTTGACCCCTGTTGTCATGGAGCATGGACACTCTCTTGTTGTTCCTCCTCACTTTGATGGGAATAACTACGCTTATTGGAAAGTAAGGATGAAAGCATTCCTGAAATCTATTGATGAGAGGGTTTGGAATTCCGTTGAATACGGATGGCAGAAGCCCACTACTCCTGTGAGTGAGTGGCAAACTTCTGAAAAAGAAGCAGCAGACTTCAATAGCAAAGTTATGAATGTCATCTTCAATGCTGTTTCTATGGAGGAATTTAAGAGGATCTCTAATGTTGAGGTTACTCATACTGCTTGGAAAATCCTCCAAACTGTGCATGAAGGCATAAAGGCAGTTAAGATCAATAAACTGTAGCAATTGACTTCTAGATTTGAAAGCATTAGAATGTCTGATGATGAATCTTTTGATGAATTCTATGCTAAATTGAATGACATTGTTAATTCTGCTTTTAATTTGGGTGAAATCTATGATCAACCTAAAATTGTTAGGAAGATACTTAGATCTTTAACTGAAGACTTTAGACCCAAAGTGACTGCCATAATTGAGAGCAAGGATGTGGACTCCATCCATGTTAATGAGCTTGTAGGATCTCTTCAATCCTATGAGTCTGACCTACCCAAAGTGAACAAATCTAAATCAATGGCTCTTAAATCAATTGATGATGTTGATGGTGGTGGATTTGATGATGAGCTCTCTGCTACAGAGATTGCGTACCTTGCCAAGAACTTTAGAAACTTTCTTAAGAACTCAAACAGAAAGGCAAGAGGTATAAACATTGCTGAACCTAGAAATTTTAGGAAGAATGATCCCACTAAGGTGAATAACTTTAAAAAACCTAGATAAAAAGTTGGTTAATCTTTAAATAATTCTTTGGGTCCTCAGTGTTTTGGCTGTCAAGGGTATGGTCATGTGAAATCTGAATGTCCTACATTCTTGAGGACTAAGGATAAAGCTATGGCTATAACCCTTAGTGATAATGAGGTTTCTGATGATGAGTCTGAATGTGATGAGGATGGAAACTTCATTACTTTCACTGCTACAGCTGTAATCAATGAAAGCGTATATGTTGAAGAGAACCCTTCTGATGGGGAACTCTCTGAGGATGCAGATCTTCAAGAGGCCTACAATAAACTTTACAAAATTGCTGCAAAGGATGCTATGAATGTTGAACTTGGCCTGAAGAAAATTGAATCTCTTGAGCTTGAAAAGAAAATTTTGCTTGTTAAACTGTTTGATGCTAATGATCTTTTGAACAATGTTAAATCTGAGAACATGCTTTTGCTTGATAAAGTTAAAACTTTGGAACATGATTTATCTGTTGCTAGATCTGCTAGTTCTAAACTTGACCAAATGTTGAATGTTCAAAAGTATCCTTCAGACAAATCTGGTTTAGGATATGTTGAAAGCATCTTTGATTCTACACCACATTCCACGAACTTTGGTCCTTCTTCTTCTTCTGAACCTTCCGTGAGTGAGGTTGTGAGTGACACTGTCAAACCCCCTGTGAGTGAGGTTGTCAAACTTGTAGAAGTTTCACCTCTTAGGAAGATTAGGGTTGATCTGAGAGAGTCTAAACCTAAGAATTCTACTCTTTCTAAGGACAAGATGCATGGTAAACCTACTTGGGTTTGTCATTATTGTGGAAAGTCTGGACACATTCTGTTAGGTTCTAAGGTCTTAGGATTTTATGTATTTAGAACTCTAATTTGTAATGTTGGCAAACCATGATCAAAACATTGTATTTAGTCTTATTTAGACTTGCTCAAAGTTGGTTTAATATTATAAAGTTGGAATCGAGTGGCTGCAGAAGTACTTGGGACTTTCGGCCTGGCTCGATCGATTGAAGAATAGACTCGATCGATTGAAAATCGCACAGGTTGATTTTTCTGCAGAATTTCCAACTCAGCCCTACTTCATTAAACGTTTAGGGTTTTATGTTTTTACCCTAGGTATATAAAATAAACCCTAGCCACGTTTTTGGGGGTTGTCCATATTGCTTTGTTGCTCATACATTGCTGTTTTGTGTGAATCTCTTGTGAGATCTTTGAGGAGCTTTCCTTTATACAAAATTTAGGGTTTTCAAGGTAGAGATGATTTCAACATCTTGAAGATCATTACCGTTGCAACCATTGGAACTTAAAAGAAAAAGTAAGCGGAGAGCTTGTAACTGATTGAGGAATTCAAGAAAGAAGTAGTCCGTGGATTCGGAGCCTGCGCGTGGTCGTGTCAGGAAGTTCTACTGGTGGGTAGCATTAGGAAGTCGAGCGGGGAGCTTGTAGTCCTTTTGTAAGAACTTCAATTCTTTCATAGTGAATTCTGTTATGCCTTGAGGATCGGTGGGTCAAATCCTCCCCAGGTTTTTACCGTGTGGTTTCCTGGGTGATCATATCTTGTGTTCATTTATTTTCCGCTGCATTATTATTCTTGATATGATTGTTTGATTGCTTTAACCTAGAATTGCATAATTTGACTAAGTAACAACTTGGCTAATTAATCTAGGCTACGCAATCTGGTTGTTTAAGGGGTCTAAATTCCTGTCAAGTGGTATCAGAGCAGGTAGCTCTTTTTGTTTGAGATTTTTAATCTCTGAGCTGATCCTTGACCCCTATTGTCATGGAGCATGGACACTCTCTGTTTGTTCCTCCTCACTTTGATGGGAACAACTATGCTTATTGGAAAGTAAGGATGAAAGCATTCCTGAAATCCATTGATGAAAGGGTTTGGAATTCCGTTGAATACGGATGGGAGAAGTCCGCTACTCCTGTGAGTGAGTGGCAAACTTCTGAAAAAGAAGCAGCAAGCTTCAATAGCAAAGCTATGAATGCCATCTTTAATGCTATTTCTATGGAGGAACTTAAGAGGATCTCTAATGTTGAGGTTGCTCATATTGCTTGGAAAATCCTCCAAACTATGCATGAAGGCACAAAGGCAGTTAAGATAAACAAACTGCAACAATTGACTTCTAGATTTGAAAGCATTAGAATGTCTGACGATGAATCTTTTGATGAATTCTATGCTAAATTAAATGATATTGTCAATTCTGCTTTTAATTTGGGTGAAATCTATGATCAACCTAAAATTGTTAGGAAGATTCTTAGATCTTTAACTGAAGACTTTAGACCCAAAGTGACTGCCATCACTGAAAGCAAGGACGTGGACTCCATCCCTGTTGATGAGCTTGTAGGATCTCTTCAATCCTATGAGTCTGACCTACCTAAAGCGAACAAATCCAAATCAATGGCTCTTAAGTTAGTTGATGATGTTGATGGTGGTGGATTTGATGATGAGCTCTCTGCTACAGAGATTGCCTATCTTGCCAAAAACTTTAAAAACTTTCTTAGGAATACAAATAGAAAGGCTAGAGGTACTTACACTGCTGAACCTAGAAATTTTAGGAAGAATGATCCCACTAAGGTTAACAATTTTGAAAAACCTAGAGAAAATTTTGGTCAATCTTCTAATAACTCTTTGGGTCCTCAGTGTTTTGGCTGTCAAGGGTATGGTCATGTGAAATCTAAATGTCCTACATTCTTGAGGACTAAGGGTAAAACTATGGCTGTAACCCTTAGTGATAATGAGGTTTCTGATAATGAGTCCGGTGGTGACGAGGATGGAAACTTCATTGCTTTCACGGTTACTGCTATAGTCAATGAAAGCATATCTACTGAAGAGAATCCTTCTGATGGGGAACTCTCTGAAGATGCAGATCTTCAAGAGGCCTATAACAAACTTTGCAAAATTGCTGCAAAGGATGCTATGAAAGTTGAACTTGGCCTAAAGAAAATTGATTCTCTTGAGCTTGAAAAGAAAAATTTGCTTGTTAATCTGTTTGATACTAATGAGCTTTTGAATAATGTTAAATCTGAGAACATGCTTTTGCTTAATAAAGTTAGAACTTTGGAACATGATTTATCTGTTGCTAGATCTGCTAGTTCTAAACTTGATCACATGCTGAATGTTCAAAAGTATCCTTCTGATAAAACTGGGTTAGGATATGTTGAAAGCATCTTTGATTCTGCACCTCATTCCACAAATTTTGTTCTTGCTTCTTCTTCAGAACCCTCTGTGAGTGAGGTTATGAGTGAAACTGTCAAACCGCCTGTGAGTGAGGTAGTTAAACCTGTAGAAGTTTCACCACCTAAGAAGATTAGGGTAGACTTAAGAGATTCTAAACCTAAGGAGCCTACCAAATCTATGGATAAGATGCAAGGTAAACCTGCATGGGTTTGTCATTATTGTGGTAAGTCTGGACACATTCGTCCTAACTGTTACAAGCTTCAAGCTGATAAGAGAGCAAATAAACCAAAAGTGTCTGTGCCTCAAGCACAAGATCCTATGGCATTAATTGGTGAATTGGTAAAGGTGTTAAACCTTTATTCCAATCCTGGAGTTGGGAATCACTCGAATGTGAATAAGAACTCCAATGCTCGTGGTGCATCTAAAAAGTTTTGGATGCAAAAGACTTGAACTAATTGAGTCTTTTTGACATGGTCCTTGTGCTTCATTGTTCTTTTCCTTTGTGACCATTGTTCTTTGGTTTTTTGTGTTTTTGTTCTAGGACTTGCATTGCATTACATTCATGCATTTCATTCTAGGATTTATTTGTTTTCTCTTTTAATAATTTAAAAAAAAAAAAAAAAGGAAAAAGAGAAAGCTAAAATTATGTTTGACACTATTCTTCTTGATTTTTGAAAAACAAGGTTGGTCTATCTTTTTACACATATCATGTCTTGTGTACCTTGTTTAACTTTGATGAACTTATTCATTGCACTTGACTAGTTGAAACTTTGTAGTGCATATTGTGTGGGAAAGATGTGTGTGGTTATTAATCACTTTGTCTTGATCTTGAAGTCACATGTTTTTTGACTGTCGGACTTGATTCTTTTGAGAAAGGCATAAATAACCATCTCACCACTGTTCACTAGCCCATCATGAACACCTTAGTGCATATCATAAGATTTTGTGCTCGAGAAAGTGTAGCACATGCATAAAAAGAACATAAGGTGTAGCCTCAATTAAATTAAAAATGGTGTGTACTATTAGGCTTGATGCCAATTCACTTAATTCAAACTGGTGTGTACTATTAGGCTTGATATCATTTCACATAATATATTTCACATACTAAGGGGGCAAAAATATAAGAAACTTACATGATTGCAAGCTTTTGTTCTAGGAGATGTGGGAGTTATAGGATGTAACTCTTTAGGTGATAGTCTCTTTTAAATTCTATGTGATGAATTGTGTAGACTTTGTGTTTGATTGCTATTCACATATCACCTCACATGTATCTCAAGTTGTCTACTAGTTTCACACACTACACAAGTTACTCTATGTTAAACACTGTACATGCTAGTGTGTGTGTTTTTGGTCTGACCAACCAAGTTTGAAATTATCTTGAGATTTGTGCACAACATATCTGTTGCTTGAGAAAATTCAATGGGAGATTGATTGAAATTTGTTATGAGAAAATTGGGTTCAAAATTTTGGGTTTTTAAAAGAGCATTCCATCTCATACTCATGCATTTTGTTTCTTCAATTTAATGCTTTGAGGAGTTATTTTCAAAATTAGGTTTGTGTTTTTCAAAAAACTGTGATTTTTCTAAAAATTCAGTGAGCCTCTGCCCATTTCGATCGATCCAGCTTGTTTTTCGATCAATCGAAAAAGTGCTCTCATTTGTCTTAAAATGACTGTGTGTTTCGATCGATCGAATGTAATTTTCGATCGATCGAATATCGTGGAAAAGTTTTTTTAAAAAGTTCAGATATGACTTTTTCAAACTCACTATTCAAACTTTTCAAACTTTTTCTTCTCTCTCTCTCCGAGTTGGCAAGGCTCCACATAGCGATTTTTGTCATTTTCTTCCGAAGTTTTTGCAAAATCTCTCTCTCCTCAAGCCGGTAAGACTCTTTTGTCCTTCCTTTTGAATTTATTTTCATGTTTTCATGCATAAATCCATGCATTTGAGGGTGATTTTCGGACTATGCATATTTTGGGATTTTCTGTGATTCAAGCCTTATTTTATGCAATTGATCATTGGGTTTTTGTGGGGACACATCATAAACATGATTCTTACATGTTAATTTGATCAATTTTGAGTTTGGTGAAAAATTGAAAAATCTAGGATTTGTTCTTGATCCGAATTGGGGCTTTTGTTAAATTGGGTAGAATTTGATGAAATTGGCTTGTTGTGTTGTTGTAATTAAGCATTATAATCTATGTGATGTATTTTGTAATGCTTAATTCATCATTATATTTAAAAAATTTCAACAAGTGGTTCTCAATTTTTGGGATTTTTGATAGAAATTCCCTGTTCAAGCCAATTTTGTCAAATTACTCTCAATTAAACTTAATTGTTTACTGCATTAGATCATGCATCACAACATTTTATTGTTCATGCATCATATAGATTTTTTTTGTTCTATATTCTTTATTGTGCTAATTTGCAGTCTGCCCTTGGTTTTGTTTTCTCTTGTTCTTTGTGGTTTTCACTTTGTGTCTCTGTCCTTTCCTTAGCACTATGCCTAGGAAGACTAGAGCCCGTAGGAATGTTCCCTCACCTTCTCCTTCACCACCTCCTTTTGATGGCAACTTGTGATTGTCCTTTGGCATTCCGTCACAAAAAGGGGGAGTGGAGTTTTTGACTTGTAGTGGAGTTTTTGTAGTTAGGGGGAGATTTTTGTTGTTCTAGAGGAGCTAGTGGAGTTTTAGATTGTATCTAGGTGCTTCACTTTGTATATCATTTTTTTGGGGGATATTCATGTTAGGGGGAGTAACATTGATTGATATACATGTTATTTTTTATTAATTCTTGTTGTTTTGTGATTCACTGCGTATTGATTTATATTGATTGAGTTGATCATTCATATATGTCTTTATTTTGTGTTGTGTGAATCTTACAAGGATGTTATACCTGTTGTTTTACTCTTTCCTGTCACACATGCGTTTATGCGTTTGTTGATTATTTCAGGATTATAAAGGTTGATTCAATTAAACTGCTGTCTACACTTGCAACTGATGGATAGTAGTTAGGCTGAATTTGAATTTATGAGCATTATCTTTGTAAAGGGCTTTTTATTTGTAAAAACTGTGAGCTGTTAATTAGGGTTTTGTCACGGATTGTCAAAGGGGGAGTTTGTTAGGTTCTAAGGTCTTAGGATTTTATGTATTTAGAATTCTAATTTGTAATGTTGGTAAACCATGATCAAAACATTGTATTTAGTCTTATTTAGACTTGCTCAAAGTTGGTTTAATATTGTAAAGTTAGAATCGAGTGGCTGCAGAAGTACTTGGGACTTTCGGCCTGGCTCGATCGATCAAAGAATAGACTCGATCGATCGAAAATCGCACAAGTTGATTTTTCTGCAGAATTTCCAACTCAGCCCTACTTCATTAAACGTTTAGGGTTTTATGTTTTTACCCTAGGTATATAAACTAAACCCTAGCCACGTTTTTGGGGGTTGTCCATATTGCTTTGTTGCTCATACATTGCTGTTTTGTGTGAATCTCTTGTGAGATCTTTGAGGAGCTTTCCTTTACACAAAACTTAGGGTTTTCAAGGTAGAGATGATTTCAACATCTTGAAGATCATTACCGTTGCAACCATTGGAACTTAAAAGAAAAAGCAAGCGGGGAGCTTGTAGCTGATTGAGGAATTCAAGAAAGAAGTAGTCCGTGGATTCGGAGCCTGCGCGTGGTCGTGTCAGGAAGTTCTACTGGTGGGTAGCATTAGGAAGTCGAGCGGGGAGCTTGTAGTCCTTTTGTAAGAACTTCAATTCTTTCATAGTGAATTCTGTTATGCCTTGAGGATCGGTGGGTCAAATCCTCCTCAGGTTTTTACCGTGTAGTTTCCTGGGTGATCATATCTTGTGTTCATTTATTTTCCGCTGCATTATTATTCTTGATATGATTGTTTGATTGCTTTAACCTAGAATTGCATAATTTGACTAAGTAACAACTTGGCTAATTAATCTAGGCTATGCAATCTGGTTGTTTAAGGGGTCTAAATTCCTGTCACATTCGTCCAAAATGTTACAAGCTTCAAGCTACTAAGAGAGCAAACAAACCAAAGGTGCCTGTGCCTCAAGCACAAGATCCTATGGCACTTATTGGTGAATTGGTAAAGGCGTTGAACCTTTATTCCAATCCTGGAGTTGGAAATCAGTCGAATGTGAATAAGAACTCCAATGCTCGTGGTGCATCTAAAAGATTTTGGATGCAAAAGACTCGTCCTAATTAAGTCTTTCTGACATGGTCCTTGTGCTTCACTACTCATTCCTCTGTGACCATTGTTCTTTGGTATTTGTGTTTTTGTGTTTTTTCTAGGACTTGCATTGCATTACATTCATGCATTTCATTCTAGGATTTATTTTTTTTAATAAACAAAGAAAAAGAAAAGGGAGAAAGCAAAAATATGTTTGACATTATTTTTCTTGGTCTTTGAAAACAAGGTTGGTCAATTTATTTACACATAACATGTTTTTGTGTACCTTGTTTAGCTTTGATGAGCTTTTTTATTGCACTTTACTAGTTGAAGTTTTGTAATGCATGTTGTGTGGGAAAGATGTTTATGGTGTTTATTACTCTGTCTTAATCTTAAAGTCACATGTTATTTGACTGTCGGACTTAATCCTTTTGAGAAATGCATAAATAACCATCTCACCACTGTTCACTAGCCAATCATGAACACCTTAGTGTATATCATAAGATTTTGTGCTCGAGAAAGTGTAGCACATGCACAAAAAGAATATAAGGTGTAGCCTCGGCTTAATTGCTTAATGCTTAAAATTGGTGTGTACTATTAGGTTTGATGCCAATTCACTTAATTAAAACTGGTGTGTACTATTAGGCTTAATGTCAATTCACATAATTAAGAGGCTAAATTCAAGAAACTTACATGATTGCAAGCTTATGTTCTAGGAGATGTGGACGTTATATGATGTAACTCTTTAGGTGATAGTCTCTTTTAAATTCTATGTGATGAATTTTGTAGACTTTGTGATTGATTTCTATTCACATATCACCTCACATGTATCTCAAGCTTTTGCTAGTTTGCACACACTACACGAGTTACTCTTTGCTAAACACTGTACATGTTATTGTGTGTGTTTTTGGTTTGCCCAACCAAGTTTGAAAATATCTTGAGAATTATGCAAACCATTATTTTGCCTAAGAAATTAAAGGATGAACTGGCTGAAACTTTCTTTGGAGAAACTGGGATTACAAATTTGGGTTTTTGAAAAATCATTCCATTTTATCTCATACTCATGCATTGTGTTTCATTGATTTCAATGCTTTGAGGGTTTTTTTTCAAAAATTGGTTTGAGGTTTTCAAAACTGTAATTTTTTCCAAAATACTGTGATCCGCTGCCTGTTTCGATCGATCCAGTCTGTTTTTCGATCGATCGAAAATTTTAAAATTCCTTTTAAAAATTTCGGAGTGATTTGATCGATCGAAAGTAATTTTCGATCAATCGAAAGTCGTGAATCAGCTTTTTAAAACAGTGATCTTTGACTGATTCGCTTACCTTTTCAAAAGTTTTTTTCAAACTTTCTTTTCTCTCTCCGACTTGGCAAGGATCTACAGCAAATTTTTGTCGTTTTCCTCCAAATTATTTGCAAGATTTCTCTTTCCTCAAGTCGGTAAGTCTCTTTTGCCCCTCATTTTTGAGTTTATTTGCATTTTTCATTCATTTTTCATGTATCTCTAAAAATTTCGGACCTCTCAATTTTTGGGATTTTTGATGTTGCAAGCCCAATTTTGTGCAATTGATCAATGGGTTTTTATGGGGACATGTTATAAACATGATTGTGATAGTTTAATTTGATCAATTTTGGGTTTTGTAAGAAATTGAAATTTCTAGGGTTTATGTTTAGTTCCGAATTGGGGATTTTATTCAATTGGGTTGAAATTGATGAAATTGGCTTGTTGATTGGATGTAATTAGGCATTATAATCTATGTGTTATGTTTTGTAATGCTTAATTCATCCATGTACTTCAAAAATTTTCAAGTGGTTTTCAAATTTTTGGGGTTTTTGTTAGAAACTATATGCTCAAGCCAATTTTGTGCAACTGAACTTCAAATTGAACTTTGTTTGCTGCATTAGTACATGCATCATGCCATTTTAAATGTTCATGCATCATATAGATTTTTGCTCTATATTTTTTTTGTGCTAACTTGCAGTCTGTCCTTAGTTTTTTATTTTTGATTTTGGTTTTGTCTAGTGTTTCTGTCCTTTCCTTAGCATCATGCCTAGGAAAACTAGAGCTCGTAGGTCTGCACCTCATCTACTCCTTCCCCTCCTCCCTTTGACCGAGAGAAATTTCCTAGTGAGAAAAACCAAAAGATTTATGATAAGCTGAACCTTAAGAGGAAGATGTGGTCTGAGGGATCTGTCATTCTAGATGAGCTTGATCTTGCCATTAGGGCGAAGCTTGAGCGTAGGGGCTGGTTACCCTTGGTGGATATTTATGATCCTCCTCCACCTGCTACATTGATTAGAGATTTCTACCCGAACATCTTTATCCGCGTCTATGATTCCAACACTTTGGTAAAGAGTTGGATACGAGGCGTAGAGTACACCATTACTCCTAAGGTAGTGGCTGATGCTCTAGGGGTACCTTTGGTACAGCACCCTATCTATCCATATGATGAGTCTCCTGTTTTGAGTGATGTTATGTCTTACATCACTGGGTCATCTATCTAGTGGGGTTCTGATCCTAGGATCACCACTGCTGAGCTTTCTGAGTTACACTATCTCTTCTTTAGGATAGCGTGTCACTCCATCTGGCCCATTTCTCATCTTCACACCATTCCTCTCGAGCGGTGTGTATTTTTGTACGCTCTTGTCACTGATGCTCCTATCAGTTTTTCACATTTGTTTCTTCGTTCTTTGAACGATGTTTATAGGAGTTCATCTTCTGCTTATGCCCTTGTACATCCTATTTTCATTCATAGGATTTTACTTTATCTTGATCTTAGTGGCTTTCCTTCTTCTGAGCTTGTTCATGTCATTACTCCTATAGGTGCGTCTTTTCTTAGACAGAGGGCTGCTCACCTTCGAGCTGGCTTTAAACACCCTAGGTCTACGCCTTCTGTGTCCGTACCTCCTCCTTCTTCTTCTACAGGTCCTGCTAGTGAGGTTGTTCCTGATCCTAATGTTGCTGCTGCTGTTCCTACACCTCAATCGGATGACTTTGATATTCGTCGTACTTTGGAGACTGTCATAACCGTTTAGGTGGCTCATGGTTAGCTTTTGGTGGACCTTTTTGACGAGATTCGAGCTTTACGAGTTGATCTAGCGCATCTTCGTTCACCCTCACCACCTCCTTTTGATGATGGATTATGATTGCCCTTTGCCATTCCATCACAAAAAGGGGAAGTAGAATCTGTAGAGGAGATTTTTGTAGTTAGGGAGATTTTGTTTGTTTTGTGAAGTAGATTGTATTTAGGCGCTTCACCTTGTATATCATTTATGGGATATTCATGTTAGGGGGAGTAACATTGATTGATATACATGATTTTTTTATTCGATTCTTGTTTCTTTGGATTCACTGTTTATTGATTTATATTCTATGAGTTATTCATTGATATATGTCTTTATTATGTGTTGTGTGAATCATACAAGAATGTTATACCTGTTTATATACTATTTTCTGTCACAAATGCGTTTATATGTTTGTTGAGTATTTCAGGAATATACAAGTTGATTCAATTGAGCTGCTGTCTACACTTGCAACTGATGGATAGTAGTTAAGATTGGATTTGTTGTTATGAGCATTATTTTTGTAAAGGGCATTATTTATGTATTTAGAACTCTAATTTGTATTGTTGGCAAACCATGATCAAAACAAATTATTTAGTCTTGTTTAGACTTGCTCAAAGTTGGGTCTTTCATGTAAAGTTGGAATCGAGTGGCTGCAGATGCATTGGTGCATTTCGGCCTGGCTCGATCAATCGAAGGAAAGGCTCGATCAATCGAATCTCGGGAAGAATGTTTTTCTGCAGAATATTCCAGCTCAGCCCTAATTCATTAAACGTTTTGGGTTTTTTGTTTTTACCCTAGGTATATAAAGAAAAACCCTAGCCACGTTTTTAGGGTTGCTCCAATTGTATTGTTGCTCATACATTGCGGTTTTGTGTAAATCTCTTGTGAGATCTAGATGAGCTTTCCTTTACACAAAGTTTAAGGTTTTCAAGATAGAAATTACTTCAACATCTTGATGATCAACTCAGTTGCTACTATTGAAGTTTAAAGAATATCAAGCGTGGGTGCTTGTAGCTGATTGGAGAATCCAAGAAAGAAGGAGTTCGTGGATTCGAAGCTTGCACGTGGTCGTGTCAGTAAGTTCTACTGGTGAGTAGTATTAGGAAGTCGAGCGGGGAGCTTGTAAGTCCTTTTGTATGAATTTCGATTCTTTCATAGTGGATTCAGGTTTGCCTTGAGGATCGGTGGGTCAAATCCTCCCCAGGTTTTTACTGTGTGGTTTCCTGGGTGATCATATCATTGTATCTTTTATATTTCCGCTGCTTTATACTTTTGATATGATTATTTGATTACTTTAACTTAGAATTGCATAATTTGACTAAGTAACAACTTGACTAATTAACTAGGCTAACCGATCTGGTTGTTTTAAGGGGTCTAAAACCGTTCACAAATGATGACTAATCCAGTTCATCACGTACATAAAAGGTTAAAGTAATAGGATTTTATTAATGTGTGCCTTAAAGGCACATAATAATTTTCATTTTTTGAAAAAATTTTCTCGAGAATTGAAAAAGTATTTGCAGTTTTTTCAATTCTAAAAAAAAAAAATTTCAAAAGTAGAAGTCTTAATATGTGCCCTTAGAACACACATTAACCGGACTCAAAGTAATATACTAGCTTTGATTTATATTACAAGTTTTTTTTTTTTTTTTTATGAGATTTATATTATAAGTTCACATGGCTTACTAGAGCATATTAAATGATCTGACAAGTCTGGCCTGTCAACAGGGGCGGACCTACCCCCCCCCCCCCCCCACCCACCCACCCAAAAAAAAAAAGAAAAAGAAAAAAAAAAGCTAGTATGTGTATATATATATATATATATATATATGTTGAAATTTTAAATTTTGGTCCTAATAGCCACCAATTAAATAAAAAAACAAAAAAAAACTAGTATACATATGTAATTTGAAAAATTAAGATTTGCCTTTAAATATATATATTTTTGGATCTCCTCTGAAATAGCGTTAAGTTCCATTTTGGTAAATGTGTTGAAATGTTTAAGAAACACTTATTTTATATGTAGTATTTCGTTGAATATGAAATAAATGTTAGTTTTTATTTTCATAAAAAAAAAATTATTTTAAGCTTTGGCCCCCCTCAGGTTCGAATTCTAGTTCCGTCCCTGCCTGTCAACTTAGCTATCTGGGCCATTTAATTTTCTTTTCCTTACAACTTTTTTCAAAAAGCAGTCAAAAGGAAAAGTGTTAAGAATTTTTTTTAAGGCAATTAGTCATGCTGCATTGTTTGAATTCTTTTCCTGCTAAATTTTTAAGTGTATTAATTCAACTACAAAACATTTTGTAAAGGTAAAAAATCATATACACAGTTAAAGAGAAGCCAAAAAAATAATAAATTAATTCCAGATATATAACATCAAACCCATATAAGCCTCTAAAGTATTTTATATATATATATATATCTATATATAGTATTATATATGTACTTTTACAATACAAAAGTACATAAACTACGAGATATATATATAAAGTCATATATATATATATATATATATATATAAAGTCATCTCTATATCCATATATATATATATGGATTTTACTAATGCGTGCTCTTAGGGCACACATTAATTTCCATTTCTGGAAAAAAATTTTTCGAGAATTGAAAAAGTAATTACAGCTTTTTCAATCCCCGAGAAAATGTTTCCAAAAATAAAAAGTTTAACGTGTGCCCTAAGGGCACACGTTAACCGGACCCTATATATATATATATATATATATAAATAAAGTCATCTCTATATCACACACTTACACTATCACACCACTACAATATTACACTTAAATTATTACAAACCAAATCCACACTTGCAATCATTCAGATTCACTCTATATTAATTTTGAATAGCCCATGTATGTCATTCTTTGTGAGTACAAACTTGTCAGATTTAATAATTAGTTTAAAACCATTATTCCTCAACAGTGAACAAAAAACAAAATTATTTTGAATATCTGACATATGTGGCACATTATTGAATGTAAGTTTCTTGCCTAAGTTATATTATAATAAGCTAATTTGTCTTCTTGAATCATTATTTGGCTGGAGTTTGTTTTCATTTGTTCAGTCATTGTACGAATATGCTTATGACCAACGGGTAAAACTTAGGTAGTCGGGTAAAACTTATAGTGATTCACGTGGCTCTATAATTTCTTTTTCTATGTTGGCTATGTATTGTTTATTCTACAAAAGTGATTATCAGACTTTGATTTGTTTTTAGTGCAATTCCTTTTCTTTTGACTTATGATTGTGTTTTGACAGAAATGTTGAATGAAACTGTGCCTGTTGCTGACCTCGATTACTGTTTCTATTAATCACGGAGAAAACTTAAGAAAAATTCAATGGTACTGAGTTTAAAAGATGGCAACAAAAAATGCTGTTCTATCTCACAGTACTGAATTTGGCAAAATTCTTGTATGAGAATGCTCCAAAACTCAAGGGAAATGAGATAGATAGGCACATGGTTGCTGCTGTGGAAGCATGGAAACATGCTGACTTCCTGTGCAAAAATTATATTCTAAATGGATTGGACAATACATTGTACAATGTGTATAGTTCAATCAAGACAGCAAAAGAATTGTGCGATTCCTTAGATAAGAAATACAAGACAGAAGATGCTGGAATTAAAAAGTTCATTGTGGGCAAACTTCTAGATTACAAAATGGTGGATTCCAAAACTGTGCTTAGTCAAGTGCAAGAGCTGCAGGTAATCTTATATTAAATACGTGCTGATGGTATGTCTATGAGTGAATCATTTCAAGTGGCTACTATCATTGAGAAACTACCTCAATCTTGGAAAGATTTCAAAAATTACCTGAAGTATAAGCGCAAGGAGATGCAGCTAAAAGACTTGATCGTAAGATTGAGAATTAAGTAAGACAATCGTTCTTCAGAATACAGATTCGAAAAAACTACATTTTTAGAGATTTAATCAAACAAACGTATAACATGTGGGATCAAATTAGCATGTTAGAAACCCTAACAAAATAAACTAACCTAAAACAGAAACATAAAACATCAAAAAAAAAAAAAAAAAAAACCATATTGATGCATGCTTTCTTTAATTGCTTGCCTTTTCTATTTTGTGTTTCTAATATGTGGTAGATTGTTGGTGTTGGTGTGGGTGTGGGTGTGTGTTCCAAATACGTTTATTATTATTTATTTTCAAGTCATTGAGAATTTATGAGTAAAATAGCCGTTGGACAATCATGAGAAAAATAACCATTGGGTAATAATGGATGATATAGTTATTGGGCTTTTATGAGTTATTAGTAACCAATAACTGTAGACCATTATTATCATGAATATGGTATATAATGCCCATGATCACACCCTTTCCTGTAGTCATTCTCTCTCTCTCTCTCTCTCTCTCTCTCTCTCTCTCTCTCTCTCTCTCTCTCTCTCTCTCTATATATATATATATATATATTTGAGAAACTACTGCTCTATATTTAGATATACACAATTCTACTATATTTCTCTTCAACATACTTTTCTACAATTATATTTTTGTTTAAAGGAAAACTAATAGAGAGTTGGTCTTGAGCCTTTGTGAGTGGAAATACGTCTATCACGAAGGTTGATGTTATAGTCTAATCTGGGGGTTGTTTGGCCAAGAGAACCAATCGCACCGACTTTTACTCCGGTGGCACAAATCAACTTTTAAGGACAACTTTTGCAGTATGATTCTATAACATTATGAAATTGTTCTAATCTATTCTTATTTTATATTCTTTGTAATTATTTAGGATATTATTTATTGTATCAAAACTTGTTCATTCCTAAAATATTTCCAAAACTTTAAAAGGTTTGTTGTAGAAAATAGAAAAAAAGAAGCTTTTATAGTACAATAAATATGAATTTTTGCACGCAAGATTTACTCTTTCTTCTAAACACAAGAAAGAGTTTATTTCAAACCAACGTGAGACTCACGATAAAACTCAAAAGGCCCCGTTTGGTACACCCACTCAAATACATGTTTTCAATTTTTAAACAATATTACACGTATTTTCACACACTTTTTCACATATACATATTTTCACACATGTTTTCAAAAAACAAAACACATGTTTTTAAGTGCATGTACCAAACGCCCAAAGTGTTTGTAAAACACCCATACCAACAAAAAAAATTCATATAAATTTTGTCCAACATGCATGCCATAAAAAATTCACAAAAATATATGACAAAAAATTGAAATTACAATTGAGAGAGAGAGAGAGAGAGAGAGAGGGCGACAATAATTGGTGACGACTGTTAGAATCCCAGACTCGCGAGGGGTTGGTTGGATCGGAGAGAGATAGAGTGTGAGATGGGTCCCATAGGAATGGCGTGAGTGGCGTTGCAATGTTTGAAAGTTGAAACAAATAAATACAGAGTTAGATGGGTCTAAATCAATCATGCAACCGTATTCATTTGAATTAAATATATAATATATATTAATTAAGAGATGGGTTCAAGTTACACCTACACCTTTTCTAAACCATTAGATTTAAGTAGATCCAACAGTAAAAAAAAAATACACTCATTAATGCTGATATTCTGATAAAGATATCATTTATTATCCTTATTTATAACATTCTATACCTATTTCTAATTCCAAAAATAGGTATATTTTTCTCTCTGCTCTCTCTTTCTCATCCACTACACGTTTCTCTCTCCTCCATTGCTCTTCCACCTCCATTTTTGTAAGGTTCCACCTCCATAGCCTCATAGAATCTGATAATCAAAAACTCTGTTAGTACATTTTAAATTAAATATGTTGAAACTCAAAATAACTGAAGATGAATAAAGAGATGAGTTATAATAAAATTTGTTAAAAAAAGAGTTACTTGTATGTAAGTTAGATTAAATAAATTAAAAGAAGTTTTCTAAATTAATAAATAACATGTAGGTTATGTGAAGGGTTGGAAGACTATATATATGGCTATACTTTGGACTAATTTCATATCAAGAGTGAATGAAGAGAAATAGTTAAAAGTAAAGAATATTGTGTGAGAGAGTGAATTCAATAGTATTCCTAAATAATTAAGAGATTTTGGGCCAAAGAAAGGTGTTCTATTGGTGGAGCTTTGGGCTTGAACACTTTGTGCAGAAGCTGTTCTAGTCATACAACATTTGTTGGACTATTGTATCCTGGGGGAGACAAGTTAGAAAAGATTTACACCGGTTACAAAGATTAGCTAACCAAGGGCTTGAATCTCCTTAAAGGGAGCGAGTGCCGCGCCTCAGTCAAACAGTGTTGTGTTCATCTCTTCAAATTAATAATATTCAGCATATTATTCAGTTTCTCTTTGTGTTGTTGCCATTATTATTGTATTTGCATCAACAATTTTAAGGAGATTCAAAATGGAGCCAACTACTGAGAAGCCAAATGACAATGTCAAAGATCTCAACAAGCCCTTCTGTTTTAAGGGAGCCCATTTCAAAAGATGGAAAGCCAAGGTCCTTCTCTACCTAAGCCTTTTTAAGGTAGCCTACGTCCTCACTGAACTTTATGATCATCAAGAAAAAATAAATAAGTTCAAGACTTTCAAATGATCGTAGCAGAAGTTAGATCCGAAGGCATAAAGATTGAAGACAACCTTATTGTAGCTGGTATCATTAACAAGCTACCACCATCATGGAAAGAGTTCCAAAAAATCAATGTGCCACAAGCAAAAGGAGACATCACTAGAATCCTTGATCACTCGCATTCATTTAGAGAAGGAAGCTAGAGGACAAGATGCACTTATAACACAAGAGGGTAATGGACATTCTACCACCAAGGTAAATTTAATTTCCGCAAGCAATAACCAACCCAAAGATCATTTTCCTAAAAATGCTCAATTGAGGCCAAGAAAGAAAAATATGAAAAATTATGGTAGACCTCACAATAGGGGCAACCCTAGTCAAAGGAATAACCAAGGACCCCATTCCAATAACCAACAAGTTAATGCATGTTTTGTCTGTGGCAAGAGTGGGCATATTGCTCAATTTTGTAAATTTCGGAAACAAGGATCTGTTCCACAGGCTAATGTTACTGAAGAGCCTTTAGTGGCTATGATTATAGACATATACATGATCCAATATGTTGAAGGGTGGTAGACAGACTTTGGTGCCAATAGGCATGTCTACTATGATAAAAATTGGTTCAAAATATACACTCCTTTTGAAGAAGAAAAAACAATTATGCTTGGTGACTCCAGTAAAACCAAGTACTTGGGAGTGGTGAGGTTGAGCTGAAATTTACCTCTAGACATGTGCTCACTTTGAAAGATGTGCTATACACTTCGTCCATGAGGAAAAATCTAATGTCAAGCTATTTGCTGAATAAGGCTGGCTTCAAACAAACAATGGAATCTGATCAATATATAATCTCTAAGAAAGGATTATTTGTGGGCAAAGGGTATGCTTGTGATGGAATGTTCAAACTTAATATTGAAAATAATATGTCATCTATTAGTTCTGTTTATATGCTGTCTTCTGTGAATTTTTGGCATGCTCGCTTGTGTTATTTAAACAGTAGATATGTGGGAATTATAAGTAACATAGGATTAATCCCAAGACTAACAAAAGACTTTGAAAAATGTGAAGCATGCAGTCAAGCTAAAATTACTAAACGACCTCATAAAAATGTTGTAAGAAATACTGAATTGTTAGAATTAGTTCACACAGATCTTTGTGAATTTGAAGGAAAATTAACTCAAGGAGGAAACAGGTATTTCATCACCTTTATTGATGATTTCTCGAAATATGCATATGTTTATCTATTAAAAAATAAAAGTGATGCTTTTGAGAAATTTAAAGAATTTCTTAGAGAAGTTGAGAACCAATTCGGTAGAAAATAAAAAGATTTAGAAGTGATAGAGGTCAGGAGTATGAATCTATTGAGTTCAACTCATTTGTTCAGTCTTTGGGAATTATCCATGAAACCACTCATCCATACTCACCTGCATCTAATGGTGTAGCTGAAAGAAAAAATAGAACTTTGATTAATTTAACAAGTGTCATGCTTATTGAGTCAGGTACTTCTCTAAATCTATGGGGGAAGCAATTTTAACAACTTGTCATGTTTTAAATAAAGTGCCACACAAAAAGACTAAACTCACACCTTTTGAGTTGTGGAAAGGGCAAAAGCCAAATTTGGGATATTTTAAAGTTTGGAGTTGCTTAGCCTTTGTAAGGTTATCGGATCCCAAAATACCTAAATTAGGTGTTAGAGCTACCACCTATGCTTTTCTTGGATATGCAATAAACAGTACAACCTATAGATTTTTGAATATTGAAAATAATGTAATTTTTGAATCAGGTGATGTTATCTTTCATGAGGAAAAATTTCCTTTTAAATCTAAAAGTAGTGGGGGCAAAGAAGTTATAGAAAATGTGTTATCTCATCCTAGTTCTTCTACTCATTCACAAAATCAAGAAAATCTTGATATTGAAATTAGGAGTAATGAGTGGGGGAATGTTAGTACATTTTAAATTAAATATGTTGAAACTCAAAATTGTTAGGTTCTAAAGATTTAGGAATTTATGTATTTAGAACTCTAATTTGTATTGTTGGCAAACCATGATCAAAACAGGTTGTTTAGTCTTGTTTAGACTTGCTCAAAGTATGTTTATTTGTAAAACTGGAATCAAGTGATTGCAGATTTATTGGACTAAATCTGTAAGGCTCGATCGATCGAAAATTATACTCGATCAATCGAACCACGTACAGATTTATTTTTCTGCAGAGTTCCAGTTCAGCCCAAACTCTATTTAAACGTCTTGGGGATCAAGTAAAACACTCCTATATATAAGGAAAACCCTAGAACGTTTTTGAGACTTTTGGAGAGAGAGATTAGAGCGCCTCTCGTGCCTTCTTTTATTTTTTAGGATTTTGTACCCAAACCTCTCTAAGTCTTTGTTGCTCATACATTGTGATTTGTGTGAATCTTTTGTGAGATCCTAGAGGTGTTTGCCTTCACACATACTTAAGGTTTCCAAGATTCAAGATTATGTCAAGAACTTGGTGATCATTCAGTTGCAGATTCAAGAACTTAAAGATATACAAGCGGGGGTGTTTCTACTTGATTGAAGAGTCCAAGAAAGAAGGAGTTCGTGGATTCGGAGTTTACACGTGGTCGTGTCAGTAAGTTCTACTGGTGGGTAGCATTAGGAAGTCAAGCGGGGAGCTTGTAGTCCTTTTGTATGAACTTCGATTCTTTCATAGTGGATTCAGGTTTGCCTTGAGGATCGGTGGGTCAAATTCTCCCCAGGTTTTTACCGTGTGGTTTCCTGGGTGATCATATCATTGTGTCTTTTATTTTTCCACTGCTATATATGTTTGATATGATTATTTGATTGCTTTAACCTAGAATTGCTTAATTTGACTAAGTAACAACTTGGCTAATTAACTAGGCTAACCAATCTGGTTGTTTTAAGGAGTCTAAATTTCCATCAAGTGGTATCAGAGCGGGTAGCTCTTCTGTTTTAGATCTTTTGATCTAAGAGCTGATCCTTGACCCCTGTTGTCATGGATAATTTGAAGTGTTTTTCTGATCATGTTTCTGCTTTTGCTTCTGTTGATTTTTTTTTATGCTTTTGAAACTTTTCATAAGGAATTATCTAAATCTTTGAAAATTGCTAAGAAATTTAAAGAAGAGTTAAAATTAGCTAATCTTGAAAAAGAGGATTTGATTGTGAGATTAGATGAATCTAATAAAAAGAATGAATTTTTGAGAAATCAAATTTCCTCTCAAGATGAGAAGATGAAAAGTTTGGAACAAGAGTTAGTTGAGTCTAAAGTTAAACTTGAAAATTTGACTAGTTCTAAGCCTGCTGTTGATAACAGAAGTGTTTCTGTTTCTCTTAAGCCTAAAATTGAGAAAGTTTATATCTCTCATTTTAAAAGGAATAATAAAGAAAATGCTTATTTTGCTAGGTTAGACAAAGGTAAAGGTTCTGATGTTAACTGAAGTTTCTAAACAAAACTCTAAACCTACTGTTAGAGAGCATAATAAATCTGTTTTTGTGCCTACTTGTCACCTTTGTGGTGTTGTTGGTCATATTAGACCAAATTGTTCTTTGTTGAGGCAAAAACCAAAATCTGAGACTAGACTTGTTGTTAGGAATATTGATGTTCCTAAATTTGTTCCTGCTTGTCACTTTTGTGGTGTTTTCGGTCACATTCGTCCTAATTGTTATAAGTTGAAATTTAAGCATTCTGTATTTCAATCTAGGATATGTGATGATATTTCTCCTGCCATAAGTCCAAATAAATTATTTCATATGCTTTTGAAAAATTTGAGCTTGTTGGCTTGTGAAAGGAATTTGCAGGATTTTAGTCTTTTTCAAAAGATTGGTGTAGTCCCTCAAATACACTCCACTTCTCATGGATTTTCACCTACAAAGCCGAAGAATTGTGCTATATGGGTGAGAAAAGATTCTCCAAGGTGAGTGTTGCTAACTTGTCCTTGATTTAATTCTTTCAATTAATTGTGGACATGTTTTGTTTTTGTTTTTGGTTGTTTTGTTTTTTAGGTTGTTTTTTATTTAAAAAAAAAAAAAACCAAAAACATTGAAAAATTTCAAAAAGACAAAAATATTTTATTTTGTGTCTTGTTTTATTTGTTTTGAGGATTACATGAGTTATAATATCTCTCTTGATTTAGAACATGCTTGACATTGTGGAGAAACTTGAATAGTTTGTACTAAGCTATTTTTGATTTTGAATGAGTATGTACTAGTTTGTACATGTACTCATGGGTTAATTAAGAAATTGATATTTCTTGTTTGTGTACCCTCTATAGCTTAGTTAAGCACTGTCATGCATTGCATTTGCATTGATCATTTAGCATAATATGTGATTTTTGTTTTTGGTCATAAAGTTTGTTAAAACCAAAAAGATTTTTGTGTTTTGTATTATACATCTTGGATTTATAATCAAGGATTGGCCATATTATCTTTACATAACAAGTTTATGTACCTTGTTTAGCTTTGATGAGCTTATTTATTGCACTTTACTAGTTGAAGCTTTGTAGTGCATGTTGTGTGGGAAAGATGTTTTATGGTGTTTATCACTTTGTCTTAATCTTGAAGTCACATGTTATTTGATTATCGGACTTGTTCCTTTTGAGAAAGGCATAAATAACCATCTCACCACTGTTCACTAGCCAATCATGAACACATTCGTGCATATCATAAGATTTTGTGCTCGAAAACGTGTAGCACATGCACAAAAAGAACATAAGGTGTAGCCTCGGTTTAATTGCTTAATGCTTAAAATTGGTGTGTACTATTAGGCTTGATGCCAAATCACATAAATTAAAATTGGTGTGTACATTATCCTGGCTATTTAAATAAGTTTCTGAACAATTAAAATTGGTGTGTATATTATGAGGCAAAATTCAAGAAACTTACATGATTGTAAGCTTATGTTCTAGGAGATGTGAGAGTTATATGATGTAACTCTTTAGGTGATAGTCTCTTTTAAATTCTATGTGATGAATTTTGTAGACTTTGTGATTGATTGCTATTCACATATCACCTCACATGTATCTCAAGTTTTTGCTAGTTGCACACACTACACAAGTTACTCTTTACTAAACTTGGTACATTTTATTGTATATGATCTTGTTGTGGCCATCCAAGATTAAAAGTTCCTTGATCTTACTGCAAAATGTGTTTAAAGTTTGAGAAATTGGAAATTCTAGAGCTTGAATGTACTCGAATTGGGGATTTTGTTCAAATTGGGTTCAATTAATGCAATTGGCTTGTTGAATTGATGTAATTGATCATTATATTATGTATTTTAGCTTTTGTGATTATCAATTGGTCAAATTTTTTCTAAAAGCTTAACAAGTGGTTTTAAATTTTTGGAGTTTTATTAGAAACTCTATGCTCAAGCCAATTTTGTTAATTTAACTTATATTGAACTTAGTTTGTGTTTAGGATTCACATGCATTACATTGATTTTTGTATTCATCTTGCAGTTTTGCAGTCATATCTCTCATTGTTTTCACAAATAACATGCATACACTTTGCTACATTGGGTACTTAACTTGATTTAAAAATTGATTGATTAATTTTTGAATTTTGTACATTCTAGTATATGCTATTTCTTATGTGTGAACTGTAGAAAATATTTTTCTTAAGAGATATGATGGATAATCAATGTGCAAATATTTTCTCTACTTATGCAACTGTTTATGGGTCACATAGTGTCATGTTTGCATTTATTGAAAGAGAGAATATTTTTCTTCATATGTATCCTCACTTTAGTTTTTAACTTTGGTTTGTGTGTTTTTAACTTTGGTCCTGCTGGTGAGGATGTTCCTGATCCTGTTGGTGATGCTGCTGCTGCTGCTGATTCCCCCCCTCCTTTATTTTTCCCCAAATTGTTTTTCCCAAAACTTGTTTGTTTTTCCTATTTTTATAGGGGGAGAAATTTTTTTAACCTTTGTGGTTCTTAGGGGGAGTTGTTGCTGTTCTTAGGGGGAGTTGTCTCTATTTTCTCTTACTCTGTTGCGTATATTTTCTGTCTACCTTCAGATTAGGTGGTCTTTGTCAATACGTGGCAAAAATGGGGAGACATAGATGACCTGTTTGTTTTGTTTAAGGGGAGAGTTAGAATTTATTTTGATTTATATGTTTCTTGTTTCACTTCTTATTGATTTATACTTATGAGTTCTTCATTGGTATATGTCTTTATTTTGTGCTATGTGAAATCAAGAATTTATTTTTGTTTACTTGTATTTTCCACACATGCGTTTATGCGTTTTGTTTAGTGTTTCAGGAAATATATAGGTTGATTCAATTGAGCTGCTGTCTACACTTGCAACTGATGGATAGTAGTTAAGATTGGATTTGTTGTTATGAGCATTATTTTTGTAATGGGCTTTTTCTTTGTAAACTTTGAGCTTTTAGTAGTGTTTTGTCATGGATTGCCAAAGGGGGAGTTTGTTAGGTTCTAAAGATTTAGGAATTTATGTATTTAGAACTCTAATTTGTATTGTTGGCAAACCATGATCAAAATAGGTTGTTTAGTCTTGTTTAGACTTGTTCAAAGTATGTTTATTTGTAAAACTGGAATCGAGTGATTGCAAATTTATTGGACTAAATCTGTAAGGCTCGATCGATCGAAAATTATACTCGATCGATCGAACCATGTACAGATTTATTTTTCTGCAGAGTTCTAGTTCAGCCTAAACTCTATTTAAACGTCTTGGGGATCAAGTAAAACACTCCTATATATAAGGAAAACCCTAGAATGTTTTTGAGACTTTTGGAGAGAGAGATTAGAGTGCCTCTTGTGCCTCCTTTTATTTTTTAGGGTTTTGTACACAAACCTCTCTAAGTCTTTGTTGCTCATACATTGTGGTTTGTGTGAATCTTTTGTGAGATCCTAGAGGTGTTTGCCTTCACACATACTTAGGGTTTCCAAGATTCAAGATTATGTTAAGAACTTGGTGATCATTCAGTTGCAGATTCAAGAACTTAAAAATACACAAGCGGGGGTGCTTGTACTTGATTGAAGAGTCCAAGAAAGAAGGAGTCTGTGGATTCGGAGTTTGCACGTAGTCGTGTCAGTAAGTTCTACTGGTGGGTAGCATTAGGAAGTCAAGCAGGGAGCTTGTAGTCCTTTTGTATGAACTTCGATTCTTTCATAGTGGATTCAGGTTTGCCTTGAGGATCGGTGGGTCAAATCCTCCCCAGGTTTTTACTGTGTGGTTTCCTGGGTGATCATATTATTGTGTCTTTTATTTTTCCACTGCTTTATATGTTTGATATGATTATTTGATTGCTTTAACCTAGAATTGCTTAATTTGACTAAGTAACAACTTGGCTAATTAACTAGGCTAACCAATCTGGTTGTTTTAAGGGGTCTAAATTTCCATAAAAAATAATTGAAGATGAATAAAGAGATGAGTTATAATACAATTTGTTAAAGAAAGAGTTACTTGTATATAAGTTAGATTAAATAAATTAAGAGAAGTTTTCTAAATTAATAAATAACATGTAGGTTATGTGAAGGGTTGGAAGACTATATATATGGCAATGCTATGGACTAATTTCATATCAAGAGTGAATGAAGAGAAATAGTTAAAAGCAAAGAATATTGTGTGAGAGAGTGAATTCAATAATATTTCTAAATACTTGAGAAATTTCGAGTCAAAGAAAGATGTTCTTTTGGTGGAGTTTTGAGTTTGAACACTTTGTGTAAAAGCTGTTCTAGCCATACAACATTTGTTAGGCTGTTGTATCCTAGGGAAGACAGGTCAAAGAAGGTTTACACCGGTTACAAAGATTAGCCAAGGGCTTGAATCTCCTTAAAGAGAGCGAGTGTCGCGCCTCAATCTCAATATATCTTTATATTTAGTGTATTATTCAGTTTCTCTTTATATTATTTTTATTATTATTGTATTTGCACCAACAAACTCAAACTAAATGAAACATAAGGTTGAAGTAAATAACTTAAAAATTGAAACTAACCTCCACAGACACATATTGAAGGCAGCAAATGCATTATTGCACAAATTGGCAAAAATTAGATTGTGATTGACATCTCTGAGTGTGTGAGCCATACCAGCTGTGTGAACCTAATTTCTTGCACAGTGAGACTTTCAGTGCATGAGATTGGAAGTAAAATGATTACTCTAATATATGATGAATCAGAGTACTCTATCAGATAGATGATTCATATATATATATATATATATGAATCATATCCTGTTATGGGACTACTGAACTAGTCAGTGGAGCAGGTGATGCTATGGACTTATTAGGGCCTTAGAGCATTCACATCAGTTCGTGAAAAAATTTGTCTATTTTACACATTTAAAACCTACTTTTTCTATTTTACACATTCATGTTTACAAAACACTCACATCAGTTTATCTATTCTACACATTTATTCAATAAAATATACATTCTTTTACATTTTTTTATTATTTTCTCACTCATGGCCTCTCTTTCTCTCTCTCACTGCCTCTCTCTCTCTCAGACACAACCACCGTCATCATCACCCACCACCATCAAGCCGAAACCCAGATCTGTTTACTTGCTTTGTGCTTTTTATGTTTCTCATTCTCATGGTTGATCAGAGCTTTTGTTTCTCATTCTCATGGTTGATCGGAGCTGAAACCCAGATGAAGCCGAGACCCAAATCGAGCTGAACCCAGACCCATTCAAGTCGAAACCCAAGGTTGATCGGAGCAAAGGTTGATCAGACCCATTCCTTTGCTGCGGCTGCGAAGGTTGATCGGAGCCTCCTTAGGCTTTCGCTGAAGTTGACGCCAACGAAGAGGACGCCATGTTCTCCGTTTACCAAATGGTTGAGACCTTACAGATGTAGAAAAAAACAACGTAAAAAAAAAAATGCTTGAAGAAAGAAGAGCTTCCAGATGAGTGGTTGAAGCAGAGAGTGAATGAGGAGTGAGAGAGAAGGAAAAAAGAAGAGACCAACCAGAGAAGAGAGAAAAAATTAATAAAATAAAAAATAAACGAGCTACAGTACCCGTGTATATTTACACAGGTGCTGTAGCTCATGGAAAAATATGATCGGTTTTATATATTTTTACACCTACTGATGTGGATATTTTTTTACTCAAAATATATAAAATTTGCACTGTAAATATATTTTAAAAAATTTTAAATGATCTAATGTGAATGCACTTAAGAAATTAGGAATATAGGCAAAGAAGTCAAATTTCACTTTGCAACATTTAAGATTCAAGCTAGTTGCCATTGGGGGTAGAGCCGTAGATCTAGAGTTGTCTTATTGATTTTCACTTGGATAAGTCTTATTGCAATGAAAGCACTGACGCAATTTCAATTATTTGACAAAACCATTTGTCATTTTCTTACATATTATCCTAAAAGCTGTGCCTGTGACAGAAAATATGACCAAGTTTTTTTTTTTAAGAAAGAAAATGCATTAAAAACTAAAGAGTTTTGGGACAAAGTTCAGATTTGAAAGATAACCTAACACGTGCTACAATACAAAATCAAAGGTTTGATTGACTCCCAATCTGGCCAAGCATCAGCACATTCGTTAATTTTGCAGTATTAATGCCTAACAAGCACCTAGTAAAGCTGGAAAACCAACAAGCCGCGATTAAGTTATTTACTTCAGCCTTATGTTTAATTAATTCGAATTTTTTATTCATCAGATTCTATGTAATTATGGAGGTGGAATTTTATGAAAATGAAGGCGGAAGAGCAATGGAGGAGAGAGAAATGTGTAGTGAACGAGAAAGAGAGAAAAGAGAGAAAAATATACATATTTTTTAAATTAAAAATAGGTATAAAATATTATAAACAAGAAAAATAAATAAGATTAGTATCAGAATATCAACATTAATAAATTTATTTTTTTATCGTTAAATCTATTTAAATTTAATAATTTAAAAAAAATGTAACTTTTTAAAGCCGATTCAAAACCAATCTCATTAATTAATAGGAAAAATTGAATTAGGTGGCGGAGGTGCCACCAGAGTGGACTACACAATTTCTTTGGTAATGAATGGACTTCTCAGTCAACACTGGAGGGCTGGTACAACTTCTGTAAGGGCAGCAAAAGCAGGACATTTAAAAAAAAAAAAAAAAAAAATTAACTGAGGGCTGAAAATAGTCAAAAAAGGAAACAGCAAAATGGAATTATGAGGCCGGTACTGGGAATGCCCAAACAACACAACACTTGTTGGTGGCTTCCGACTTCCAATGTCTTGTTTGTTTGGTTGAGGAGACTCTAAAGGGATGGGAAAAGGAGAAAGAAAAATTATTTTTTCAGGTTATTGCATGTTTTTTTTTTTTTTTTTTTAAAACAGTTTTAATCAATAGCATTTATTATTAATAATAGTCTTTTATCATCAGATCAAGACATTATTTAATTTTTAGTGTAAGTAAAGATTGAATCTCAGATCTCTTATACAACTATCAAAAATTTTATCAGTTGAGCTAACTGGAACCCACATTAGAGAGTTTCAACTTATGACGTTCACTGCTAATGATAGCTCTTTATCATCATACCAAGACACTAATCAGTTTTTGGTGTAGGCAGAAATTAAACTCAAGAACTCTTATATAACCATAAAAAATTTTACCAGTTGAGTTAACTGAAAAAAATTGGGATGACTTTATATTTTAATCAAGCTTCCTTAGCTACTATTTTGAAAGAAAAAAAAATACATTTATACTTTTGGGTATCTACTTATTTAACTTTTTGCAAATTGTTTTTTCACTAAAAATGTACTAAAGTATATTTATATTTTAAAATTTTAAGAAAAAATAAAATTTTAAAAAACTGTACATAAAAGTTAAAACCTAAAAACTTATTGAATAAACTGGAGGCAAAAATACACTTAGTATTTTATTACATTTAAGCTGAAAAAAAATTACGAAAAACTTTTGCTACAAATTCACTCAATATTTTTTTATCGGATGTAAATTTTAACAAATTTACCATAGTTTCTTCTTATATCATGAATATTTGTAAAATTTTCAAATGATTAAAGATCAATAGATATGTAATTACTAAAATGTTTAAATTACAAATTTTTTTAATCTAAAATTATGCATAAAAATTAAATTTATAGATCATATAGTAAATAATATCTAATTGACACGAAATTTGACATGTGTATTAAGAATATAAAAAACATGTAACCCACTTATTAAATATTTTGATATAATATATATATATGTGTGTGTGTGTGTGTGTGTGTAACATAATATAATATAATATAATAGGTATGCTTGAGGAACATGGACTAGCTAGGTATGTGTGACTCATTCATAGTTACAACTAGCTAATTACAAATTCTCAAATGCACTAGCGAGTACTAGTACATATGAGAATTATTAACTGGCCACAATTACAGAGAACAAACATGTTATGTCCATGAAATGATTTGAAACCTTATATTAAAATATTATAATCTTTTATATTATATTTTATATATATATATATAGATTTTTTTTTCATTTATTTATTTAAAATTTTAAAATATGTAATCGTATTAATTTTTTTAGTGGATGGTCTAGTTATTGGTTTGTAGTAAACTTGTCCAAAAGTTAGAACAATTATATTATTAATATTGTTATTTTTTAAATTAATATCTTAATAAACATTTAAAAAAAAAGGGATCACATTTTACAATAATATACTAGTTTCAACTCTTAAAAAAAAAAAAAAAAAACACTCACAGGAATATACATATAAACAAACACTAAAATAATATTAGATTCTTAAAAATTAAATAAAAAATAAAACTAAATTTTATAATATTCTAGAATGTCTTTTCATATCGTCATGATGTGACTCATTGAATAGAGAGTTTAGAAGTGAGAATAAAAGGGAAATGTTAATGGATGTTTTCAGGGTGATTAACAATCTATTTTAAGAAAGTTTTTATGAAAAAAGAAAAAAAAAACTAATTTAATATTTTGATAGTTTTTTTTTTTTTTTCTCATAAAAGCAGTATCAAAACTTTTCTAAAATGAATTGTTAACCATTATCCTAAAGACATCCATTAATATTACCCTAATTAAAAATCGATTAAAAAATCAAGAGTGAGAATAATGGTGGAGAAAAAATTGAAAAAGAACTAAAATGGTCATGAGATGAGAAAGAAAGTTGAGTTTTTTAGGGGGTGTTTGGTAGGGGTATTTAAACAATAGTTTTCGTTATTTAAACAACACAACATGTATTTTCACAATAACTTTTTACTCACACGTATTTTCATAATACTTAAATAATGTTACTAGAACAATATTACTAAACTGACCCTTAGTCACATAGGAGCTGGGTAGTTGTTTTGCTTGGGTTTTTAGGAATTACTATTTTTTCATTTTTATAGCCTATTACACTGGCTAAGGGTAAAAAAGGGATTTCATGGTTTGATGTTTCAAAGATCATGACGTGTCCGTGAATGTATTATAGTTTTTTTTTTTTAGTTGAGAGTTGAGAGAAATACCGAAATGTTTTAGAGTAAACTACATAAATGGTCACTATTTTTACACCATATTTTAATTTAGTCCATAACTTTTCAATTGTGTCAATTTGGTCCCTAACCTTTCAGTGTCGTGTCAGCTTAGTCCCTGCTGTTATCTCATGGATGGAAAAATCTAACGTGTCAAACGGCCTAATTTTTTATTGCCACATAAACAGACACATGTATTGCCACATTAGTTTTTTTTTTTTTTTTTTAACCCAAATTAATTTAACCTAAATCAATTTTTTTTTTATAAGAAAATTTTCGGATTTTATTAAACAAGGGCAGACCCAAATTAATTCTAAAACGCACATCTCCCTAAAATCCGAAATCCCTAATGGTGAGGGTAGTGGCTCCTTCTTCTTCCAGCGGTGCCTTCTTTCTTCCGACAGCGCCTTCTTTCCTCTGGTAGCGCTTTCTCTACTCCAGCAACCCCAGGTCTGTCTCTTTATCTCGTAATCTCTCTCTCTCTCTCTCTCTCTCTCTCTCTCACATCCTTACTTCATCTTCGGCTCCCTCGAAATTCAATGATTTAGTCTTTTCTTGCTCTTAATTTCGTATTATCATTTGGCTCAGCTTTGTATCTTTTGTATTTTTATACTTTATATCGCGATTATTTTGCTTATGTATACTCTTTTCTTACTAATTTTTTATGCTCAATCTCCCATCAGTGGAGATTGGCCCTATGGTTGCTGCAATGTAGAAACTCCATTTTTTTTAAACTCTTTAACTTCGCTATAGTCCACTGTGAATCTATTTGGGACCATTTCTACCTTAAATGGTTGGACCCACTTGTAGTAATATACACATATAGACAAACACATTCAAATGAACATTTGCATGATAAGTCATATGATTCAAAAGGCACCAGATTCACATAGAAAATTCAATAAAAGAGTCAAGACATGGAGATGGTCAAGTTGACACTTCATTCTTTATAAATACTAAATTCCAAAGTTAATACGTTCTCCAAAAAATGGTTATTGAAATTGAGGACCTATTTCTAAGAATGATAACAAAAGATTAAATTTTTCTTTTTCTTTTTCTCCCTTTAATGAAATAAAAGAAGTGCATAAAAGCCTAATTGGTATGTACTAGTGAAAAATAATATTGTTTATGTATCTTATTTTGTTTGTTTATTTATTTTTATTTTTTTGTGCAAGAATGGATGAATTTTCTGTGGAAGTTCATCATGGTGGGAAATTTTTGAGCGATCCAATTAGGTATGAGGGGGTTGCTATAAATTATTTTGATGGTAATGAACAAGATTGTTGGTCTGCCCAAGAATTGAGAAATATGGTTGAGAAGTTGGGGTATATGAGTTATGGTAAGTTGTGGTCTAGGATGCCTATGGTGAGCTTGGAGGATGGTGGGCTTAGGCCTGTAACTATTGACAATGATGATTTGGCTATGAGTATGGCAGATGTTGTTCAAGGTCATAAGGTGATAGAGTTGTATGTAGAGCACTATGTGGATATGCCTAACATAATTGATGATGTGAGGGATGATATAAACTATTTTGACAATTCTAAAGACTCAAGTGGTAGTGATGATGCGCTTGATAAGATGGTGATGGTACCAATAGATTTAGGCCAGGCAAGCAAAGAACAAGATAGTAACATGGCGACGGGGTCAAATGCCAAGATCGTAACTAGTCTTAGTGACAATGACCAGCCTTATGAATCTGAGGAGCTTTTGATTATGGATGATGATAATGACAACAATACTATACCTCCTTATCCTCTGTTCGTACCTCCTACAAACCCAAAACATACCAACTTTGTAAAGGGAATGCTTTTATTTCACTTGAACAGTTTAAGAATGCTGTAATTGATTATGTAGTTCATGGGGGCTAGGGTATCCAGTTGGAATTTTTATTTGTTTTGACTTATATTCTATTATGGATTCATGTTTTAAGTCAACTACCAATTCGTTTCATGCACTTTGGATGTTCATTTTAAGTTATGTTGTGTATTGACAAGTTTGATATGTCATGTAATTTGACTATTGAGTACTCTAGATGATTACCAACATGTTTGAATGGATGTTATTGTTAGTGTCATTTTATGATGCCCGGTTTTTTATGTATCGTGTCCATTATTTTCTTTATTGTCTTTGCAGTTTGGTACTTTTTAATGCCAAAAAATATGGATGATTGCCAATGTGTTTGAATGGATATTTTTGTTTAGTGTCATTTTGAGTTTTTTACGTGTGAAATGGAACATGTTCCTGACCCTATTTTGTTTAAACTTTAAATGGAACATTTTCCTCATTATATTTGAGGCAGCTTTATGCTTAAGAGCATAAGCACATGTAATCTTTATATGTGATGCCCAGGCTTTCCATTATCATGTATCTTTTCCTTCTTGTCTTTGCAACTCGGCACTTCTTAATGCCAAAAACAAGTGTGAAAAATAAAGATGAAAAGAACAAGGTCAAATAATAAAGGATGTAATTGACTGCCATAGTTCATATTTGCAAACTCAAATTACATCGTAGTATCTATTACAAACTCAAAATTACATAATTTGAAACTAGTACATTAGTTAGCCTTTAAGTTAACATCATTGTGCTACAAGCCTCCATATGAGCCTCCATATGAGGTACTTGAAGACATTTGTAACTTGGTACAAATAAATTACAATTAGTTTCAAATGAATAGCCACAAAAAAACTCACAATAACATACATAAGCATAAAAGAACAGTAAAAGAATATGAGCTCCAAACAAAAGTATCAAAGAATATTCTCATCAAATGTTTGTCAAGTAGCCTTCTAGCATTACTCTTACCCTATATTGAAATTAAGCCTAATAGATAATAAACAAACTCACTTGTTTATTTCCCCAAAGTAATGCTGAGCAAAACTTAGGTGACCCTTCTCTTGCAGCTAAGGTCTTTGAAAACCAATCCATGCCAATTAAAACCTAACTGTTCTTGCTTGATGCTGATGCATCAAACAAGTGAAGACAGTAAAAATCAGAGACAAATGCCAAACAATTAGATGGGGGTAGTGGACAGCCCAAGTCCCAAAAAATATTAAGTGTACAGCCACGTCATATCAATTATACATGATAATTTAGAAAAGGCTCTAAATAGTATAGAAGAATATTCACAGTATCAGAAATACTAAAATATACAAAAAGAGATAAGCATTATAGCTTGCACAACAACTTGACCATCTCTATGTCTTGGCTCTTTTGTTGAATTTTCTGTGTTAATTTGATACCTTTTGAATCATGTGACAACCCCATGCAAAGGTTCATTGGAATGTGTTTGTCTGTATGTGTATATTACTACAAGTGGGTGTAGAGAGGGAAAATTTCCAATCTATCACAAGCTGACACGTCACACTACCAAGATCACAAAATACAGCCAATTACAAAGCGCCATATACTGCTGCTAGGTTTTACTGTTGCCATTCAAAAGCCAACAGAAATTTGCCAAGTGTCATGCAAGAACCAATCATGCATCGGCTCGTGCAAGCGATGACACAAGCAGCCTCGCACGTGTAAGCGATGACACAAGCAACCTCGCACGTGTAAGCGATGACCTAAGTGGACCAATCAGACCGTGACATGTGTCACCAATCAAACTCCGCCACGTGTCGCTCATCCACCCCAAAACTCCTATAAATAGAAGACTTCCTAAGACATTTAGAAAAGAGGGCACCAAGCCATCTGAAGCACCAGCAGCATCAGAGAAGATTCAAAAGTCCAGAAGCTCTGCTGGAATCAAGCCCTGAAGCCTTCAGCAACTTCAAGAACTTCAACCCTCAAACACAAAGAACATTCGAAGCAGAATCATCCAAACTACCTGCTTAGATCTCAAAGTTCACTGGAATCAAGCTCAAAAGCCTCCAGAAACCTCAATAAACACAAATCAGTGAAGCTCTGCGGATTCAAGCATCTAAAGCCCCGAAGAACTTCCACCACAAATCTTCAAAGACGAAGAACGCACCAAGAACACGAAGAACAGACGAAGAACGTGAAGAACAAAGAATTTCTAACAAGCTCATAACCAGAGATTCATTGTAATTCTGTTTCAACAATCTTCGATCCATCCCTCAACCAAATTGAAGGATATTTTGTGTTCAAGTCAAAATCACATTACCATAACTCCAATCAACAAATCTTTCAAGGAGATCGAATCAGAGGATCACTCTTTTGTAATCACAGAGAATTGTACCACGCATATCATCAATACAAATTCACACTTGTGACACTATTTTACTTGTTTGACTTATTTCGAACCGAGAAATTTAGTCGTCTACAGTGGGTACAACAATTTAAGGTAGAAATGGTCCCAAACAGTTTCACAGTGGACTATAACGAATTTTTTTTTTTGGTGAGCTGCGACTATAACAAAGTTAAAGGGTTAAAAAAGTGGAGTTTCTACATTGCAGCATCCATAGGGCCAATCTCCATTGATGCAAGATTGAGCATAAAATTCAACTAAAAAAGAGTATATATAAGCAAAATGCCAAAACATGAAGTAGAAAAATACGAAAAATACACAAAGCTGAGCCAAATGAAAACACAAAATTAAGAGCAGGAAAAGACTAAATCAATGAATTTCAAGGGAGCCAAACATGAAATAAGGATGAGAGAGAAAGAAATCGTGAGACAGAAAGAGACATACCCGATGCTGCTGGAATAGAGAAAGCGCTGCTAGAGTAGAGAAAGCATTGCCAGAAGAGAGAGAAGGCGTTGCTGGAATAGAGAAGGCGCTGCCGAAAGAGAGAAGGCGCTGTCGAAAGAGAGAAGGCACCATCGAAAGGAGGGCCTGCCCCTGTTTAATAAAATCTGCAAATTCTCTTATACAAAAAAAAAAAAAAAAAAAAAAAGATTTGGGTTAAAAAAAAAACTAATGTGGCAGGACATGTGTCCGTTGATGTGACAATAAAAAAATTAGGCTATTTAATATGTCAGACTTTTCTATCTATGAGATAACGGCAGGGACGAAACTGGCATGATACTAAAATATTAGGAACCAAATTAATACAATTAAAAAATTAGAGATTAAATTAAAATATGGTATAAAAGATAAGAGTCATTTATATAATTGATCCGATCTTTTATTATGAATAGGATTGGGATTGGCATCATCATAGGATCCATAGTAGTAGGAATAACACGAAATACAAGGTAGTAGTGTAGCCTATGTTGTACGGGTGTGGACTGTGCTGTAATATATTGAATATGTTATTGAGCTAGCTCTTTTTTTTTTTTTAAATTTATTTTGTCATGTAGTGGTTGATAATGTATATATAATACTCATTCCAATTGTAAATGGAGTGGAGAGTGTTGTGTTGTGTTCAAAACATTTTTAAAAATGGAGAATAACAAAAGGGCAGTGGAAGTAGCAGTGGTGGTTTTCTTGTTGAGGGGGGAAAAGGTCCTCCTTGGGCGCCGCCGCTCCTCTGTTGGTCACTCCACATTTTCTCTTCCAGGCGGCCATCTTGAGTTTGGTCTCTCTCTCTCTTCTTTTTTATTTATTTAATTTTTTTGTTTGTTTAAAATTCTGTATTAAACTATATAAATTTTCCTACTATTATTTTTTTTTTCAAGCTGCTGGGGGATTTTCTTTTTAAAAAAAAAAAGGTTGACGGAATACTCTTTTGTTATAATGCCCACAATGCATCTTGGAAGATTAACCTCCCTTATCATGGAACCCATTAAACATCTCTCTTCTGCCGGGGTTCCACTTATGACTTAACCCAACTTATGATTGAATAAAGTAGTTGCATTTAAATTTTGCATATATTAAAATTTTATGACTATCATAATTTAATGATAAAGAGTAATCATGTAATGGCAAAAATTTTATGATTCAATTATTGACTTATCAAAAAATAAGAATAATAATTGTAGGGTCAATTTTTGTAGCCCAAGCCCAAAAGATATGGGTTATGAGCCCTATGAACCTAAGACAATAAATTTGTAGAGCGTGGGTGAAAGAACTGGGCTGGATGTAGATTAAACAAGAGTTAATTATTGTACTTACACATAAACTAACATGCAATCAAGCTTGGTTAAAGGCAAACGTGAATGTCCGAAGAGGCATTTTATTGAATGAAAGTTGGTTACAATTCTTAGATCTACAGTAAAGTTATTTTCTTCTTCTCTCTTTTCTCTTTTCGTCCCCCCCTCTTATCAGAGGCCTCTCCTCCTTATATAGCACCCTTTTCCTTCATCTTCATCGTCTACTTGTTCATCATCTAAACATCCACTTGAGTACGTGTCCCATCAGGTATCTTCTTTAGCCTTGTGTGAGTGGCGGTAGCTGATATTGTACTGTTCTGGGGTCTTCTCCACATTAATGCAGTCAGAAAAGTAGCTGCAGTGCATTTAATGTGGTGGTTGAAGTTTGTCTTCTAGATATTTCTTCGTCCCTATCGTCTCCATGTGCGCCTGAGGTTCGTCCTTATCATTAGAATTGTCAGGAGGATTACTTGAACTTCCCAGACATCTGTTTGACCAAGCTTCTTTGAATCCGAGGATAATGGCCTCTTCAGACAATTGAATATCTCCTCGGACTATGCCCCACGTTCATCTCTAGGTATGTTTTTTTCACATGGGCTTCTTCTCAAATACTTTCCTCTCCTCGGATAAACAGTAGTCCTCAAATAGGGTTTTAGGCCCAATATATTAGGTTGGGTTTTTCACCCCCCACAATAATAATTATCATACACCATCATAACTCATATCTATTACGAGGAATATATATATATATATATATATATACAAGCTATATGGTTGACGTATCTTGGCTTCACTCTTAACGAATTCCTTCATGTAATAATTTAATGTGTGTGAGAAAGGAAACTACACATACTTGAGGGAATGGTTACATACTTGAAGAGTTTTAAAAACCATTTTTCTTCAACCAAAAAAAAAGAGAGAAAAAGAAGAAGAAGATTCGGACTCCTTACTCTCACAAATTTGAAAAATAAAAATGTATATGAATGAAGATGAGGATTTTTGGACCTATGAAAAATGGGTCAAACTCATCTGACATGCTAAAATGGTAGGTTGGGTCAAGATAGCTGATTTTTTATGAACAAAATGTCCATTTATCCTTTGAAAAAAAAAAAAATCTAACTTTGCTTGCAAAAGAAACAACAATTTATTTAAAAAGAAAATAGCAAGAATATTCAATTACTCATTTATTTTATTTGTTTTCAATTTTATATTAAAATTTTTTTTAGTCATCTATAATACATAAAAATTGTTAGAAAAGTATTAAATAAATTAAATCTAACAAAGTTATTTTCATAAAAATAGTGTAATATATTTTTACTCTTAATTATTTTCAATGAGATATGAGATATTATTCTCTTTTCAAACTTTTTTTTATATTAATTCTTTAAATTAATTGGGTTAAAAAAAAAGACTGTAACAACCGTAATTTTGCATTTTTGGATAAAATATAAAATTTTCGCTATTATTCTGTTAACTTTATTTAACATTTTGTATGCTACAACAAGTGCACCTGAAGTTCAAATTTGGTAATGGTATCCGTTTTTTTTTTAATCAAATTATTAGAGTAATAAACTTTGAATTAAAAAAATTGAGAATTTATATATTATTTAAAATTTAATTTTTAGTATGTTTTAATTTTTTTGTTCACTTATTTGTATTAAAAAGAAGAAAAAATAACATGTTCAAATTTATTTATTACTTATGTTTATTGTTTATACGTGAAAGTAATTTTGGTCATACTAAGTTAATATAACATGTTGAAGTTTAGATAAGGGTCATAAGTTGTACTAGCCGTTTTAGTCAGACATGTTTCTAACCCAAACTTAGATATGTTTGGTCATCTCTAATTTTAAGAACCCTTTTGGGCTTAGGATATTGTAGAGAAAAAGAGCAATTTTAAATGAAAACATAAAAAGAAAAAGGTTTTTGGCTTTGCCTTTTAAAGAAAATTGTGTTATTAAAATTGGGGGAAAAATATGTTTTCATATTGCAATAGGATACTTTTATTTATTTTTATTTTTTAAAATTCATTTTTTTAAAAAAATATATGTTTTTTTTTGTTGCAAATTGATTTGACAATAAATATAATAAATTTATTTAAAAAATATATAATATTTTATAACACATCAATTTGTAAAAGTTATTATACTTTTAGAAAATTTAAAAATATTAAATAAAATATATTAACAAGTGCCAAAATGCATCGATTAAATTTGAGTTTTTTTTTTTTTTTTAATCGATTGGAGCAGCATTTGTTTATTTGCCTTTTTATTACCTTCGGTTCTTTCTAAAGAAGAGCTGTGTAACTGAACATCCATTACATCAATATATTCTTTGTGTAATATATTTGTTTCAGGGGAGAGCTTTGAGGAATGTGCTAGCAGAGAATTAAAGGAGGAAACTGGATTGAACATCAAGCAAATGGAGCTATTAACGGTCAAAAACCACCTTTTCCTTAAGGAACCAGAGCCAGCCCATTACGTCACCATCTTCATGCGTGCAGTCTTGGCAAATCCAGAGCAAGTACCCCAAAATCTTGAGCCGCACAGGTGTGATGGGTGGGATTGGTATGGGTGGGATAACCTTCCTAAGCCGCTCTTTTGGCCATTAGAGAAAATGGTGCAAGCCGGCTTTAATCCCTTCCCAATTGCCTAGGGATATTTTTGTTGGCAATTTCAACTTTTGTGATCCAGTCTTCTCCTTGTATCTCTAACTGTTAGGGATGTTGTTACGCCTGAAATTTCTTCTTTTGTTACCTTTGATGCTGCTGGTGTGTTTTATGTAAGGCGCTGTGCCAGAACTATGACTACTATGGCTCTGTAGCTTTTGTGTGTTAATAAAATTTCCTTTTAACCAAAAAAAAAAAAAAAAACTGTTAGTGGTATCCAAGCCAACAGTTACTCATCCATTGTAATAATAGTCTACTTAGCCCCCTCCCCAACGTTTTTGTATACTTTGCTTATTAAGGCCTTAAAAATGTACTTGTATTATACATAAAATAAATAAATAAAAGCCTTAAAATGTAATATTATTTTGCAAATGTAATTACCTGTATTAAACAAGATTCTCAATCAATTATTTTTAGGTTAATTTACACTTCCTAATATATCTAATGGAGATTTCTAAAATTTGAACTATATATATATATATATATATATTTGAGAGAATATTTTAAAAGAAAATATTAGTCAATTGTTGTAAAATTTTAAAATACTCGTAATTACAAGAACCCTATTGAGGTATAGTTTGGCAAAGATGGGGTTGAGCCCACAAGGACTTATATGAATTTATAAAAATTAATCAAACCTCAACTAAATAAATCCTAATATAGTTCAATAAAAATTAGTTATTTTAAAATTAATTAAAGTTTGATATTGAATTCGAGTTTGAGTTTAATATTGCTTGAGCTCGTTTTGACTAATGGACCTAGCCGAGTTGAAGCTTTTGGGTGTTAAGACAAACTCAAACTTGTACATTATTTGCAGGATTGATTCTTGCTTGAGCCTAAACAATGTTTGGAGGCTTGATTCGAGTTCAAGCCAAGCTTAAACATTTTACTTTTTTTGTCGATCTGATTTTGAACATTCATTACTCGACTAAGTTTGACTCATTTATAGCTCTACTCAGGGGCGGAGCCATGCCACCCCACCCCCCCCCTAAATAATTAAAAATTTCCTTAATACATACATATATATATATATATATAATTATTTTAATGTTTTCAAAATTTAGCCTAAAAAATAAGAGTTGGCCCCTCCAAATATTTGAATTAGTTCAATGATGCTCTTAAAAATAATAATTGGTCTAATAGTTATGGAGACATAACTTTATTTTTTGCAATTTTATTTTTTATTGTAAAATGTACTTTTATATATGTTAAATATTTGATAAAGTTCGAAATCCAATATGTTTGGATCTATCTTTTTTAACCCGTTATGTAGCGATTAACAAGTCATTGACTCATAAAATAATCTTGTCACTAAGGGTATGTTTGGTAGACTGTAATAGATACTGTAATATAATAGTTATTCTTATGGTTTAGCTATTCAATAGTTTGATTATGTTTTTATTACAGGGAATAATCATTCCATTTGAATAATTATTATTTAAAATGAGAAATAATTATTCATCTCTAAAAGGGGAATCTTAAAAAATAAAATTATCTCTAAAAGGGTTGTAATAGCTATTCCTTAGTAGGTGTATTAATTTTTAAAATTAATATATTCCAAATAAAAAAATTCCCATATGCACATAACAAATATGAAAAAAAAAAAAAAAATCATAAAAAACTAATCTCTCTTCCAAATTTAAAAAATATTATTTTTTAGGAAATATAATTATATGAGTAAGATATTTTCTAAAATATATCTTAAGTTTGATTTAAAAATCTGTTATTCCATTGTCTCCAGGGTTCTATTATTGTGTTGTCACCAAATAATTGAATAGTAATAGGTATTACATTACAACATCTTGTATTCCTTGTATTACTTATTTATATTCCTATGTAATTACCGTTACAGTTTACCAAATGTACCCTAAAACTACACATGAAATATCTCTTTAGTTGCCACATAATGAGTTAGAATAAGATAGCTTCAAATATGTTTGGAGCATAACTTATTCCTCCAAGTTTTAGATTATTCATGTTTTTGAAAATTTCATCAGTTCAATTGAAAGATTTTTTACTTATTTTAGTATTAAATTTGAAAAATTTGTATTGAAAATGAATTTTGTTAAGAATTTCACTAAGAAAATGATAAAAATGAATTTTATTTAATGAAAGATCATCATCAAACATAATCTTAACTGAAAATACTAAGCTTTTTTTTTTTTTTTTTTTTTTTTGGTTGGGTGTGTGTGTATATATAACTTATCAAATAAAAAAGTGTGTATATATTTTTATGTGTGTGTGTGTGTGGGGGGAGGGGGAGTTGTCTTGATAAATATATTAGTGCTACAACTTGGTCCCCCCAAACATAAATTCTTGACTCCACCCTTGGCCCTAGTCTAAACCCTTAACCAACTTTGAGGGATATAAATGTTGGGTTGTGAATAATATTATCACCAATATTACCAATTCCAAATAACAATCACACACAAAAGCAAAAATTTTTTCGTGAAAAACCCTTTCTCCTTGAAGAGAAAAATCACGGGACAAACTTTGAATCAATTTCACTATTCTTAAATCAATTACAATATCTCTTGTATATGTTTCACGACTAAAGAAAAATCTCCTTATTTTTGTTTACTCTCACACACACTAATTATTTATCTAGAGGGCGGCAAAACTTTGCTCTCTCCTCTTTAGCTTTCTTTTCTTTTTCTTTTTCTTTTCCATATAGCTCACCTAGGCTTTCTTCTTAAAGGCAGCAACCCTTTGTTCTCTCCTCCTTGGCTATCTCCTTGAAGGCGGCAACATTTTCCTCTCTCCTCCTTGGTTATCTTTTTTGAAAGTTCAATATGGGTATGAAACACCCTTGAACGTTTAGACCCCTAAAAACAAAAATACCAATTCAAGCTATTTAACAAACAACGTATGTGCGGAAAATGATAAATAGCTTATACCAGAATTGAGGAACGATCTAAACCATAAATAATCACACACACAGCAGTAATTAAATGGTAAAGATAAAGGGAAGAGAAATGCAAACACAAGGACAACACTCGATGTGTTATCGAAGAGAAAACCGAAGCCCTCGGCGTAAAACCTCTCCGCCGCCCTCCAAGCGGTCAATAATCCACTAGAAAATGTAGTTGGGATACATGAACAGCAATGGACCCTCCAAGCCTAATCTACCCAGGTACCTAAGCCCTCCAAGCTTCCTGCTCCAACGAGGTTGCGCCGAACTTTTTTCTTTTCTACCTTACCGGATTCCACTACTTGACCATAGCATCAACCAATGTATATTGGTTCCTTCCCAAACTGCTTCCCTAAGCACCAAATGAACCTTCTCACAGACGTGGGTGTGGTGAGATAAGGATTTGGTAAAAGACCTCTCAAGGGTATGACAATGGAGTGGAAGAGAGTAGAGGAATTTGAAGAGTCTCTAAGGTAAAGATTAGGGATGAGGCAATCTTGTTTTTCTCTAGGGTTTCTCTCACAAAATTCTCTCTGGAAGCTCTCTCAATCTAGTGGGTATAAGGGTGTATATATAGTAAGGTGAGAAGGGAATGCAAAACGTCAGTTTTTGCCAAACAGGATTAACTCGCGGCTTGACCTCGCGGCTTGTCCAAGTCGTGAGTTCCAGTCGCGACGTAACGGCCTGGCCAGCCTAGAACTTTTGTCCTATAGCGTGACAACTGGTGCGACCCTTCAGCTTCCCAGTGTGCCTCTCACGTGCTTGCCTTTTGTGGCTTGCCAGTCGCGATCCACCCGCGAGACCTAGCCACGAGACTCTGTTTTTCTTGCACATTCTTGAGCTTTTCTTCACATCTTCTCACACACTACCCTTACAATTTTCCCACCTAAATACAAGGTTACTAAGTGCTAAATTACAAGCAAATTGGTCACGGAATAAAGCCAATTAAATGGTTGATTAAATTCAACCTTACATTTTTGAAGGCAGCAACACTTTACTCTCTCCTCCTTGGCTATCTTCTCAAAGGTGGCAACACTTTGCTCTCTCCTCCTTGCCTATCTCCCAAGAGAAAATCTCTTCTTCTTCTATTTTCTCTCTCTCTCTCTCTCTCTCTCTCTCTCTCTCTCTCTCTCTCTCTCTTGGTTTCACACTTTATTTTCCCTCTCCCCATAGGGAGGACCCATGGGCCAAAGCCATCAAATTCATTATAGCATTGTCTATTTATAAGACTCTTTTCATATTTTCTCTTGGACAAAGAATACATTACTTCTTTAATAAGGGATAGACTTTCCTTCCACACCAATGAATAGTCTTTCCTTCCACACAAAGGAAATTTATATTAATTTTTCATTTTTCAACTAGGAAACCTAATTGACTTTCCAAGTCACAATTGGAATTTGAGGCAACTTTTCAACAATAAATACATATATAAGGCTTAATTGTAAGAGAGGTTGTTCATGTACATTTATATTGAAAAGATACAGTATTATGTGGATGAGCACATGAATAGAGAAATTGATCAGCTTACTCATCTTTTAGATTTTTTTTAATCTTGTCTTGGTTTTTTTTTTTTTTTTTTGATGAATAAAGACTTTATTTAAACGAGAAGAAACTATAAGAAACAACCAGCGTCATCCATGATATATATTAAAAAAAAGAAAAAGAAAAAGAAAAAAGGAAGATAGCTATCAAATCAAAAGAGTCACAAACTTTACAATTAAGAGACCACATAGCTAGAGTATTGTTAGGATATATGTGGATTATGTTAAGAACATTTGTCATTTAGAATTGGCTAATCTTTTGACAAAATGTACTTGTAATTAAGTAGATCTAGAATGTGTTTAATACTTCAAGAAACAAGAGTTCAAGTTCAAGTATTAAAGCCATGCAAATCTGTCCAAGGATCAAGTGAAGAAGTGTTGTTCTTTAAAGCTCGACAGATGTATCTATCGAGATTTAAAATGTGAAGCTCGATAGATAAGTGTTAAAGCCATGCAAGTCTGTCCAAGAAACAAGTAAAGAAGTGCTGGATTTTAAAGCTCAAACTTGAAACCTTGTTCCTTGAAGTATTAAACACATTCTAGATCTACCCAAATACAAGTAAAATGCGTTTTGTCAAAGGATTATCCAATTCTATATTAACATATGTTCCTAACATGATTCATATGTGTCCTAACAATCTCCTCCTTTGGCAATTCGTGACAAAACCATAACAAACAAATGAACATATGAGAGAAGTCATAAATCACTCAACTCATACTCACTTGTTGAATACAGTAAAATCTATCCTAACACAAACTCTCAAAGATTTTTGCAAAAAAAGAGTTCATGGCAAGAAGACTTTAACAACTTGTATTTTTGAAATACTTTAAACAAAACTCATCAAGACATCTTAGTGTGAAATAAACTCGATGCTCGACAGCTGCTTGATAGATAGGGTATCTATCGAGGTTTAAGAAAATCAGATTTTCAGTTCTGATTTACAACCAATTCGTGTATAGATGTTTGGGCTTTCTTTTCTCATAACCCTAAACATATATAAGGATTGTTTTAAGGGTCGTCATAGCAGATGCACCTTAATGCAAAAAAAATTTCACAAGTATATTGTGAACCGAAGACATTTGCCCTAGTTCATCTTTCTCTTCAAGAAGCTGCTGTGTTTGTACAACGTAGGATTTTGTAACCAAGGAGCTTCGTGATCTTCATCATGTTGATAAACTGAAGAACTTTGCATCTAACATCTTTCTCAAGCTGGTGTGTAAGCCGTGTACTAAGATTTGCACATTGAATTGGTTAGTCACGTACTGGGAGCTGTGTATTGAAATGAGAGATTGTCACGACAGAACAAGTCCAATTGGGTATTGAGCTAAGGGTTCAACTATAAGTTGGTATAAGGTACTGAGATTCCTTTACTTATAACTACTTATTGTGATAATAGTGAATTATCGGGAGTGGTGACCTTAAAATCACCCAGTGGGGTTTTTGCTTTGTAGGTTTTCCCTATTCCTAAACAAATTACCGTGTCAATTTATTTTCCCCTGCATATTAATTTGGTTGGTGATTTGTTTATGCTACTATGCTTATTGCATGTTAATTGAATTAATTAATTAACTTGGATAATTAATTAGTTAATTCATCACAAGTGGTCAATATGTTCTTGGCCTATCAACATTCTTTTCTCAAACTCCCTGACTGTTGTTGCTGCAGCACACCTCCATAATGCAGCCTTCAATTTTAAACCCTTGTAGTTTAACTTGAAGTTGTTGTAAATATGCTTCACACAAATCTATCTTCAACTATTGGGAACAACTCCATGGCAGGTATCAATCCCTGGTTATCATACATAAAATCAATAAACATCTAAAGAACAAAAATGAACACCATCTGCCTATCTGATAAAAGTAGAACTTTCAAAAGCAAAAATTTAATGACTAAGAACAAACAAAAATCTCGAAAAGCAAGTGAATTGTATTACCTTATGCCTATCTGAAATGAACACCAAATTCAGCTCATCTGGCCTCCCAATATCATCAGCAAATGTTTGTAAAAACTACACCTAAGAATCTTGTTTTCTTGCTCAACTACAGCTAATGCAACAAGGAAAAAATTGTTCATTCCCATCCTTTTTAATTGCTGATAATATATATCCACCAAACTTGTCATTCAAATGGCAACCATCTAATCCTACAAGTGGCCTACATCCCCCCCCCTAAGAATCCAACTTTCTGTGCATTATATCTCACATATAGCCTCTTAAACTTGGGTTGTGTGCTAGGTTCAGTAATCTCAATCTGCAGAATCACCTTACTCCCTACATCAATCACTCTAATCATCTCAGCATAGTCCCTAAGCTTCCCATACTGCAACCTCTAATCACCTAGTATAAACTCTCTAGCTTTCCTTTTAGCTATGTACACTTGATTTATGCTCAAGTCCATAGACACATCCTGCATAACTCGATGCTTCACACCAGAAATTGCCCAATCAAGGTTTTTGTTGAAATCATCAAAGTACTTCCTAGCCATATATGTAGAAGTGACCTGATTATGCTTGAATGTCCTCCCACATGTACAATTTGGAACCATGGTCTTTATCTGGAAGGTTAACTCCCCTGAAATCTGTGATGCATATACCTTCCAACCACATTCATACTTGTAGTGGACATAAACTTTGGTCTTTTCATTAAGCTTGAACTTAATGTCCACAGGCTTTTTCATTGCATATTCCCTTAAGGTAGCCCTAAAAACCTTCCCATTTAGAAACTCATACCCTTGCATAACTGAGGGTTACTCATGCCAGTCTTCTCATTAAACTCTAGACATCTCACTCTTTCATCCTCATCCTCAAAACTATTAATGCTCCTAGTGTCATCATCATCAAGAGCTTTTTTAGCCCAGTCATCATCATCAAGAGCTTGATAACTAGTAGTAGCTTTTTGTTTCTTCCTTTTATCTGTAACCTGTTCCTTTAAATGCTCTCCCTCATTTACCTTCTCAGTCTCTCTCTAATGCTCTCTCATATTGGACACCTCTTTGTTCTGAGTACATGGTTCACCAAATATGTCATCAGGATAATCTAGTCCTTCATACCCTTCATTTAGCCAATCAGGTTTGTCCACATGAACATCTTCACTATCAACAGTTTATCTATAGGTAGCATTGTCATCCACATTCTGCCCAACACTACCATCCACATGCACTTCTTCACAACCAATAGGTTGTCCACCCCCAGCATTGTCATCCACAGCCCCACCAACACTACTATCCCTTAAACCCTCAACAGGTTCTTCACTAACATCATTTTGTTCAATCACAGATGTTGTAAGAGAGAGAATATTGTCACTATCCCCAGTGTGTTCACCAATTACTAGAGTCACCTTCTTATAATCAGTACCATCATCTTCATTATTCATTTCCCATGGCTTTTCTATTGCAATTAGTTGATCTAGTTCAACTACTGGTTTTTCAATAGCAACTAGTTGAACTTCAGGTTCTACATAAAATGTGATTTCATTTGTTGGCCCTTCAGCATGAAGTTCACAAATTTAGATCACATCATCATCTGAAGTAATTAACCTTAACCTTAACCTTTCCTCTAAGTTACCACCAGGTATTAAATAATAAATCCTACTGTTAATGGGCCCCCTAACATTAGCACAAATGTCTTGTATCTCAAAATAACTTAGTAGATCTGGATCAATATTACCCATTACAAATACCTCATCACTTACACACAATAAACTAGGGTTCCACTCAAAATACCCACTATGGTGAATAGAAAAATAAAAAAGAATTTCATTAGCCATCTACAGGAGTTAAAACATATGCACAAACAACAGTAATCATATACAGAACCAACACATGCACAGAGAGCACCAATCATTGACAAAAACAAAATAATTTCATACAACATAAAATACCATTTAAGATGGGGTCAAGGGAGACAAGAAACACAATCAACTAAACAATTTATCTCCATGGGACCACAAACAACTTAAAGATGCATCTACCTAAAATATTCCTAGGGACCACAGTCATCAATGTCAACTATAAAAGCAAGAAATCATTTAATAGAAAACCGATTATTTTATGACAGAAAACCTTTAATCAGAATCACCTTCATCAATTGTTACACATTGAAAAAGAACAAACACAACAATGGTATGCCCTACAAAGTCATTTCATACTTGATATAGAGGAAAACCCAAGCTTCAGTACACCTCCTTGCTCGCAATCAGTAGAGTAAATGTTCAGATTTCACTTTGCAATCGAAGTAAAGAGAGAAAGGGATAATGCGTTTGGGAATTTTTAGGGATTTTGGGGTAGAGAGAGGGAGAGAGCTTGTTCTTCTTTTTGGGGATTCTATTTGGGTTCTAATTGGCTTATTTAGCAAATGAGATTTTCTAATAGAAAGGGCAGAGGTGGGTAACTGGTTTCTAACGAAGGGCACCATAGGTGAGTTAAGTGATTTAAACCACATGAAGGCTTTGTTAAAACGGACCAAACCACAGGTAGGTTAAGTGCAATTTTTCCTTTTTTATAATTACAATTTCAAAATGATTTTTTATGTAAACAAACCCTTAATAGATAAATAATATAATGAATATATTATTTTATTTTGAATTTTCTTGCATTAAAATATTACTTAATATACACATGAATGAATTGTTATTTTGCAAATTGATCTCAAATACTATATATATATATATATATATATGTTCATTTGCATGTGCGTAAATGTGATGTTAAATGTAATCCCCCCCCCCCCCCCCCCCCCCAAAGTTAGATCCTGGCTCTGACACTGAATATGACCGCAAATGACAGTGGGCCATAATGGATTAAGTTATGTTATCAATTTTATTATTTCCCTGTTTGTTAAAAAAATTTATTTTTTCCCCTTTTAAAACAGTTATGGAGATAAAATTGTTCAATAGATTAAGTTCGACCATCTCTTACCCTGTGTATTGTCACTAAACAAATGAATAGTTTTTTTTTAAAGATAAGATAATTACAATATGCTGCTAATCCTGTAACTTGAACTATTTCCCTCGATTCCCTAGTACTTTGTGCATGACGATGTGCCAATTAAAGTACAAGGCTCTTGGCTAAACAAATGAATAATAATGGTTATTCTATTACACATTTTTCTAATATTTATTCCTATGACAATGCAATCAAATTATAGTATACCAAAACATACTCTTACTTTTTCAATGATTATATGACTTTACAAAACATTATGTATAATATATATAAAAATGAAAGATTTTGCAATTAGTTTAGTCGTCTTCCTGTTATGCCGCTAGAATCATAGCTTTTTATGTTTATTTTTCTTAGGCTATTTTGCTACTTGTAACTTTTCATTTACTTGTGGTTTCAATTAGCTTAAGTCTCTTATTGTTAGAAGATATATATATATATACAAAATAAAAAAAAATAAAAAAAAGTTTCCAATGGTTAAATAAATATCTTGGATTCGAACTTTATCTATACCAAAAACTTATTTGCCTCTCTTGACATAATAATAGGAGTAATTATCACGGAGTAAACACCATAAGTTGAAATTCTATTTTATTCAATCTATTAAAAAAAAAAAATCCTATCTATTATATATATATATATATATATATATATATTTTACTAGGCAAAACTCAAAGAAAGTTCAATTAGAATTTGAAATTAGAATCAAATTTTGCACCATGCGTCTATCTAAATCAAGAGCTATATAGATCCAATTAAGCATCAGTAAAGTATTTTAATGGAAAAATAGAAGCGATATGTCGGTCCACTTTGTAATTATTATTTCATCACTTGGAACCAAGAACTGGGAAGTATGGGGGCGCCATTTAGGTTGGCACACTGACCGCGTCAGACTCATCGGGATGCGGCTACAGGCGCGTCCCCTAACAAATTTTTTTTTCTTGACGCAGTCCGACTAATTCAGGGTTTGAGAACCACATGTGAGGGGACAGTCTAATTTAGGAATTTTGTAAGTTGAGAATATTGGTTGTCAAGCTAGTTTTATTGTTAAAGAAAAAAGAAGCCAGATTAGGGGAGATGGGTTTCGATTATGGGTTAGAAAAGAAGCCATAGTAGGGAAGGGTTTTGTAAAGAAGAAGCAATTGTTGGGGAGGGTTCTGTTTATTTGACAGAGGGATCTAAGAAGGGCAACGGGATCTCAGAAGTGAACTGGGAGTCATGGCATCAAAACTTGAGGTACTTTCTTTCCGTTCTATTTCTAATTATTAGTGTTACCTACTTTCTTTCTATCTTCTATATTCATACAATTGGGCTTCATGCCGTTCACATGATGATATGCTATAGTATTCAAATAATTTTTTATATGATTTTATTTTTATTTTTATTTAGAAATATGGGGATAAAGCTTAATAATCTTTGATATGTTGTAGTATTCCAAAAGAAAAGATTGATTTTATCTTTCTAAGTGGGATGAATCACTTTATTGAAGAACACCTTATCTACCACAACATTTTCAAAACACTTTCATCAAAAATTCAAAGTGTAAGTTGTTACTAATTCTAGTTTGAAACTACCACTTGAATTACTCTATTGCCCCCCTGTAATATAGATATATATATATATATATATATATTTTTTTTTTAATAGGCAAAACTCAGAGAAAGTTCAATTAGAATTTGAATTTAGAATCGAATTTTGCACCATGTGTCTATCTAAATCAAGAGCTATATAGATACAATTAAGCATCAGGGCAGTATTTTCATGGAAAAATAGAAGCACTGTGTCCGTCCATTTTGTAATTATTCTTTCATCATTTGGAACCAAGAACTGGTAAGCACGGGTGCACCATTTAGGTTGGCACACTAACCGCGTCAGACTCATCGAGATGCGGCTACAGGCGCGTCCCCTAACAAATTTTTTTTTCTTGGCGTAGTTCGACTAATTTAGGGTTTGAGAACCACGTGTGAAGGGATAGTCTAATTTAGGAGTTTTGTAAGTTGAGAATATTGATTGTCCAGCTAGTTTTATTGTTAAAGAAAAAAGAAGCCACATTAGGGGAGATGGGTTTCGATTGTGGGTTAGAAAAGAAGCCATCGTAGGGAAGGGTTTTGTAAAGAAGAAGCCATTGTTGGGGAGGGTTTTGTTTATTTGACAGAGGGATCTAAGAAGGGAAACGGGATCTCAGAAGTGAAGTGGAAGTCATGGCATCAAAACTTGAGGTACTTTCTTTCCGTTCTATTTCTAATTTTTAGTGTTGCCTACTTTCTTTCTATCTTCTATATTCATACAATTGGGCTTCATGCCGTTCACATGATGATATGCTATAGTATTCAAATAATTTTTTATATGTTTTTGTTTTTATTTTTATTTAGAAATATGGGGATAAAGCGTAATAATCTTTAATATGTTGCAGTATTCCAAAAGAAAAGATTGATTTATCTTTCTAAGTGGGATGAATCACTTTATTAAAGAACACCTTATCTACCACAATAGTTTCAAAACACTTTCATCAAAAATTCAAAGTGTAAGTTGTTACTAATTCTAGTTTGAAACTACCACTTGAATTACTCTTTTGGCCCCCTGTAATATAGATATATATATATATATATATTAATAGGCAAAACTCAGAGAAAGTTCAATTAGAATTTGAATTAAGAATCGAATTTTGCGCCATGTGTCTATCTGAATCAAGAAGTGCAGTATTTTCAAGGAAAAATAGAAGCGTTGTGTCGGTCCATTTTGTAATTATTATTTCATCATTTGGAACCAAGAACTGGTAAGCACGGGTGCACCATTTAGGTTGGCAAACTGACTGTGTCAGACTCATCGGGATGCGGCTACAGGGGCGTCCCCTAACAAATTTTTTTTTCTTGGCGTAGTCCGACTAATTCAAGGTTTAAGAACCACGTGTGAAAGGTTAGTCTAAGTTAGGAATTTTGTAAGTTGAGAATATTGGTTGTCCAGCTAGTTTTGTTGTTAAAGAAAAAAAAAACCACATTAGGGGAGATGGGTTTCGATTGTGGTTTAGAAAAGAGGCCATCGTAGGGAAGGGTTTTGTAAAGAAGAAGCCACTGTTGGGGAGGGTTCTGTTTATTTGACAGAGGGATCTAAGAAGGGCAACGGGATCTCAGAAGTGAAGTGGGAGTCATGGCATCAAAACTAGAGGTACTTTCTTTCCGTTATATTTCTAATTTTTAGTGTTGCCTACTTTCTTTCTATCTTCTATATTTGTACAATTGGGCTTCATGCCGTTCACACGATGATATGCTATAGTATTCAAATAATTTTTTACATGTTTTTTATAATTTTTATTTAGAAATATGGGGATAAAGCTTAATAATCTTTGATATGTTGTAGTATTCCAAAAGAAAAAATTGATTTATCTTTCTAAGTGGGATGAATTACTTTATTGAAGAACACTATATCTGCCATAACATTTTCGCAACACATTCATAAAAAATTCAAAGTGTAAGTTGTTACTAATTCTAGTTTGAAACTACCACTTGAATTACTCTTTTGCCCCCCTGTAATATAGATATATATATATATATATATTAATAGGCAAAACTCAGAGAAAGTTCAATTAGAATTTGAATTTAGAATCAAATTTTGTGCCATGTGTCTATCTAAATGAAGAGCTATATAGATACAATTAAGCATCAGGGCAGTATTTTAATGGAAAAATAGATGCGCTATGTCGGTCCATTTTGTAATTATTATTTCATCAATTGGAACCAAGTACTGGGAAGCACGAGTGTGCCATTTAGGTTGGCACACCGACCGCGTCAGACTCATCAGTACGCGAATACATGCGCGTCCCCTAATAAATTTTTTTTTCTCTACGCATTCCAACTAATTCCAGATTTTAGAACCACGTGTGAGTGGATAGTCTAATTTAGGAATTTTGTAAGTTGAGAATATTGGTTGGCTAACTAGTTTTATGGCTAAAGAAAAAAGAAGCCACATTAGGGGAGATGGGTTTCGATTATGGGTAAGAAAAGAAGCCATAGTAGGGAAGGGTTTTGTAAAGGAGAAGCCATTGTTGGGGAGGGTTCTGTTCATTTGATAGAGGGATCTAAGAAGGGCAACGAGATCTAAGAAGTGAAGTGGGAGTCATGGCATCAAAACTTGAGGTGCTTTCTTTTCATTCTATTTATAATTTTTAGTGTTGCCTACTTTCTTTCTATCCTCCATATTCATACAATTGGGCTTCATGCCGTTCACATGTCAAATAATTTTTTATATGTTTTTTTTTTTTTTTTTAAGTTTTTATTTAGAAATATGGGGATAAAGCTTAATAATCTTTGATATGTTGTAGTATTCCAAAAGAAAAGATTGATTTATCTTTCTAAGTGGGATGAATCACTTTATTGAAGAACACCTTATCTACCACAACATTTTCACAATATTTTCATAAAAAATTCAAAGTGTAAGTTGTTACTAGTTCTAGTTTGAAACTACCACTTGAATTACTCTTTTGCCCACTTGTAATATATATATGTATATATATTAGTAGGCAAAACTCAGAGAAAGTTCAATTACAATTTGAATTTAGAATCAAATTTTGTGCCATGTGTCTATCTAAATCAGAAGCTTTATAGATACTATTAAGCATCGGTGCAGTATTTTAATGGAAAAATAGAAGCGCTATGTTGGTCTATTTTGTAATTATTATTTCATCATTTGGAACCAAGAACTGGGAAGCACGGGTGCGCCATTTTGGTTGGCACACCAACCGTGTTAGACTCATTGGGACGCGACTACAGGCATGTCCCCTAATAAATTTTTTTTTTCTCGACGGATTTCGACAAATTACAGGTTTTAGAACCATGTGTGAGGGGATAGTCTAATTTAGGAATTTTGTAAATTGAGAATATTGGTTGTCTAGCTAGTTTTATTGTTAAAGAAAAAGGACGCCACATTAGGGGAGATGGGTTTTGATTGTTGGTAAGAAAAGAAGCCATAGTAGGGAAGGGTTTTGTAAAGAAGAAGCCATTGTTGGGGAGGGTTCTGTTTATTTGACAGAGGGATCTAAGAAAGGCAACGAGATCTCAGAAGTGAAGTGGGAGTCATGGCATCAAAACTTGAGGTACTTTCTTTCCGTTCTATTTCTAATTTCTTTTGTTGCCTACTTTATATCTATCTTCTATATTCATACAACAAGGTTTCATGCCGTTCACATTTCAAATAATTTTTTATATGTTTTTTTTTTTTTTTTTTTAGAAATAGGGTGATAAAGCTTAATAATCTTTGATTTGTTTTAGTATTCCAAAAGAAAAGATTGATTTATCTTTCTAAGTGGGATGAATCACTTTATTGAAGAACACCTTATCTACCACAACATTTTCACAACACTTTCATAAAAAATTCAAACTGTAAGTTGTTACTAGTTCTAGTTTGAAACTACCACTTGAATTACTCTTTTGCCCACCTATAATATATATATATATATATATTAATAGGCAAAACTCAAAGAAATTTCAATTAGAATTTGAATTTAGAATCAAATTTTGCGCAATGTGTCTATCTGAATCAAGAGCTATATGGATACAACTAAGCATCAGTGCAGTATTTTCATGGAAAAAAAGAAGCGCTATGTCGGTCCAATTTGTAATTATTATTTCATCGTTTGGAATGAAGAACCAGGAAGCAAGGGTGCAGCATTTAGGAAGGCACACTAACCGCGTCAGACTCATTGGGACGCGACTACAGGCGCGTCCCCTAATAAATTTTTTTTTTCTCGAAGCATTTCGTCAAATTCCAGGTTTTAGAACCATGTGTGAGGGGATAGTCTAATTTAGGAATTTTGTAAATTGATAATATTGGTTGTCTAGCTAGTTTTATTGTTAAAGAAAAAAGAGGCCACATTAGGCGAGATGGGTTTTGATTGTAGGTAAGAAAAGAAGCCATAGTAGGGAAGGGTTTTGTAAAGAAGAAGCCATTGTTAGGGAGGGTTCTGTTTATTTGACAGAGGGATCTAAGAAGGGCAACGAGATCTCAAAAGTGAAGTGGGAATCATGGCATAAAAACTTGAGGTACTTTCTTTCCATTCTATTTCTAATTTTTAGTGTTGCCTACTTTCTTTCTACCTTCTATATTCTTCCAATTGGGCTTCATGCCGTTCACATGATGATATGCTATAATATTCAAATAATTTTTTATATGTTTTTATTTTTAATTTAAAATATTGGGATAAAGCTTAATAATCTTTGATATGGTGTAGTATTCCAATAGAAAAGATTGATTTATCTATCTAAGTGGGATGAATCACTTTATTGAAGAACACCTTATCTACCACAACATTTTCACAACACTTTCATCAAAAATTCAAAGTGTAAGTTGTTACTAATTCTAGTTTGAAACTACCACTTGAATAACTCTTTTGCCCACCTGTAATAAAGATATAAATATATATATATATATATATATTAATAGGCAAAACTCAGAGAAAGTTCAACTAGAATTTGAATTTAGAATAAATTTCTGCGCCATGTGTCTATCAAAATCAAGAGCTATATAGATGCAATTAAGTATCTGTGCAGTATTTTCATGGAAAAATAAATGCGCTATGTCGGTCCATTTTGTAATTATTATTTCATCATTTGGAACCAAGAACTGGGAAGCACGGGTGCGCCATTTAGGTTGGCACACTGACCGCGTCGGACTCTTCGGGACGCGGAATTGTTAAAGAAAAAAGAAGCCACATTAGGGGAGATGGGTTTCGATTGTGGGTAAGAAAAGAAGCCATAGTACGAAAGGGTTTTGTAAAGAAGAAGCCATTGTTGGGGAGGGTTCTGTTCATCTGACAGAGGGATCTAAGAAGGGCAACGGGATCTCAGAAGTGAAGTGGGAGTCATGGCATTAAAACTTGAGGTGCTTTCTTTCTGTTCTATTTCCAACTTTTAGTGTTGCCTACTTTCTTTCTATCTTCTATATTCATACAATTGGGCTTCATGCCGTTCACATTTCAAATAATTTTTTATATGTTTTTTTTAAGTTTTATTTAGAAATATTGGGATGAAGCTTAATAATCTTTGATATGTTGTAGTATTCCAAAAGACAAGATTGATTTATCTTTCTAAGTGGGATGAATAACTTTATTGAAGAACACCTTATCTACCACAACATTTTCACAACACTTTCATAAAAAATTCAAACTGTAAGTTGTTACTAGTTTTAGTTTGAAACTACCACTTGAATTTCTCTTTGGCCCACATGTAATATAGATATATATATATATATATATATATATATATTAATAGGAAAAACTCAGAGAAAGTTCAATTAGAATTTGAATTTAGAATCAAATTTTGCACCATGTGTCTATCTAAAGCAAGAGCTATATAGATGCAATTAAGCATCAGTGCAGTATTTTCAGGGAAAAATAAAAGCGCTATGTTGGTCCATTTTGTAATTATTATTTCATCATTTGGAACCAAGAACTGGGAAGCACGGGTGTGCCATTTTGGTTGGCACACTGACCGCGTTAGACACATCGGGACGCGGCTACAAGCTCGTCCCCTCAAAATTTTTTTTTTTCTCGATAAAGTTTAACTAATTCCTGGTTTGACATCCACGTTTGAGGGGATAGTCTAATTTAGGAATTTTGTAAGTTGAGAATACTGGTTGTCTAGCTAGTTTTATTGTTAAAGAAAAAAGAGGTCGCATTAGGGGAGATGGGTTTCGATTTTGGGTAAGAAAAGAAGCCATAGTAGGGAAGTGTTTTGTAAAGAAGAAGCCATTTGTTGGGAGGGTTCTATTTATTTGACAGAGGAATCTAAGAAAGGCAACGAGATCTCAGAAGTGAAGTGGGAGTCATGGCATCAAAACTTGAGGTACTTTCTTTCCGTTCTATTTCTAATTTCTTTTGTTGCCTACTTTATATCTATCTTCTATATTCATACAACAGGGTTTCATGCCGTTCACATTTCAAATAATTTTTTGTATGTTTTATTTTTATTTTTATTTAGAAATAGGGTGATAAAGCTTAATAATCTTTGGTATGTTTTAGTATTCCAAAAGAAAAGATTGATTTATCTTTCTAAGTGGGATGAATCACTTTATTGAAGAACACCTTATCTACCACAACATTTTCACAACACTTTCATAAAAAATTCAAATTGTAAGTTGTTACTAGTTCTAGTTTGAAACTACCACTTGTGTTACTCTTTTGCCCACCTATAATATATATATATATATATTAATAGGCAAAACTCAAAGAAATTTCAATTAGAATTTGAATTTAGAATCAAATTTTGCGCAATGTGTCTATCTGAATCAAGAGCTATATGGATACAACTAAGCATCAGCGCAGTATTTTCATTGAAAAAAAGAGGCGCTATGTCGGTCCATTTTGTAATTATTATTTGATCGTTTGGAACCAAGAATTGGGAAGCACGGGTGCACCATTTAGGATGGCACACTAACTGCGTTAGACTCATCGGGACGCGGCTATAAGCGCAATACCTAACAAATTTTGTTTTCTCGACACAGTCCGACTAATTTCGGGTTTGAGAACCACGTGTGAGGGGATAGTCTAATTTAGGAATTTTATAAGTTGAGAATATTGGTTGTCAAGCTAGTTTTTTTTTAAAAGAAAAAAAAAGCCTCATTAGAGGAGATGGGTTTCGATTGTGGGTAAGAAAAGAAGCCATATTAGGGAAGGGTTGTGTAAAGAATAAGCCATTGTTGGGGAGGGTTCTGTTTATTTGACAAAGGGATCTAAGAAGGGCAATGAGATCTCAGAAGTGAAGTGGGAATCATGGCATCAAAACTTGAGGTACTTTCTTTCCATTCTATTTCTAATTTTTAGTGTTGCCTACTTTCTTTCTATCTTCTATATTCTTCCAATTGGGCTTCAGGCCTTTCAAATGATGATATGCTATAATATTCAAATAATTTTTTATATGTTTTTTTTTTTAAATTTAAAATATAGGGATAAAGCTTAATAATCTTTGATATGGTGTAGTATTCCAATAGATAAGATTGATTTATCTATCTAAGTGGGATGAATCACTTTATTGAAGAACACCTTATCTACCACAACATTTTCACAACACTTTCATCAAAAATTCAAAGTGTAAGTTGTTACTAATTCTAGTTTGAAACTACCGCTTGAATAACTCTTTTGCCCACCTGTAATAAAGATATAAATATATATATATATATATATTAATAGGCAAAACTCAGAGAAAGTTCAACTAGAATTTGAATTTAGAATAAATTTTTGTGGCATGTGTCTATCAAAATCAAGAGCTATATAGATGCAATTAAGTATCGGTGCAGTATTTTCATGGGAAAATAAATGCGCTATGTCGGTCCATTTTGTAATTATTATTTCATCATTTGGAACCAAGAACTGGGAAGCACGGGTGCGCCATTTAGGTTGGCACACTGACCGCGTCGGACTCATCGGGACACGGAATTGTTAAAGAAAAAAGAAGCCACATTAGGGGAGATGGGATTCAATTGTGGGTAAGAAAAGAAGCCATAGTACGAAAGGTTTTTGTAAAGAAGAAGCCATTGTTGGGGAGGGTTCTGTTCATTTGACAGAGGGATCTAAGAAGGGCAACGGGATCTCAGAAGTGAAGTGGGAGTCATGGCATTAAAACTTGAGGTGCTTTCTTTCTGTTTTATTTCTAGCTTTTGGTGTTGCCTACTTTCTTTCTATCTTCTATATTCATACAATTGGGCTTCATGCCGTTCACATTTCAAATAATTTTTTATATGTTTTTTTTAAGTTTAATTTAGAAATATTGGGATAAAGCTTAATAATCTTTGATATGTTGTAGTATTCCAAAAGAAAAGATTGATTTATCTTTCTAAGTGGGATGAATCACTTTATTGAAGAACACCTTATCTACCACAACATTTTCACTACACTTTCATAAAAAATTCAAACTGTAAGTTGTTACTAGTTTTAGTTTGAAACTACCACTTGAATTTCTCTTTGGCCCACATGTAATATAGAGATATATATATATATATATATATATTAATAGGAAAAACTCAGAGAAAGTTCAATTAGAATTTGAATTTAGAATCAAATTTTGCGCCATGTGTCTATCTAAAGCAAGAGCTATATAGATGCAATTAAGCATCAGTGCAGTATTTTCAGGGAAAAATAAAAGCGCTATGTTGGTCCATTTTGTAATTATTATTTCATCATTTGGAACCAAGAACTAGGAAGCTCGGGTGCGCCATTTTGGTTGGTACACTGACTGCGTCAGACTCATCGGGACACGGCTACAAGCTCGTGCCCTAACAATTTTTTTTTTTCTCGATAAAGTTTGACTAATTCCTGGTTTGAGATCCACGTTTGAGGGGATAGTCCAATTTAGGAATTTGGTAAGTTGAGAATACTGGTTGTCTAGCTAGTTTTATTGTTAAAGAAAAAGGAAGTCACATTAGGGGAGATGGGTTTCGATTTTGGGTAAGAAAAGAAGCCATAGTAGGGAAGTGTTTTGTAAAGAAGAAGCCATTTGTTGGGAGGTTTCTGTTTATTTGACAGAGGGATCTAAGAAGGGCATTGAGATCTCAGATGTAAAGTGGGAGTCATGGCATCAATACCTGAGGTACTTTCTTTCCGTTCTATTTCTAATTTTTAGTGTTGCCTACTTTCTTTCTATCTTCTATATTCATACAATTGGGCTTCATGCCGTTCACATGATGATATGCTACAGTATTCAAATAATTTTTTATATGTTTTTTTTATTTTTATTTAGAAATATGGGGATAAATCTTAATAATCTTTGATATGTTGTTGTATTTCAAAAGAAATGATTGATTTATCTTTCTAAGTGGGATGAATCACTTTACTGAAGAACACCTTATCCGCCACAACATTTTCACAACACTTTCATAAAAAATTCAAACTGTAAGTTGTTACTAGTTTTAGTTTGAAACTACCACTTGAATTACTCTTTTGCCCACTTGTAATATATTTATATATATATATTAATGGGTAAAACTCAGAGAAAGTTCAATTAGAATTTGAATTTAGAATCAAATTTTCCGCCATGTGTCTATCTAAATCAGGAGCTATATAGATGCAGTTAAGCATCAGTGCGGTATTTTCTTGGGAAATAAATGCGCTATGTCGGTCCATTTTGTAATTGTTATTTCATCATTTGGAACCAAGAACTGGGAAGCACGGGTGCGCAATTTTGGTTGGCACACTGACCGCGTCCGACTTATCGGGACACGTCTACAAGCTCGTCCCCTAACAATTTTTTTTTTTCTCATTGCAATCTGACTAATTCCTGGTTGGAGATCCATGTTTGAGGGGATAGTCTAATTTATGAATTTTTTAAGTTGAGAATATTGGTTGTCTAGCTAGTTTTATTGTTAAAGAAAAAAGAAGTCACATTAGGGGAGATGGGTTTCGATTTTGGGTTAGAAAAGAAGCCATAGTAGGGAAGTGTTTTGTAAAGAAGAAGCCATTTGTTGGGAGGGTTCTGTTTATTTGAAAGAGGGATCTAAGAAGGGCATCGAGATCTCAGATGTAAAGTGGGAGTCATGGCATCAATACTTTAGGTACTTTCTTTCCGTTCTATTTCTAATTTTTAGTGTTGCCTACTTTCTTTCTATCTTCTATATTCATACAATTGGGCTTTATGCCGTTCACATGATGATATGCTACAGTATTAAAATAATTTTTTATTTGTTTATATTTATTTTTATTTAGAAATATGGGGATAAATCTTAATAATCTTTGATATGTTGTAGAATTCCAACAGAAAAGATTGATATATCTTTCTAAGTGGGATGAATCATTTTATTGAAGAACACCTTATCAGCCATAACATTTTCACAACACTTTCATAAAAAATTCAAACTGTAAGTTGTTACTTGTTCTAGTTTGAAACTAACACTTGAATTACTCTTTTGCCCACCTGTAATATAGATATATATATATATATATATTAATGGGTAAAACTCAGAGAAAGTTCAATTAGAATTTGAATTTGGAATCAAATTTTGCGCTGTGTGTCTATCTAAATTAAGGGCTATATAGATACAATTAAGCATCAGAGCAGTATTTTCATGGAAAAATAGAAGTCCTATGTCGGTCCATTTTGTAATTATTATTTCACCATTTGGAACCAAGAACTGGGAAGTATGGGTGCGCCATTTAGGTTGGCACATTGACCGTGTCAGACTCATCGAGACGCGGCTACAAGCGTGTCCCCTAACAAAATTTTTTTTTCTCGATATAGTTTGACAAATTTCGGGTTTGAGATCCACGTGTGAGGTGTTAGTCTAGTTTAGGAATTTTGTAAGTTGAGAATATTGGTTGTCTAGCTAGTTTAATTGTTAAAGAAAAAAGAAGCCACATTTGGGGAGATGTGTTTCGATTGTGGTCAGGAAAAGAAGCCATAGTAGGGAAGGGTTTTGTAAAGAAGTAGCCATTGTTGGGGAGGGTTTTGTTCATTTGACAGAGGGATCTAAGAAGGGCAACGGGATCTCAGAATTGAAGTGGGAGTCATGGCATCAAAACTTGAGGTACTTTCTTTCCGTTCTATTTCTAATTTTTAGTGTTGCCTACTTTCTTTCTATCTTCTATATTCATACAATTGGGCTTCGTGCCGTTCACATTTCAAATAATTTTTGATATTTTTTTTTTTAGTTTTATTTAGAAATATGGGGATAAAGCTTAATGATCTTTGATATGTTGTAGTTTTCCAAAAGAAAAGATTGATTTATCTTTCTAAGTGGGATGAATCACTTTATTGAAGAACACCTTATCTACGCCAACATTTTCACAACACTTTCATAAAAAATTCAAACTGTAAGTTGTTTCTAGTTCTAGTTTGAAACTACTACTTGAATTACTCTTTTGCCCACCTGTAATATAGATATATATATATATATATATATATATATTAAAATGCAAAACTCAGAGAAAGTTCAATTTAGATAGATACAATTAAGCATCAGTGCAGTATTTTCATGGAAAAATAGAAGCGTTATGTCGGTCCATTTTGTAATTATTATTTCATCATTTGGAACCAAGAACTGGGAAGCACGGGTGCGCCATTTAGGTTGGCAGACTGACCGCGTCCGACTCATCGGGACGCGGCTATAAGCGCGTCCCCTAACAAATTTTTTTTTTCTCGATGTAGTCTGACTAATTCCGGGTTTGATATCCACGTGTGTGGTGATAGTCTAATTTAGGAATTTTGTAAGTTGAGAATATTGGTTGTCTAGCTAGTTTTATTGTTAAAGAAAAAAGAAGCCACATTAGGGGAGATGGGTTTTGATTGTGGTAAGAAAAGAAGCCATAGTAGGGATGGGTTTTGTAAAGAAGAAGCCATTTGTTGGGAGGGTTCTGTTTATTTGACAGAGGGATCTAAGAACGGCAACGAGATCTCAGAAGTAAAGTGAGAGTCATGGCATCAATACTTGAGATATTTTCTTTCTGTTCTATTTCTATTTTTTAGTGTTGCCTACTTTCTTTCTATCTTCTATATTCATACAATTGGGCTTCATGCCGTTCACATGATGATACGCTATAGTATTCAAATAATTTTTTATTTGTTTTTTTTTTAGAAATATGGGGATAAAGCTTAATAATATTTGATATGTTGTAGTATTCCAAAAGAAAAGATTGATTTATCTTTCTAAGTGGGATGAATCACTTTATTGAAGAACACCTTTTCTACCACGACATTTTCACAACACTTTCATAAAAAATTCAAAGTGTAAGTTGTTACTAGTTCTAGTTTGAAAGTACCACTTGAATTACTCTTTTGCCCCGCTATAATATATATATATATATATATATTAATAGGCAAAACTCAGAGATAGTTCAATTAAAATTTGAATTTAGAATCAGAGTTTGCGCCATGTGTCTATCTAAATCAAGAGGTATATAGATCCAATTAAGCATCAGTGCAGTATTTTAATGGAAAAATAGAAGCGCTATGTCAGTCCATTTTGTAATTATTATTTCATCATTTGGAACCAAGAACTGGGAAGCATGGGTGCGCCATTTGGGTCGGCACACCGGCTGCGTTAGACTCATCAGGACAGGGCTGCAGGCATGTCCCCTGACGAATTTTTTTTTTTTTCTCAATGTGGTCTGACTAGTTCTGGGTTCGAGAACCATGTGTGAGGGGTAGTCTAATTTAGGAATTTTGTAAGTTGAGAATATTGATTGTCTGGGTAGTTTTATTGTTAAAGAAAAATGAAGCCAGATTAGGAGAGATGAGTTTCGATTGTGGGTAAGAAGAGAGGCCATAGTAGGGAAGGGTTTTGTAAAGCAGAAACCATTGTTAGGGAGGGTTTTGTTTATTTGACAGAAGGATCTATTTCAATGGGATCTCAGAAGTGAAGTGGGAGTCATGTCATCAAAACTTAAGGTACTTTCTTTCCTTTCTATTTCTACTTTTTATTGTTGCCTACTCTCTTTTTATCTTCTATATTCATACAATTGGGCATCATGCCATTCACATGATGATATGCTATATTATTCAAATAATTATATATATATATATATATATATTATTTTGAAATATGGGGATAAATCTTAATAATCTTTGATATGTTGTAGTATTCCAAAAGAAAAGATTGATTTATATTTCTAAATGGGCTGAATCACTTTTTTGAAGAACACCTTATCTAGTCTGCCTTCATTCTGCCGATCTATGTTTCCTATCCCAGTAGGTGTTGCTAGACTTATTGAAAAATTACAAAGGGACTTTCTATGGGGAGATTAGTTTAATTATCACTTGGTTAAGTGGAAAAATGTTTGTGTACTAGTTCAATATCTTTATGTTTGTGTACTAGTTCAATATGGGGGTTTAGGTGTGAGTAATCTGGTTTTATATAATAAGTCTCTTTTGGGAAGTGGCTGTGGAGATATGCTATGGAATGTACTGCCTTATGGAGAAGGGTAATAAAAGAAAAACATGGTAGCATTTGGGGGTGGTGTTCTTGTAGCACGAGGTTGGTTTATGGAAGTATATTAGGAAGGGATGGGATGACTTTTCCCCTTTTATCATCTTTAAGGTGGTGGATGGTTCTTGTATTAAATTTTGGTGTGATGCATGGTGTGAGGCGCTTTGGTGAAAATTTCAACCATTGATAATTTAAGGTGTCAAAAAGTGTTGGTAGTTGATTGGTGTTGCATGTGCAAGAGGAGTAGGGAGACTACTGGCCACTTACTCACTCCTACACTACCCAGTAGCTCAATAGTTGTGGAATATGGTGTGTTCACTATTTGGTGTTCATTGGTTCATGCTGCGTAGTGTTGTTGAACTTTTAACGAGTTGTTCAAGGGATCAAGTTCAACTAACTTAGATCTAAGGTGCTTTGGAGAATGACCCCTCATTGTCTTATTGGGTCATTTGGAGGGAATGGAACAAATGTTGTAAACACCGCATTTTGTACCCCTTATGACTTGGTCCCCATTCCCCAATGATGGTCAAACTCTGAGGCCCAATGCCAATTTAGAGCCCAACCAGATATCAAATTGACTTGAAGAGTGTTAAAATGGAAAATATAACATTTTAAATGAGCAAAAATCTAATTTTAAAAATAAAATGACCAAAGTGGCCCTCGGCCCATGTATGTGGGCAGCAGCCTGCGTACATGGGCCAAAGCATGCGTACGCAAGCATATTGCTATGTGCGTAGCTAGGGTTTTAGAAGCATAAGAAAGTCAAGTTTTCTGCAATAATGGCTGAGGTTTGGAATGAATCCCACATCGTTTGAGAGCCACTCCAAATCCAATTTTTTCCATTATATAAAGCCTTACATGGTACATTTTCAAAACATACAGAAATCCCATGGGAAAAACCTACAATTCAGTAGAAAATAGTGAATTAAAAGGGAGTTTTTCACAAAACACCCTCAAGTAAATTTTATTTGATTGGGACCTTTTCTCGCCCCAATCCTTTTAGTTTAATGTTGCTAATCACTTTCTTATTGGTTTGTGAATAGACTTGATTGAGGGAAACGGTCAAAATCAAGCTTGGAAAGTTTTTTGTGTGAGGTATTCTTTTAAACTTCTCTTTTTTCCTATCTTTTATTTTCTACCTTTAAATCTTCCTGGTTTGTTTTATTTGTTTGTTAGAATATGTTTTAACATGCTTTTCTAGGTTAGGTTTAAGTTTTTGTATGTTAGAAATGCATGTTTGTTTGTTAGAATTAAGGTTTTAGTTTATGCTCTGTTTTCTGCCTTATTTGTTTCTGGGTTAGGGTTTTGAACAAGCCCCACGTATGCATGTCATAAGCATGCGTACACAGGTTAAATCTTGAGTACGTAGGCTTTTGGCTGTGTACGTAGGTGCTTGCCCTAAAACCTTAATCAAGATTCCTCAAGTTGTTTGGTTGGTTTGTTTCACATGCTTTGTCTCTTTTTAAAAGCCTTTTCATACGTTTATACGTATTCGTGTCTCTTGACTTCTATGCTTGCTTGTCTTTAACATGCTTAGACTAGGATTTTCTTATGTTTGTTTCTTGCTTTGATTCCATGCCATTCATTCATATGTCCATGCATCAATGCAATTGGTGTTGTGTTGCTGAAAGGTAAGTGAAGGTAAGTCATGCATTGGTATGAACATCCACTTGGTGCAGTATATCATTTGAATGTTTGTTTTAGGTCCAATTGTATACTTTATGTGACCTTGTGATTGCCATGATTAAGTTGCTGCCTTGTTTTAGATGTATGATAGGGTTTTCACACGCTAGATGAATGTCAGGGTTTCTTATGTGTGTTTGGCTCTCTTTTGCTTTATGGATAGATAAGTATGCTTGTTTAGGGATAAAGATGTCATGTTGTGTGTTAGATGCGTGATTAGTGTGTGTGTATGTGTGTGTGCGTGTGTGTGTGTGCGTGTGTGTGAGTTTAGAAATACAAGTGTTGAATTAGTTTTTAATAGGCTTAAGACATAAGACACAATGATGGGAGGCCAACCTTAGGGTTGGGCGATCTTGGGTGCCTAATACCTTCCCAAGAGTGTACCTAAACTCTGAAGCTATACTCTGGTAGTAAGATCAAAGGTCATTCCTCTAGAGGACACTATATATATGGTTCTTAGACCATTGCAAAAACTAGGTGGCAACTCCAACTCCTTGTGTCCACACATGTACCTTTATGTTTGTGTGCGAGTTCAATATAGGGGTTTCGGTGTGCGTAATCTGGTTTTATTTAATAATTCTCTTTTGGGGAAGTGGCTGTAGAGATATGCTATGGACAGTACTGCCTTGTGGAGAAGGGTAATAGAAGCAAAATATGGTAGCCTTTTTTTGGGGGGGGGGGGGGGGGGGAGGGGTGGTGGTCTTCTTGTAGCATGCACTAGCCTTATGGGGTTGGTTTATGGAAGTATATCAGGAAGGGGTCGGATGGCTTTCATCATTTTATCATCTTTAAGGTGGTCAATGGTTCTTGTATTAAATTTTGGCATGATGCATGGTGTGAGGGGCTTTGTGAAAATTTAAACCATTGATAATTTAAGGAGGCAAAAAGTGGTGGTTGTGGATTGGTGTTGTATGTGCAAGAGGAGTGGGGAGACCACTAACCACTTACTTACTCCTACACTGCCTAGTAGCTCAAGAGTTGTGGATTATGGTGTGTTCACTAATTGGGATTCATTGAGTCATACCACGTAGTGTTGTGGAACTTTTAGCCTTTTATATGTTTTTATTTTTATTTTTATTTTTTTTATTAAGAGATATGTGGATAAAGCTTAATAATCTTTGATATGCTATAGTATTCCAAAGAAAAGATTGATTGTATCTGTTTCCTATCCTGGTAGGTGTTGCTAGACTTATTGAAATATTACAAAAGGGACTTTTTGTGGGGTGGATTAGGATATGAGTTTAAGATCACTTGGTTAGGTGGAAAACTGTTTGTGTACTAGTTCAATATGGGGGTTTGGGTGCATCTAATCTAGTTTTATTTAATTAGTCTCTTTTGGGGAAATGGCTTTGGAGATGTGCTATGGAAAGTACTGCCTTGTAGAGAGGGTAATAGAAGCAAAATATGGTAGCACTTGGGGGGGGGGGGGGGTGGTGTTCTTGTAGCGTGCACTAGCCTTTTGGGTTTGGTTTATCAAAATATATTAGGAAGGGGTGGGATGACTTTTAACCTTTTATCATCTTTAAGGTGGTGGATGGTTCTTGAATTAAATTTTGGTGTGATGCATGGTATGAGGGGCTTTGGTGAAAATTTAAGGAGACAAAAGGTGGTTGCAAAAAGTGGTGGTGGTGGATTGGTGTTGTATGTGCAAGAGTAGTGGGGAGACCACTGACCATTTACTCGCTCCTACACTGTCCAGTATCTCAAGAGTTGTGGAATATGGTGTTTTCACTGTTCAGGGTTCATTGGATCATTCCACGCAGTGTTGTCGAACTTTTAACAAATTGTTCAGGTGAGTTCAATAGACATAGATCTAAGCTACTTGAGAGAATGATCCCTCATTGTCTTATGTGGGTCATTTGGAGGGAAAGGAACACATGTACCAATGACAAGAATGAAACATCAATTTTTTTTTCCAGACCTTGTTTGATTGGGCAAATGCTAGGGGTGTTTTTACTTTTATTTCTTTACATGATATGCTTGATTTTTGTACTTTCATTGTTACTTAGTTTTTTTCCTTGTTGCTTCTAGCACACTGCTTGTGTGCTTCCCCCCCTCCCCCCCCCCCCCCCCCCCCCCCCCCCCTCCCTCTTTTTTCTTACACTCAACAAAAAACAAATAGGAAATCAAAATCTAGAAATTGGAAAAACAAGAGAGAGAGAGAGAGAGAGAGTAGGGAAGAGGAGTTATGATAAATTAAATGCAATCGGCAACTTACCCACTACAACCCATGTCAACTTGCCTCTGTTACACTAATTTGAGCTTTTTTGAGTGAGGAATGGAGTGAGAGAGCTTTTTTGAGTAAGGAATGGAGTGAAAGTGAACTATGAAAAGGAGGTAAGTGGGTGTACTAGGAGGTAAGTGGGTGTACTATTCAATGAGAATAGCTAAAAGAGGAGAAAATTTTAGAGAATGTGGGGCCCACAAAAATAGTGGAGGGTGGAGAGAGAATTCGTTAAAAACTGGTTGATTACGTTTGTCTATAGTAGCATCAAGCATGAACGGATCCATTCATGGACTTGGGGGCAATGACCCCCTAATTTAAAAGGAAAAAAGAAAAAAGAATAAAAGTATATACAGGTACTAATTTTAATAACTTTATCCTTTTTAACTCATTTCATTCATTCCAAAAAAAAAAAAAAGGATAAAAATTTGGATTTACATATATATAATTTAGATATTTGACTGGATTGCTCCAGACTCAAACCCATAACTAGTTGGATGTAGTAGATAATTTACTTGTTAAAAAGTAGGTAAAAATCCCTCCCCAAGCCATGCTTGCAGCTTTCATCCCTCATGGCTTTCTTTATGTATAGATTTAACACTCAGTGCATTTCTTATAGGGAACTCTAATAAGAAAGTTGAATACTTAGTCGATCAACCTCTACTTTTACTGCATAAGCATTTTGAATTTTGATGGACGATTCGTGACTCATTTGATTATGAATTGTTGCATTTTTTTTTTTCTTTTTGAGTTTTACTCAATTCATATATTTCTATTTTTTCAAGTTCAATAAAATTATATTTTGCCCCCCTTAATAATATCATTGATCATTATAAAAGAATTGCTAATAAAGATTGTGAAATTCCCTTCATTCTAAACATTTAGGGGCAAAAGCCAGGTTTGAATTATCATTTAGAGTTTACTATAAAAAAAATGTACTTTATTTCTTAAACTGACCGTTGTTTTTCCTTGAAGTACATTAAAGATCATATTTGATAAGTTACCAAAGTTTTCAAGATCGCTCTGATAAATCCAAGTTTGGACAAAAATTAATCTTATGCTCAAAACTACCATGCAATTTAGGAAATTAGTTAGATTTGTCAAGAAATGCTTGTCACTATTTATAATTGGATCCGAAAGTTCGACATTTATTTTAACTGGTCCAATGATATTTATCTCTGGATGAATTTGTCTAATTGTCTTGACATTTTATGGAAAGTGTCCAATTTTAATTTAAGGTCCAATGATTATTTGGTGTTTCACATTTTATGCAAATGGATTAACGCGAGGAGCTGGAATTGCATTTACGAATTGCATTGCCATTGGATGTACCTCACATAACAGATTTTGTCTTTCACTTGGCAGGCCTACCAGCACACACCTCTGGGCTTCAATCCACTCCCCCAGTACCTGCTGTCTATACCTCATATTCAGAAAAATTCCTCATTCCCACGGTTTGGGCATTCTCTCTGGCCCATAGCTTCCACACTTCGGCCTGTGAGTGGCCCTAAGGCAATCTCATAAGCCTATTCGGAGCCCAAACCCTTTGGAATTAGTTCAGCAGCCTTAAGCCCGAGCCCATCAACTCCTAGAGCTTAGCTCAGGTCCGAACCATACCTTTTAGGCCTAGCCCCTCGAGCCTTTCTTTAATATTTCCTTTTGAAATAAAATCCATCTCTCTTCTTTATTAACTTTCAGCCCACTTTTAATTAAAAATGGTCTACGCATGTTTTCCTTTAATTAATAAAAGGCCATCATATTTTCTATATTGCATTTTAATCCATACTTTCTCATATTTGCTTTGTGTCACATCATTTTCTCATATTTACATGCTATGCCATGTACTTTGTCATATTTTCATTTTGACCTGAAACTTTCCCATATTCATGTTTTGACCCCGAAATGTTTTAAAATTTCATTTTGACTCGGAACTTGCCTCTATTCATATTTTGACCAAAGTTTTCCCCAAATTTGCATTTTGACCCAAAATTTTCCAAAATTCTATTTTGGCGCAAAATCTTTCTAAAATTGCTATAAAGCCCTCCAACTTTTGAAAAATTATGGAGAGGCCATTAACCCTTGGAAAGTTATTTGAAAGCATTCAATTAGCTTCCAAGGTCTTTTAATCATCTTCAAATCCACTTTTTGCTTGCCTTTATTTAAGATAATTTTATTGCAACTTGTTCAATGTTTAATTACATGCTATGCTTGACTGCTTTTTAGCCTTAATAAATTGTTTATGCCTTGATCTTATGTTTTGTGTCTTGGGTAGGGTGTGGATCTTTTTTTTTTTTTTTTTTTTGTGACAAGGTTCACATCCAAACACCCAATTTCAATAAAGACTTTGGATTAGAGTCTTATTTGTGTGTTTATGCTTGTTTGGCCATTTTACATGCATTTGTGTGTTCCTTTTCTTAGATCCCTTATCTTGTGATGCTATGTTTGGATGTTCCATGCGTAGATTTATGTTCATCTTTATGTTCATGCTTGCTTGCTTAGATCTAACTTCTTGCATCTTTACATGTGACCTTCAGCTCATATAGCAACCATTCTTGCCTAAACTTGTAAATAAAATTAGGAATAAAATTAAAATACTCCAAGGCCAAGATTTTAAAATTTCTCTAATTTTTTTCTACTAGAACTCCAGTGAAGATCCGGTCTAGTTGTTTGACTTGTTTCCAATAGATTTAGGGCAGCTCATGTGCTTATTCACGTGGGATGTAACTGTTATTTCAAATCGTTTACCAAAAAAAAAAAAAGAAATGTTATCTCAAATCTGAATCAACTTCCTCCAGATTACAACCTTATACAAGCCATCTTTCATTAAGCCAATTAAAAAAATGGGATTTACATATCTATAATTTAGATGTTCTAATGGATTGGCTGGGACTCGAACCCAGAACTAGTCAGACCGTGTAGGGAAAAAAACAATTCATCAGGAGATGTGCCTGCAACTACGTCTAGTCCACACAGCGCATCTTGATTCAGATAAGAACAATTAAAATCATCCGATTAGAATAAAATACAACCTTAATTTCTACAAATACTTCCTACAGAACTAACCAGAAAATGTTGTTTTGACATTTATCTCCCACCCCAATTCCTGCATCAAGACAAGCCAAGAAAATTAAAAAGTGGGCCAAGGTTCAAACAAAGCTGAGCAAATTGATAATCTCTATAGACACAGCAATTTGACTACAACTAAGAACTAAGATACATACACGTGTATATATAGATATATGATAGTGGGGCAGATTACCTGCTTTTTCTCTGGAGTCATTTCTTGAATCGCCTTTACAATGGATTGGAGTTCTTGAATCGCCATGCTTCCAAGCTGCTTATTACACATGTGCTGGCTCTATACAACTTTATTCATTCCAATAATTCTTTCTACCATGGAATGAACTTTTTTAATCGTTGTGATTTCAAGCAGCTTAATTCATCGAGTACTGCCTTTATGCAACTCTCTCTGTTCCATCAATTGCCTTTTTAATGGAATCAAGTGATTTTATCATTTCCATATATCCACATGTGTTTGACGTACAAATTTTTATTAAAGTCCGTAATTCCCTTTAGCATTCATATGGATATATGGAAAATTTGTGTGATTATAGTATGAGTTTCTTACAATTTTTATTGCTTTTAGGGTGGCAATCAATCAATTGGTTTTTGATTAAGGCATGGATAACACTTTTTGGAGGCTGACCAAGTGCTTACTATTTAAGGCATGGATAACCCTTTTTAGAGGTTGAACTAGTGGTTTGTGCTTAAGGCATACATAGCACTTTTTTGGAGGTTAAAGGAGAATGCCTATATATTTTGAAAGAATGAGAATGCTTATATACTTTTGATGATGCCGAAAATCGTCAGTGAGCCGCACAGTCTTTACGTATTCGAAACAACACCTGCACAAAAAAAGAAGAAGAAGAAGACCCTACAGAGAGTACTAGTGTGGTACTAGCTAACTACCCTCCGAATGTCAAATTAGAGAACTTTCACAACTCTAGAGCAAGAGAGTTAATACTGTATCGGAAACTATTTCAGTTTGGTTAGAGAAATGAAATATTTCGATACCAGTGTACCATTTCGGAGTTAGCGCAATTTCACAATAATATATATATATATATATTCTTTTATTTTTTACTCAAAAAAAACTTAAACTGTATAAATTAATATTTTTAATTATATTTAAAAATTTTACTCTTTTTTATGCATGTTCAAATTATTTTAAGCTAATGTCTGGTCCATTTCACTATCCAATAAAAAATTAAAACTAAATAGGAGTGGTAAAAAAAAATCAAAAATCTAAATGAAAATAACTCTAGATGATTTTCTATGAAATTAAAAAAAATAAATAAGTAAAGAAGTGGCAGGCAAACCACTTCGGTTTCTCCGCCCATTAATAACTTTGGTTAAGTCAAAAGTTGGTAGGAGTGAAATAGTGAAGAAGTCATTTTGAGTTTCTATGTTAACATTCTCTTTAGAAACCCGGACTCGAAGAAATGCTGAAAGAAAAAGAGAGACAGTGAGGGAGAGAAGAAAAATGAAGATGCTATGCTGTAATGACGACGAGCTCAAGCCTCAACGTCCGGCAATATCTCAACGGTGTATGAAGGTTTAACAGTGGTGAAGAGGTGCTGTAAGTAGCAAAAAATTCCTAGAAACCCATTTCAATTTGTATAGGTCTGGAATGAAGTTACAGTCGAAAAGCATCGGAATCCGCCAAAATAGCTGAAACAAGCCGAAACACCTCGGTATTTAGGACGGTACGAATCAGCCCAGTTTTTGTACTGGTACAACCATTGGCACGAAAAATTTCGGCCGTATCGGCCGATACGGTATGGAATTAACTCCCTTATTCTAGAGTGCCAGAATTATGGTGAATTATGCGTACCTTGGTTTGTGAGGGTTTTGGGGGTTTTTATAGTAGCACAGAGCTGACCTTTGTTTCTTGGCAGAGAGGGTCTTTCCTTGTAGGAAAGATCTTATTAAATACACGTATCTCATGGGATTTTTTCTTTATTAGGATTCCCTTGATTAGGGTTAATCGTGAGGTACAAGATATTTCCTTTCATGAATGTTTGTGAAGGTCAAGCAAAGCCATGCTGGACCCGTCATGCTTTTTGTTCCCATCGGCCTCTTCCTTCCCATCGGCCTATTACTCCGCTCGAGGATTCCCGTCGTCTTCATATATATGCCATTGGGTATGGAGGTGAGGTCGTCGGTTTAAGGCATCTCTTTCGTATGTCTTCACATGTAGGTGAAGCTAACAGGCCCAATGGAGCCGTCGGCTTCCTTGTATGCAATGTGTTTATAAAATATCCTCGTTAGCTGCCCCTTACTCCATGGCTCTGTTGGCTTTAGCTAACGGGCCATGAAGTGTAGCTTTTGTTTCATTTATTATTTACTTGTTGAAAAAAGAGTCATCATTAAAGACTCTTTGAACAACTTTTATTAAATGCTAGGACACGTGGCAGATGTTAGCTGGCCTCATATCTGAACAAAGGCATCGCTTCGTTTCCCGTGCTCTTTCGTCTTATAAATAGCCTATCACTCTTCTCATTTTTCCTTATTTCATTCTTGTGATTACTAAGAGAGAGAGCTGTCGTTCCGTCGTCTTCATTGTCATCAGCCTGTGGATCCCGTCATCCCTACCAAGTCGTCAATCAATCTTGTAAGTCATCTTTTCCTTTAATTCCTTTTTTGTACTTCCGTTTTTTCTAGTCAGTCATCACTTTTGTAGAGAGACCAATCAAATAGGTTCTTAGATTACTCTATCGCTTGTAGGTGAATAAATGTCAAGTGATAGAGAAGCGACGAGTGAACAATCGTTGTCAGTTCCTGAGGGAGCCAGCTACAACGAAGTCTACCCGTCAGGCCATAGGCCCAAGGAGGGCTTTTCCAGATCGTCAAAGAGGGAGCCGTCCACCGATTCTCCTAATGATGAAGAGGGAAGTTATGATGGAGATGAAGCAGAGGAAAGAGAGGGAGAAGAGGATGAGGATGAGTACGCCGAGGGAGAAGGGGACAAAGAGGAAGGAGAAAATGAAGAGGAGTATGAGGGAGAAGGTAATGAGAGTGAGGGCAATGAGAGAGCTCCTAAGGAAGGAGGCTCTAGAAGCCCAAGAGATGGTCATACTCGTCCCTTCATTCTTCCTGCGATATGGACCGTCAACGACTTCAAGCCAACGATGACGACTAAAATTTCTAAGAATTTATGGGTTCATTACCAAATCCCTAATAACATTCCAATCCATTCACTCGGAAAGTTCGAAAAGTGCTACTCTGGGAAGACCGCGGATGTCGGTATGTATAACGCCATGTTCGCGGCAGGATTGAGATTACTATTGACGACATTACACCATCAGTTGGCCACTTTCCTAGGTCTATCCATCAGTCAAATAGCCCCCAATGCTTAGAGGATATTCATAGGGGCTGAAATCCTTTGGGGTCATCTAAACAGGGGGAACCGTTAGCTTACTTTGGACGAGTTCTTTTGGTGCTACAGACCCCAACATATCTACTCGTTTAAGGGGATATATCATTTTGTAGCGAAGAAGAAGATGCTTAGGCTAGTGTTGAACATGCCTGACTCCAATCGAAATTGGAAGGGTAGATTCTTTTTTTTGTCCAAGGGATGGATTGGGTATGCCGTTGGGAAGAGTGGGTAACGATGCCTCCTAGTTTTGACAATACTTAGGGTATCATCAAGGATTCAGGTTTAGCACCATCTATGTTTTATTTTTTCTTTATTTATTTGTTTAAGTGTTTAACATCGTCTGTTTTTTTCAGCTAGCATTCGTCCACGTATAATCGACGAGTAAGGGGCTTTCATTTGTCGGATGCTTGAGATCCCTTTTGACGAACGGAAGTTCAGGGACCTAATCACCCTTGACAAGTTGCACAGCTATTGTGGTGGTCCTATGTCAACGCCTGTAGCTCGTAGACTAAACACGTACTCCCATCGGCGTAAGTCCTTACTCCTTTACTTCTTTCTCCTTGTTGTCTTCTCTTCGTTTGCTTTTCTAACGTCCGTCTCTTACCCTTCGCAGAAATGGAGGCAGCGAGGCAAAGAGCCTTGGTAAGGGCATCAGTTGAGGCGTGCAAACAGAAGGAGGGGGCCTCGACGTCAGCTCCCAAGGTCATTGAGAAGGTGACGTCCGAGTAGAAAAGTGAAGGGAAGGATGACCGCCCACTTAAGAAAGGGCCAAGCACCCCCATTGACGGAAAACAACCAAAGCAGCCGTTGCCCCTTAAACCCAGCCACGAAATCGGCAAAGGGTTAATGACGATGAAGGGTCCCGTCACTCAGGGAGCCGTCCATCGCCTGTTGACGCATTAGGATCATGCCATCAAGGCGGTTGAATCAATTATTAAGGAGATAGACATGGACTTTTATGCCGAGCAGCTGATGGAGGAGCTTGGGGCATTAAGTCTCTTTGACCTTGCTAGGATATGCTTCTTTCCTCAAATTTCGTCCCCTTTTTTTTCTTTTGCTGACTGTTTGTTTTGTCCTCAGGCGTTGGTACGCATGAAAGTGCTTCAAGATAGATGCGTTGCTAGCGAAGGGGTGATTCGACGACTTCACAAGCGTCAGGATATTCAGAGCAAGGAGATGGATCAATACAAGGAGGCCGTCCATACCCTCAATAAGGAACTTACGGCTGTTACCAAAAAATTGCAACAAGAATCCAACCTCCGAGAGAAGGCGTAGAAGGACAAGGATAGCCTGAAGGCGGAGTTGACGACTCTTCGAGAACAGATGGAGAAGGCCAAAGCCGAAACCATGGTGGATTTTAAGGCCTCGTAATCTTTTATTGATGCGTGTGTCGTTTAGTATGGCGACGATTTTGATGATCGCCTGAAGCAGGTTGGGTCTGTCTATCCAGATCTTGACTTGTCCAAGGTTTCCATGGATGACCCAATGCCAACGACCCCTGCAGGTGGTGACACTGTCAGTGAAAAGGCCGACGACTCTACTTATTTAGAGCAAGATTCGAAAGATGATGGCGTGGTTCTTGCTCAACCTGCTCTTGAAGGACCCATCACTCCCTTGGTCTTATCTGCTGAAGATCCTCCTTTTAACGATGCCAAGAATCCTTCTACCCAGGATGCCTAGAATCCTCCTACCAAATCTGACGAGAACCCTCCTGTTCAGGACGTCTAGAATCCTTCAGTCTAGTTTTTATTTGTTTAACTTTTTCATGTATCCCTTCTTATTTTCAAAAAATATTTGGGTGCCCTTTGTTTTTGGGCCTTTGTTGTAAATATTGCCTTTATTTATGGCGTTTGTTTAACATTTTACGTCCGTTGCTTTTAGTATGCTCTTGTTCTGTGTTGATTTCTTATTCCATTTACCTTGGAGCTAGCTTACATTTTAGAATACACTTGTCCACTTGGGTGTAACAGTCCTTTAGGGGCTTAGCATTTTTGGCTACGTCAGCTACTTAATAGTAGTAAACTCGTCCACTTAAGGACTATTCACAGGCTAAGTAATAAACTCGTCCATCTGTAACTTTGATATCTCCATCCACTTATGTACTTAGTGATAAGCTTGTCCACTAGTGGACTCAGCATACTCATCCACTCATGGGTGTAGTAGTAAGCTCGTCCACTTATGGATGTGGCAGTGAACTCGTCCACTTGTGGATTCGACAATTTCTAAGCACCTCATCCATTTGTGTACTAGGTGAAATTGTCTATTGGTAGTGATGGACTTATCCACTCGTGGACTTAGTAATGAGTTTGCCCAGTTAAGGATTTCATAATGAACTTGTCCAATTTGTGGACTTAACAACGACCTCGTCCGCTTATGGATTTAGTAATGAGGTCGTCCTCTTGTAGTAATGAACTTGTCCATTTGTGGACTTGGTGAGATCGTCCATTTGTGGTAACGAATTTGTCCATTTGTGGACATAGTGAACTCGTCCATCCGTGGACTTGAAGATTTTTAAGCATACTTTGGGATGATCTGTCCACTTGTGGACATATCAATGAACTCGTCCACTTGTGGACTTGGTGAATTCATCCACTTGTGGACTTGATAATTTTTAAGCATCCTTTAGGCTTAGAAAGTACTGTAAATAAAAATTAACTAAAAAAATAAACAAGAAATGAGGAGTGGCGTCCTTCAAGCTGTCATCTACTGGTAGTATTTCTTAAGGTGCTCGGCATTCCATGGTTGGTGTAACTTCTGCCGGTCTAATGTCTCCAAGCGGTAGGTGCCCTTCCTTTTCCATGACGTGACCCTGTAGGGTTCTTTCCAATTAGGCCCGAGCTTTCCCTAGGACGGGTCTCTTATGGCACCCGTTACCTTCCTCAAGATGAGATCCCCAACTTGGAAGTCCCTGTGTCTAACTCTAGAGTTATAGTGCTTGGCCATGAGATCCTGGTATCATGCTAGCCTTTGTTCAGCTACCGCCTTGACTTCATCTACTAGGTCAAGTTGTAGACGCATGGCTTCGTCGTTTCTACTCTCATCATGGTTGTCCACTCTGTAGCTCGTGAGTCCAACCTCAGCTGGGATAACTGCTTCGCCTTCATATGCCAACCGACACTGTGTATCTCTTATAGGTGTTTTGGTTGTTGTCCTGTATGCCTATAGTATGCTCGACAACTCTTTTGGCCATATACCCTTTGCCCCCTTGAGCTAAGTCTTGATAATCTTGAGCAAGGATCGGTTTGTGACCTTAACTTGTCCATTGGCCTGAGGGTGGGCGGGGAAGGAGTAGTGGTTCTTGATTCCTAACTGTGAGCAAAAGTCCCTGAAGGAGTCATTGTCAAATTGCCATCCGTTATCGAAGACCAAGACCTTGGGTATCTCGTACCTACAAATGATGTTTCTCTAGACGAAGCTTTGTACTTTTTTTCTGTGATAGTGGCCAAAACTTCGGCTTCCACTCATTTGGTGAAGTAGTCTATGCTGACTATTAGGAACTTCAGCTATCTCATTACTATTGGGAATGGGCCCATGATGTCTAATCCTCATTGAGCGAAAGGCCATAGGGTTGTCATTGTGGTGAGCTCTTCTGTCAGCTGTCTAATGATCTTGTTGAACCTTTGACATTTTTCACAGGCTTTAACATAAGCCTAGGCATCCTCCTGCATAGTAAGCCAGTAGTATCTAGCTCGAATTAATTTGTGCACCAAAGACCGCGACCTTGAGTGGTTCCCCTAGATTCCTTCATGGACTTTTCTCATGACATAGGCTGCTTCTTCGGGGCCTAAACACCTTAGGTACGAGCAAAAGAAGCCTTTCTTGTACAAGACATCCTTTATTAGAACGAACCGTGCTGCTTGGACCTTCAGCTTCCTTGAGGCCTTCTTGCCGTTGGGTAGCGTGCCGTTTTTCAAGTAAGAAGCTATTGGTATAGTCTAGTTACTTCTGGAGTCTATTTCTTACAAGCTGACGTCATCTATTAAAGGTGAGAGTTGGACAAAAGAAAGTACCTTACTAGGGATAAGCATGTGTTCCGGAAAGGTGGCTTTAGCAAGGCGATCCGATTTCTCGTTCTCTTCCCTGGGAACCTAGACGAATTTGGCCTACAGCTCACCTACTCATCTCCTCACCATTCACCTGACTAGTGACAACCTAGAAATCGCAATACACATTCACATTTATAGCCTCTGCAGCTTTAGCGAGATCCAGTCCTGGTACTAAAGCTTCATACTATTCTTCATACTCTGCTTCATTGTTTATTATAGGGAAGTCGAGACGAATCATGCACTTGATCTCATCCCCTTCTGGGGAATGGAGCACTACACTAGCTCCGCCAGCCTGCTTGTTAGACGACCCATCCATGTGGACGCTCTACTGAGGATGTTCTTCTACCCCCTAGCCTTCCATATTGGTGAACTCTACAATGAAGTCGACGACCACTTGTCCCTTTATAGCAGTACGTGGGCGGTATTATTCGTCAAATTCACTCAATTTTATCGCCCATAGTGCCATCCGTTCGGCGGCTTTGGGATTACTTATTGCTCGCCGTAGAGGCTTGTCAGTCAGGACAACCACAGTGTGGGCCTGGAAGTATGGCTTTAGCTTACGAGCTGCGGTAACTAAAGCGAAGGTGAGCTTCTCCTTCGGTGGGTATCTTTCCTCCGCACCTCGGAGTGCTCGGCTAGTGTAATATATGGGCTTTTGCACCTTGTCTTTTTCCCTGACTAAGGCCGCACTGACGGTAGTCGAAGATACAACCAAGTAGAGGAATAGTTCTTCCCTTGGTTTGGAGGGGCTTAGCAACAGCGGGGAAGAAAGGTAGGCCTTTAGATCTTTAAATGCTTGTTGACACTCGGCCATCCACTTAAAAGACTTTTTTAGCGTGCACAAGAAATGTAGGAATTTGTCCGTTGCCCTTGATATGAACCTATTCAGTATGGCTACCTTGTCGTTGAGGCTTTGAATTTCTTTTACGTTCCTTGGTGGTGCCATCTCCATTATGGCCTGGATTTTGTCTAGGTTGACTTCGATACCTCTCTGAGACACCATGAACCCCAACAATTTTCCAGTTGTCACCTCGAATGCACACTTGGTCGGATTGAGCTTTATGTTATAAGAGCGGAGGGTGTCAAAGGTCTCCCTGAGATTGTCCAAATGGTCGTCCTCCCTTCGGCTTTTTACTAGCATGTCGTCAATGTAAACTTGGACATTTCTTCAAATTTGATGTGCAAACATCTTGTTCATGAGCCTTTGATATGTTATGCCTACGTTCTTGAGGCCGAACGATATCACTTTATAGCAGAAGAGGCATTGGCTGATGACGAATGAAGTCTTCTCTTGATAAACTTCATCCAGATTGATCTGGTTGTAGCTAGAAAAAGCATCCATAAAGTTCAATAACTGGTTTCTGGCTGTAGAGTCTACTAGGATGTCAACTCGCGGGAGGGTGTAGTTATCCTTAGGGCATGCCTTGTTCAGGTCTATAAAATCTATACATATCCTCCATTTTTCGTTGGCTTTTTTGACCATCACTATGTTTTCCAGCCAGTCAGGATAGTACACTTCTCTAATGAAGTTTGCATCTTGCAGCTTGCAAACCTCTTCTGCTATAGCTTGGTCTCGTTCTTGGGCGAACACTTGCTTCTTCTATCGGATGGGGGGAAAAGTAGGCAACACATTCAATCTGTGCACCATGACTGAAGGGTTGATCCCGAGCATGTCTTTATGGCTCTAGGCAAAGACATCCTAGTTTTCTTTTAGAAATGTCGTGAGTGCCTGACGGATTGGCGGACTGGCGAGAGTGCCGATTTTGGTCGTCTGCTTAGACCTTGAGTTATCGAGGAGTATCTCTTCCAATCCCTCAACAGCTGCAACCGTCCTTTGTTCTTCTATGCTCATGGTTTGTAAATGGTCGTCCATTTTTAGCATCGCAATGTAGCACTCACGTGTTGCCACTTAGTCCCCACGTACCTTTCCTACTCTATACTCGGTGGGGAATTTGATCATCAGATGGTAGATCGAAGTCATGGCCTTCCATGAGTTAAGAATAGGATGACCCAGGATGGAATTGTAGGCAGATAAGCAGTTAACAACTAAGAATGTAACATCCTTAGTAATTTGTTAAGGGTAGTCGCCAACCGTCATAGGTAATGTGACCGCACTGAAGGGGTACACTCTTGTTCCTTTGAACCCAACAAACGGCGCATTGTTTGGTATGAGCCGATCTCTGTCGATCCTCATTTGCTGGAACGCCAGGTAGTAGAGGATGTTAGCAGAGCTTTCATTGTCAACTAGGACCCGGTGAGTGTTGTAGTCCCCTACCTGTATGCTAACGATGAGTGCGTCGTCGTGTGGGTGGTGAAGGCCTCAAGCATCTTCTTTTGAGAATCCGATTATAGGGTTATCGACCCGTGCCATTTTTGGGACGAAACCCAGCTGGACGTTCTGAACCATCCTTAAGTAAGTCTTGCGGGCCTTCTTTGATGAACCAGAAGCTTTGGTGCCCCCTACAATCATTCTTATGTCCCCTATGAGGGGCTTAGGACGCTCGTTATCCCTCCTGTCAGCCAGCTCCTGCGGTGGATCCGCTTTCTTTTTACTGAAGAATCGTTGTAGTTTCCCTTGTCTATTAAAGGCCTCAATCTACTGCTTTAGGTCGTAGCACTCAGCTGTGTTGTAATCGTGATCACGATGAAAGCAGTAATACTTACCTTTGGACCTCTTACTGGGATTTCCCTTCAACTTGTCGGGCCATGTCAAGGCTGCTTCTTCCTTGATTTACATCAAGACCTGATCAATAGGGGCTGTCAGTAGGGTGAAGTTCGTAAATCTTCCAACGAGGGGTTTGGAGTGCCTATCCTCCCGTCGATCTTCGGTCCTGGTCTTCTTTCGTCCCCTATCTTGTCGTGCATTTTCTTGCCTTTCCCTTTTCTTGGGTTTCTCTTCTCGAGCTAGTAGTGCGTCCTCGGCATTCATGTACTTAGTAGCTCGATAAAGCACGTCTGACATGGTCTTTGGGTTGTTTTTATATAAGGTGAACAAAAACTTCCCCTTCTGCAATCCATTGGTACACATAGCAACCAATATCTTGTCATCGGCCTCATCTACCGAAAGAGCTTCCTTGTTGAAACAGGTTATGTAAGACCTTAGCGTCTTGTCCTCCCGTTGCTTAATGCTCATCAGACATGCAGTGGACTTCTTATATCTGTGCCCTTTGATAAAGTGCAAGACAAACTGCGCACTTAGCTCCTTGAAGGTACTAATGGAGTTGAGCGTCAATCTGCTAAACCATACCCTTGCTGGACCCTTTAGCTTAGTGGGGAAGGCTCGACACATGATTTCATCTGTCACGCCTTGCAAGTGCATCAAGGTTTTGAATGACTCTAGGTGATCTAAGGGATTCTTTGACTCGTCGTAGGCTTCTACCTATGGCATACGGAACTTCGGTGGAAGGGGGAACGAAGTGACGGGAGCATTAAAAGGAGAGTCTGTCTGGTGTACCAAATTATCCATGTCGCTTGACACCCGTCCTCTAAGGGTGTTCATCATGAAGTCCATCCGCTCCTTTAACATTTGCATCTCTACGACCATGTACGGCGGTGCCATTTCTGTGATGGATGGGCAGCTGATGTCTTGTCGTTCTTGCCTGCTTAGAGTGTTGCTTCCCTCGAGTCCTTCATGGTCCCTTTTTTCAGTGCTGGTGCCCTCTTACTCGTTCCCATTATTATTGGGTCCTAGGTTCTTTTGGTGCAGTTGCTCCTCCAGGTCGTGGTTTTGCTTAGTGAGGTGTTCCACGGCTGCGGTGAGGGTTTGTACCTATCTTTTGAGGGCAGTAGTGCGTGGTTCATCTTGGTTGTTGGTGAAAGCCATCGAGCGAGTGAGGACCATACAACTCTTTGTCCGAGAAGTGGTAGCACAACTTCTACTATAATGAAGTTGTTGCTACGACGTTTTTCCCACAAACGGCGCCAACTGATGATCTTGAAAATCGTCAGCAAGCCGCACAGTCCTTACGTATTTAAAATAACACCTGCGCAACCAAAAAAAAAAGAAAAAAAAAAAAAGAGAAAAAGACCCCACAGAGAGTACTTGTGTGGTACCGGCCAAATACCCTTCGAAGGTCAAGTTAGAGAACTTTCACAACTCTAGAGTGCCAGAGTTAGGGTGAATTATGCGTCAATTCTGTCATGCCTGCACTCCTGTGGACCTTGGTTTGTGAGGGCTTTGGAGTTTTTATAGTAGCGCGGAGCTAACCTTTGTTTCTTAACGGAGAGGGTCTTTCCTTGTAGGGAAGATCCTCTTAAATACACGTATCTCATGGGATTTTTTCCTTATTGGGATTCCCTTGATTAGGGTTAATCGTGGGGTACAAGATATTTCCTTTCATGGATGTTCGTGGAGGTCAAGCAAAGCCATGCTGGACTCATCATGCTTTTTGTTCCCTTCGGCCTCTCCCTTCCCTTCGGCCTATTACTCCGCTCGAGGATTCCCATCATTTTCATGTATATGCTGTCGGGTATCAAGGTGAGGTTGTCGGTCTAAGGCGTCTCTTTTGCATGTCTTCACATGTAGGTGAAGCTGACAGGCCCAATGGAGCGGTCGGCTTCCTTGTATGCAATGTGTTTATAAAATATCCTCGTCAACTTTAAAAGCAAAGAGAATGAACTTGATTGAACTAGTTGTATATTGATGTTTTGTCGATTTCTACCTCATTGTCCTCTTGTTCATCGCTCAGAACTCCATCTCTTGTTTCATCCCTTCTTGTCTGTAGCAGCATCAAGCATGGACAGATCCTTTCATGGCCTTAGGGCAATGGCGTCCTAATTTTTTAAAAACAGATTAAAATTATATCTAGGTACTAATTTTAAGTACTTTATTATTTCAACTCATTTCATTTAATAAAAAATAGAATTCAGATTTACATACATATAATTTAGATATTCGAATGGATTGCCCAAGACTTGAATCCAAAACTTGTTGGACTGCATCGGGAAAAAACAAATTCATCAGGTGACGCACATCTAGGCTGCACTGCGCGTCCCGACGAGTCTGACATGGGTGCGCCGACAAAGATGGATACTACATATACAATATCAATTCACAATTACTGTTCGTGAAATTCTAATAAATACAACATAAAATAAAAGAATAAATTGGTTTAATAGTATCTCCTAAATTGAATAAGGATAGGTGCATGAGATCGTTTAGCTCAATTATAATTTGTTACATTCAAGATCCTGGCATACAAAATATCTAAATAGAAATAGTATAAAAAATATGCACATTAGTTCTAAGAAAAATAATAGAAAAAATCTAAACAATTTAATTTGTATGGAATGCTAACAAAAGCAAAATTCAATTTTAAATATGGTTAAATTTTCTCTAAGCATTGGTTTTATATTACCTAGTTAGTAATAGACCGTATATAGTCATGGTATATAAATATATGATTAGGTTTTTTATGATTTATTTATATTGAATTTCTTGTTTCTACTTTGAATTAACTCATTTGTCACAAAAATTAAAAAACTTACATTAGATGAGACACCTGGCTCAAAATTAAACTCTAATTAAATTCCAATTTTTACATTGAATTAACTAACTTAGCACAAAAATTTAAAAACTTAGATTATATGGGACAGGTGTCACAAAATTAGATTTAACTAAAACTCTAATACTTAAGTTTTAAGAAATTTAAAATTCCACTCCAACTAAAATTCTATATATATATATATATATATATATTTTATTAATTATTTGGATATTTTAATTTAAGTAAAACTATATTATTTAAGTTTCAAAAAATTTAAAATTATACTCCAACTAAAATTCTATTGTAAAAAATTTCAAGAAGTTAAAAATAAATTTAATATTTATATTTTAATATAATAAAACTTTCACACTACATTCTGGGGAAATTATTGTGTATTCCCGGAGTACCATAAATGTGTACTCCCTCCTCTCACATGAATGGTGGGTCCCACATATTAAATTCATGATGAGACCCACCATTTATGTGAGAGGGGAGAGTACGCATTTATGTTACTCTAGGAGTACCTAATAATTTTCCCTACATTCTGTCATTGCCTGGTTCAATATATATGTAGCATTATATAGATAATTTATAGTTTTAAGTGGCTTTATATATATATATATATATATGATAGTTTTGATAATATTTTTTCCACTTAAGTTTTAGTTAAATAAATGTCCACTTAAGTTGTTTAATATTTGTGTCAAGTAAGTTAATGAGTGCAAAATACTAAGAATCTAATACTAATGAACTATAAAAAAATAAAAAATAAAAAAACCAATCACATATACTCAATAAAAATCACCACACGTTCTATCTAATTAAAAATTAGAAAAAGATGATCATAAGTAGTATTAAATTTATGTAAGAATTTTAATATGTGAATAATTGCATTTACGTTTTAAAAAAATAATTTAACTAATTATTTATATTTTTATATAAAAATTGTGTTTAATTTTAAATGTATCTATATGTATGCATGTATTACATTCTATTTTTCAATAATTTCACTAATTATTTATATTTTTATAATAAAAATTATGTTTAATTTTAAATGCATTTATGCGTTTGCATGTGTTATATGCTAGTAGCCAATAATAACTTGCAATTTAAGATTGTTGTGAAAATATTATGTATATAGTATTTCTCCAATCCAATTCATCATTAATTTAGCCATCCTTAAATTCTGTATGTTACTTTACTCTTCCTTTCCCTGTCAAGCTCAATTGGCTATTTAAGTTTAAACCCTCAATTATGATTCCATTGGAATTAAAATGCCTACTGTTTTTTATTTTCTATATATTTGCAATTGCTCTGTCTCTATTTCTGCAAAAGCTGCCAATATGCCATTTGATTGTATAGTCCCTTCCTAGTGAATGTTTTCTCATTCGTTTGTCTCTTTATTTATTATTATTATTATTTTCAAATATTTCAGTTTCTCTGAGGGAATTTTTTTTTTTTTTTGGGTTTTGGCAGTCATGTTTTAAGTGGCCAATTTGTTTCAGTCCAAATAACTTGTTTGTATTTTATATTTTTAGTATCATAGTATGTATGATCACCAGATTAAAAAAAAAAAGTATGTATTATTATTTGCCTTCAATATATTTACATAATCTTTTGAAAAAGATTAATAATGGACACAACAAAAAGTGACAATAATTTTATAATATTTTTAAATTAGTATGCTATATTACTAAATAAAAATTAAACTGAAAATTGTGGTAACCTCATATGTGAGTTGACATGCTAATTTTACAATGTTCCTGGTATTGTTGTGGATTTTTTATTATCTCTATTGCATTACTCGTATTTAACACTCCTCAATATTGCTTTCGTAGTCATCACCCATTCGCTTATAGATCTTTTTACACTGTTGCGTAAAAGACTTATCCTTGACAATATGTTTAAGGTAGAGTAGTCATGTCGACTATCCAATACCCTCTTTTTTCCAAATGAGAGATTGACCATGAGCAAGTGACGTGGCAACGCAAGTTTAGCTCATTCTCTAAAGGTCATCTGACGTGGTCACACTTGATTGGTCCTTCACTCAAGTCATCCATAATTGCTTTTGTACCGTATTTACCCTTGAAAAATACTTAGACTACCATTTTTATCCCAATTTACTTATGTAGTAAGTTGTGAGTACTTGGATAAAAGTAGCGGTCTCTAACTCCATCACCCACTATTTATAACGGGAGCAGTTGTGAAAAAAAAATTATATTCTTAGCATTCCTATTTATTCTTTATACTCTGCTTGTGAACCACCCATGAGTCCATGACCCACCCACTGTACGGACACTCCAGAAAAGCTATTAATCAATCGTCAAGAAAGAAAGTTGAGCAACAGGAAGGACAAATGTATTCTCACACCTATTTTCATTAGGTGATGATTTGTTTAGGCTATTGTTTTACTGGTTGACGAAAAGTGCCATATTCACAAAAGTTTCAACAAATTATAAAGTTAAATTCCTCTCTCTCTCTCTCTCTCTCTCTCTCTTTATATATATGTGTGTGTGTGTGTCTAAAGTTAGATATGCAATTAGGTGTCCCTACCAGTTACTGAAAAGTTGAGTGATATAAGAACTTTGTATCAAACCACTGAAAAATAGAAGAAAAAAAAAAGCTTAATTTTATATATCTAATTCCCAAAATTATTATTATTAGTTAAGTTAAAGAAGTGTAAATTTGTAAAATTATTGTAGTAACTGTATAAATTTATACTCGTACTATTTATTTTGCATTTAATTTTTTATTATAAAAAAAGAGAATAGATATTAGTTGCATGTTGTGTAAAAAAAGAGAAACAATTAAAAAAATTAAGAAAAATTAATATTTAATAAAATTGAGTTAAAAATAGATAATCTGATATGAGTATTTTTGAAAAGTAGTTATGTAAAATAAAAATGCAGCTTCTTATATTATAGTAAACAAATACTTTCTACGAATTGATTTTATTTATTTTTTTCTTGAGAAGATATATGAACTGATTTGAATGATCTAATATTTTTAGTTTTCACTCCCTACGGATGACCTTTTTTTTTTTTTTTTAATGAAAAGTAACTCTCCTCTCTCTCTCTCTCTCTCTCTAATGGAAAGACATAGAACTTCGTTAAGTGCTCGGGTAGCTTTTTCTCTTGATTGTTCACATCAAGCAACAAATTTTCAAGCGATTCAATTATATATACAATTATTAAAATTAAAACATTTACAAATATTAAAAATAAGTAGGTTCTTATATTATGATAAACAAATATTTTTACATAAGCCAATTTTTTTTTTTTTGAAAAAAATACACAAACCGATTTGAGTGCTCTAATATTTTTAGTTTTCACTCTTAGGAATAATTTTTTCTTTTTCTCTTTTTCCTTTTTTTTTTTTTTTTTTTAATGAAGAGCAACTTTCTGTTTTTTGAAGCCAGAGTAACTCTCTCTCCCTCCCTCTCTCTCTCTCTCTCTCTCTCTCTCTCTTTATGGGAAGAAAAAGTACTTCATTAAGAAAAAAAAGCAGCAACTTTCCACAAGCAGTCAGTGTAGCTTTTTCTCTTGATTGGTCACACCAAGCAACAAATTTCCAAGCGATTTAATTATATATACAATCATTAAAATTAAAATATTTACAAATATTAAAAAGAACTAGGTTCTTATATTATAACAAACAAATATTTTTACACGAACCGAATTTTTATTTTTATTTTTTTGAGAAAATACACGAACTGATTTTAATGTTCTAATATTTTTAATTTTCACTCTTAGGAATAACTTTTTCTTTTTCTCTTTTTTAATGAAGAGCAACTTTTTCTTTTTTGAAACCAGAGTAACTTTTTTTTTTTTTTTGATGGAAGACAAGGAACTTCATTAAGGAAAAAAAAAGCAACAAATTTCCACAAGCAAGGTAACTTTTTCTCTTGATTGGTCACATCCAGCAGCAAATTTCCAAGTGATTTAATTATATATACAATCATTAAAATTAAAACATTTAAAAATATTAAAAAAATGTAGATTCTTATATTATAATAAACAAATATTTTTACACGAAGCGATTTTTTTTTTTTTTAAAGAAAATATACAAACTGATTTGAATGGTCTAATATTTTTAGTTTTCACTCTTACGAATAACTTTTTCTTTTTTTCTTTCTCTTTTTTAATGAAGAACAACTTTTTTTCTTTTTTGAAGCCAGAGTAACTTTTTCTCTTTTTTTGATGGGAAGACAAGGAACTTCATTAAGAAAAAAAAAAGCAGCAAATTTCCACAAGCAGCCAGGGTAACTTTTTCTCTTGATTGGTCACACCCAGCAGCAAATTTCCAAGCGATTTAATTATATATACTATCATTAAAATTAAAATATTAAAAAATATTTAAAAAATAGGTTCTTATATTATAATAAACAAATATTTTTACACAAACCGATTTTTTTTTTTTGAGAGAATACTCGAACCAATTTAAATGCTCTTATATTTTTAGTTTTCACTCTTAGGAATAACTTTTTCTCTTTCTCCCCCACCCCCTCCCTTTTTTTTTTTTTTTTTTTTTTTTTAAGAAGAGCAACTTTTTCTTTTTTTTAACTTTTTTTCCTCCTTTTTTTTTTTTTTTTTTAAAAAAATTTATGGGAAGACAAGGAACTTCATTAAGAAAAAAAAAAGCAGCAAGGTAACTTTTTCTCTTGATGGGCCACACAAGCACCAAAATTTCCAAGCGATCCAATTATAATTGCTCAAAAAAAAAAAAAAAAAATAATGAATGAGGGAGAATCTAAAACACTTTATGCATGTAGAAACTCACTACGTGGCCTAAAACTATTATCTCAAAGAAGCTCTCTGCAGCAAGACTGCATCCTCAAACAAACCAAACATCGAAACGTGTCAGTAGCACGTGAGAATGAAAATGATTGGGTCATGGAAACGTCAGCTTCACAAGCCAGCAGAAATAGTTTAAACCGAAAGAGTCTCACGAAGCATGGAATAATTACTTTTCTTCCTCATTAAGTTATGTATTTGTTTTAGTCTGAGGAATTGACTTGGGATTGACAACAAAAGACAGCGACAGAGTAAGAGACACTGACACAGTGACACTCTCTGAGTTCTTTCGCCTTCTTCATGAGCTTTGGTTATTTTCATTCTCTCTGGTGAGACTCAGACAAGACTCCTATATACGTAATATTCTTTCTTCATCTGCGAGTTTCATTGATGTGGGTGTCTAATGAAACTGATCAAACTTCAAAGGGACTGTCTTTTTGTCATTTCTTTTACTGGGTCGAATTTTTTGTGTTTGTATTATTTTTTTTTTTTTTGGGTTGAAATTGGTTGGAATTTTCAAGTAGTAAAGGGGTTGATGCATCTTTGCTTTATTTCCTATGAGGGTTTGCTTGTGTTGCTTTATACTACTATGTTTGTTTGATTAATTTGATTATGAGCATTATTATTCTTTGTGTTTGTTCTTTTGCTGCATCTCATTCTCTAGCTCTTTTGCTTGGCCTACTAGATAATCTATAAGTTGGCATAGATAATCTATGATTTCTTTAATTTTTTCTGCTTATTTCAAACTGCTACTTAGTTAAATAATGAACTTTCTTCTTATAATAATGGGTCATATTATCAATAAAAAGCCAAAGCCACTGTACTTCCACTTGTTTTTCTTTGGAGAAAAACATGGTGATTAAACAATTCACCAGTCACGTTGAAGGGTAGGGACCTGGAGCATTTTAATTTGCTACACAGCAGATCAAAACCCTCACAAGCATGTGGCCTTATCATAATTGTCAGCGGGAAGAGTGAGATTCATATGGCCTAGTCTCGACAAATTGTCACAAATGTAGGAATAGACAGGTTTAGGACTGAAGAGCGAACCTATACATAAAGGGGCTAATGATTTGTTAGGACTTGTTGTCAAGCTCAGATTTATAATCCTACCATTAGTTAATTCGACAATCTAGTCCAAGATTTAGCCATTCTTGCTTAGGGATTACTAGAATTTGTGAGTTACTAGATTTGCTTTTGATCTATGATCCTACCCATATTTAGTTTAACAATCTAGTCCAAGATTTCACACTCTTACGCAGAGTTTGATTAGAATTTTTGAAGTAGTGGAGTTTCTTTTGAAAGTGAGAATCACATTCTTTTAAGTGTTTAGTGGCAGTAGAAGTACATCCAAAATCTTAGTGGTTGCTTCGTATTTAAATTTGTGTTTCTTTATTTGATTGTGTGACATGACCACGTGGCGATGTAGTAAAAATGAGAGGACTAATTGGTGAGGTAGCAGCGTTTATGTACGTAACAAGTAGGTGATGCACAAAAATGAAAAGATAGATTAAGATTGGAAATCAATTTTTCAGGAAGACTAAGAGTGATGGATCTAATGATGATAGTTACATTCTTAGACAATCCTTTCTTTCTCTAACTGCATCTAGTTATAGATTGAGATTCCTTCAAAATATGACTTTTTGGATGCTCATAGAAATGTTTAATGTCTGGTCTGGAAGTATCCATACTATGGACTTGATTTCGGGATAATAATTGTCTTTTGCAAGTAATTGTAAATGGTAAACTTGATTTTCTTGCCTTTCTTGCATTGATAGAGACTTTTTTGGTTATTTATTTATTTTCTAGTTATTGTGCACTTCCACTAAGCTATGCAATTTTACTTCTAGAATAATTGGGGTTTAAACACCTTCAAAACCTTTATCATTCACACTAATTATTGCAATACGGACTTCACCATCTCCATAAATTTTTATGACATACACCCACCACAATGATGGGTACCGCTACAGCATAAATGGAGGCAGCGTAGTTTTACTATTGTACTTATGGACTGACATTTGAGAAGTGGGAGTTCAGTGCCAAGAAATTAATTTTATTCAAAATAGTGTAGATTTGCAACATTCAGTAAGGTATTTATTTTATTATTAATTTCTATGAAAGAAGGGATAAATTCTTTACTGTCTTGACACAAAGTCTAAGTAGTTTTTTTTTTTCCTGGTTTATGATATATTGTGCACATGCAAAGTAAAATGTAATATATTTTTGCTGATGACTTGTGGCAGAAAAAAGTTCTGGTAAAATTAATTGGATTGGATGGGTAAGACAATTCAGTTGAATGGATTCCCTCCGAATGTGACTGTAGCAACTGTTAAACAGTTTGTGGAGCGACGTACAGGTGAAGGAACTGTTTATGCTATTAAGATTAGGCAAAGCAGAGGTGTGCGTCCAGGGGCATATGCTATCATTCAATTCACCACCACCAGATGTGCTGAATTAATTATCTCCTCACGGTTATGGTATGGGGCATCTTATCTGAAGGCTCGGGAAATGGAGCGTGATATTGTACCAAAGCCAAGACCTTTTCTGCATAGCATGGAAAATATAAAACTGCATCTTGGTTGTCAGATCTCAAATGAAAGATTTGTAATTTTATGGAATGCGGTGAATGTTTCAGTGAATTTTGGGATTGGATTAAAAAAATTACAATTTTTTCTTTCCCATAATTATGTGGAATACAGACTCGATCTTTACAACGAGAATATTTGGCAGATGGAGTTACATCGTCCACGTAGTCAAGATACTAAGCATCTTTTGATTCAGGTTGGTCTGTTTTGATTTGATTGTTCATTTTAATATAAAAAATATCTGGTTATCTTCTCTTTAGCTAAACAAATAGTGTTATTTAAGTGTTGATTCCTCCATTGTCTTGTTTGAACAATTTGCATGTTTTACTTTGTTGAAATTACTCATGTGAACACCGGTTTTATCATATTCAAATTACAAAAATACCCTCACAAGGGTTAAGAATTACAAATGTAAATAATATTTGGACTATATATTCAAAAAAGTTCATCTGCCAATGAACTATGGCTCAACTGGCAATTCTTTCATAATAATGGGTTCAATACCTATTGGGTGTGTGTAGTTTACCAATGTAAAAAGGGTTCATGCTATCTTCTTTAATCATCACATCCTTGCGCATAAACTCAGAAGTTCTAACTTTGATTTTCTGTCTTCTGTAGTAAACAACTATACTCCCAGTAGAACTCATGAGTGCAACACTTGTGATGCATATACAAATTGATTTTTTTTTTAATGTAAAATAATGTTTTTGGTAGTTAGTTATCTAGTGCAAGGTTCATATAAAGATACATTTTTGTGCCAGTATGAAAATCAACTACCTCATAAGCATATACTCTAGCTATGTTTTATGCTTGCAATAGCTATTAACAAAACATGGTGTATTCTCTGTAAGTACCAAATGACTTTACTTTTTCTCTAACACTAACTGTTAGTTGACATTCACAGAAGGATCCTTATAATTATTTTTATTATAATATTTTTTATTTTGTTTTAATTGTTAGTTATATGGCGCTCCTCGGATTTATGAGAAGGCTGTGCTCACTTCAGGAAATGAATTTGAAGATCCTAATCTCAATTATTTCATGCATATTCCTGATGACCAATGGATTCGTGCAACTGATTTCACTCCATCATGCTATATTGGGCAATCTTCTGCTTTGTGTTTGGAGCTTCCTTCTGATCACCAGCTTCCAAATTTTCGGGAGAACTTTGCTTATTACAAAGAAAGTGAAGAAAGATATATTTTGGAAACTGGGTCTAGTTTTTCTTCCAATATGGATTTGGTGCCTATTGTTGGCCCTCCGCCTGGGATTACTTTACCATTTGATATCTTGTTTAAAATTAACTCGTTGGTTCAAAATGGCTGTCTTGCAGGACCAACGCTTGATGCTAGTTTTTATCGCTTGGTTGATCCAAGAAGAATGAATATTGCCTTGATAGAATATGCCCTGGAGAAACTTTATCATTTAAAAGAATGTTGTCATGAGCCTTCAAGGTGGCTTGGTGAGCAGTATAGAAAGTACGTGACATCACGACATCCTCCAAAGTCGCCTGTTATATCCTTAGACTCTGGGTTGGTGTATGTACGTAGGGTTCAAATAACACCTTCTAAAGTTTACTTTTTTGGTCCAGAAATTAATGTATCAAATCGTGTCTTGCGCCATTTTCATGAAGATATTGATAATTTTCTTCGTGTCTCCTTTGTTGATGAGGAACTGGATAAACTGTATTCAACAGATTTATCTCCACGTGCATCTTCTGGTAATGAGGATAGGAGAACTGGAATCTACAAAAGAATTCTATCTATTCTTAGAAATGGCATAGTTATTGGTGATAAAAAGTTTGAATTTCTTGCATTCTCATCAAGTCAATTACGAGAACATTCCATGTGGATGTTTGCTTCAAGAAATGGACGTAATGCTGATTATATCAGAGAGTGGATGGGCATTTTTTGTCAGATTAGAAATGTGGCAAAATATGCTGCCAGATTGGGTCAATCCTTTGGTTCATCCACAGAAACTCTTAGTGTTGATAAGCATGAAATTGAAATTATTCCTGACGTAGAGGTTGTTCAGGATGGGGTCAAGTATGTCTTCTCTGATGGAATTGGGAAAATATCTTCTGAATTTGCTAAGGAAGTAGCTTTAAAATGCAGTTGTAAAGGACACACTCCATCTGCCTTTCAGATTCGATACGGTGGGTACAAAGGTGTTGTCGCAGTTGATCCAACCTCATCTGTGAAATTATCATTAAGGAAGAGCATGTCCAAGTATGAATCAGATAACACAAAACTAGATGTTTTGGCATATACCAAGTTTCAGCCTTGTTATCTGAATCGCCAATTGATCACCCTTTTGTCTACCCTTGGAGTTGAGGATTATGTTTTTGAGAAAAAACAAAAAGAAGCTGTAGAACAACTTGATGCTATATTAATAGATCCGTTAAGGGCACAGGAGGCTTTGGATTTGATGTCCCCAGGAGAGAATACCAATATTCTAAAGGAAATACTCGTGTGGTTATAGGCCTGATTCTGAACCATTTCTTTCTATGATGCTGCAGACATTCCGGGCATCAAAGTTGTTGGAATTGCGGACTAAAGCAAGGATATTTATTCCAGATGGAAGGGCAATGATGGGATGTCTAGACGAAACTAGAACTTTGGAATATGGTGAGGTATTTGTGCAATTTTCTAGTAAAAAGCTTAGGCAGCTACAAAATGATTTCAGCATGTGTAGTGGCAGTGGATCAGATCAGCGATTTGTTCTTAAGGGGAAGATAGTAGTTGCAAAAAACCCCTGCTTGCACCCTGGCGATGTGCGTATTTTGGAGGCCGTTAATGTGCCAGCTTTGCACCATATGGTGGACTGTGTTGTTTTTCCCCAAAAAGGATTTAGGTAAATTAATCTCCTAGTACTTCTTCAACTTTATCCTTGAATAATGTTATTTGAATCATAGGTGACAACTTTTATTTTTGTCTCTCTCATCTTTATGTGAAAGCACCATTTTGTTATTGAGCTAGCTAGATTCTACCTGTTGACTGCAAGAATATATTCTCTGTAGACGATATGTTGCAACTATGACTGCAGTGGATAAATTTGCATGAAGTCCTTCAATTTTTATATTTGAGTACTACAAGGCTTAGTCACCTCTCTTTCTAGTTAGCAAATGATTTTGTCAACTATGCTTGTCATTTGTTAAAACATGATAAAAACATGGATATGGGTTTGGGATGTTGTGGTCTTCCTATTAGAGTTATACTCGCAAAATCCCCAAAAGGGAATAATATAATTACGGTTCAACTAAATGTTTAACTATCTTATGTTTTCTCTTACAAGGGAATCAAGTGTCTATGCTACATGGGACTTCACTTTCCCTTGAAGTTTTAAAGTTTGGGATTTATGTGATATTGACAATTTGACATACACCTGAACTAATTTGTGTATTTTGAGTCTTATGTAATTTTGCACCAAGGATTTTGGCTTTAGTGGCAAGATAAACCATTATTATCAAATATTATATGCTTTGTCTACAACATCATCAGTTAGTTTATATGTGGCAGAATGTTGTTCGTTCTTTTGAATGCTATTTAGTGGAATTTTCTAAAGATGATTGTGACTGACAGTTATTTGATTTTTATAAGGCCTCATCCAAATGAGTGTTCCGGTAGTGACTTGGATGGGGATATCTACTTCGTCTGTTGGGATCCTGAACTCCTTCCACCTCAGCAAATTCAGCCAATGGATTACTCTCCAGCACAAAGTCTGCAGTTGGATCATGACGTTACCATTGAGGTATAGCTGTCTTGGATAAATGATAGCATGTTTAAATAACTGGGCAGCCCTTTTTTTCCCCTATGTTTTAATCTAAATGTAGGTTCTCTTAATGTTCTTTTGGCAAGCTCTTATGTTCTTATTTTGCCCTTATATCAAGGTATCTCAATGTTATAATTCATGATATCTCTATTCCCCATTCCCCTCTTGTGTGGCTTGATGTCATTATAACGGTTGTGCCAAACACACAAAGCAATAAAATAGTAAGCACCACAATACACAAATGTTTCCATAAATTCTATGTCTAAATCCATGGGCAATACCAATGATGGTGCAACAATAGCGTGGTTGAAGAAAAAGTGATGTGGTTTTAAAAGTCTAGTTATATGTGTCTTAGGGTTAAAACAATTTTAATTTGGGGTTTAGTGTAACTAGTTGTGGTTAATTTTGTATTTAGAGGCAAAATGGCAACTTTTGCAACTCCTATGAATTAATGGTATTTAAGTAGTTTAGTTGAGTTTAGAATTTACTTGGAGATCCTATGTATCTTTAGTTTTATTTTCTGAGTTCAAGTTAGTGTTTGATTAGTTTTTGCTCTATAAGGTTTTTGTTTATTAGAATTCAAACTAGGATTCTTAATACTACTAGTACTGTTTATTAGGACTCCTCAAATTAGGAGTCTTAATACTACTTGTACAAGAAAAAATCCTTACATATATTTATGCTTAATGTACTCAAAGAATAGATGGAGTTGATTAATAAAATATTGAGTGTTTTTGATGGAGGAAATTTGTGAAAACGGAAAGTTATTTTAGAAAGCTAAGTTGCTTAGAGAAAAGAAAGAAAGAACTAGCTCTTTAGGAAACTCACTCTTGGAATAATACCTCACAGGTAGAAATTTCTTTGATTCAAATTTCACCAGTTACAATGAGAGTAGCCTTGCTCATTTATAGTTACATAAGCAAGCTGCTGAGTTAGTTACAAGAACCCACCTTATGGCTGTCATGTGATTAGTCAAAGCCTAACAAACTTCTCTAACTAACTGATAGGCTATTGCACTTATCACTAACAACCTATCGGCTAACTTTCTGTTACAAGTAAAAGGGACTACTTATCATACAACATAAGCACTAGTAACAACTAGTTTTAAAAATGAACAGCATCAGTTTTGAGTATTGATCAGGCACGTTGGCCTTTATGCGTGCTCTCTATAGACAAAGATTTGTCTTCCAATTATCACACAAAATTCTCCGAAAGTTACACCACCATTTTATTTTTAGGGACAAGCAAAGTCCCCCACTTAATAGGCACGATTTAGTGTTCATGTTCATGTTTGAGTTAGAAAAGAAGGAAAAGAATTGTTTGTTTAATAGCCAATACATAATTGTTTATTTAATAAGTGACCTTATACTTGCCATTGATGCCCTGGCGCGGTGGGGCTTTCGAAGCTGTGTTGTGCAGTCGTGGGTCTGGTCAAGAGATTTGTCTTATATTTATCTGTTGAGGGATTTGTCTGTTTGGTCATCTAAAATAGGAACTATTTAACACTTTATTTGGGTTTTGATTTTATACAAGCCTTTCTATGTATTATTTAAGCATAGTAAAAATTGTACTAGCTAGAGAGGCAGAATTTTATATACAAACAGCATGGAAACTCAAACATTGGCTGTGTAGTAGTTTAGTTTGTTCAGCATTACATGAATTGGAATTCCATGAAAATCCTTCAAAGCATTGAATTGATGAGTTGCATTTCTGTATATGTCATAATGTATTGTCAATTCAATGAATTTTAATTTTCTGCTCAATTTTATTTCTAACCTGATGCCCTAGAACTTAAAAAGATTCCATTTCCCACAAATTCCAATATAAAAGGTGTTTATTTTTTCTGTTACAGGAAGTCCAGGAGTATTTTACCAATTACATTGTCAATGACAGCTTAGGAATTATTGCCAATGCCCACACAGCATTTGCAGATAAAGAGCCTACAAAAGCAATGAGTAATCCCTGCATAGAGCTTGCAAAGCTATTTTCAATTGCCGTTGACTTTCCGAAAACTGGTGTACCAGCTGAAATACCGCATGAACTTCATGTCAAAGAATATCCAGATTTCATGGATAAGCCTGACAAACCCACCTATATATCAGACAATGTGATTGGAAAGCTTTTCCGGGAGGTGCAAGACATTACACCAAATACTAGTTATTTTAAGTCCTTCACTGCTGAAGTTGCAATGCGGTCATATGACTCTGATATGGAAGTTGATGGCTTTGAGGATTTCATTGATGATGCTGTTTATTACAAGGGAAATTATGATTACAAGTTGGGAAACATGATGGACTATTATGACATCAAAACTGAGGCTGAAATACTGAGTGGGAATATCATGAGAATGGGCAAGTCTTTCACTAAGAGAAGAGACGCAGAAGCAATTACTATGGCTGTAAAGTCCTTGAGAAAGGAAGCGAGGGCCTGGTTCAATGAGAAGGGAAGTAATTTAGATTCTGAAGCTGAAGATGTATATGCAAAAGCTTCAGCTTGGTACCATGTCACATATCATTATAGTTATTGGGGTACCTACAATGAGGGTATGGATCGAGATCATTTCCTTAGCTTTCCATGGTGTGTCTATGACAAGCTGGTCCACATTAAGAAGGAAAAAGCGAGGATGGCTCTGTCTTCTCTGGAACACCAGTTCAGTTGTGGATTGCTTTTGAGTTGAGAAATTTGCATTTGTTGTCCCCTCTTGAACTTTTTATGATCTCTATAGCTTAACTTTTCCTTCTTATCATGTGTATGTAATAATGTAAATAGAAAGTGCAGAATTTAACTTTGGTACATGATGTTTGCTTCTTTTAGCGGAGTATAATATTATGTCAGTTTAGTAAGATGTAAATGCTTAAGTTGATCACTTTATTATATATAGCTATGGTTTCTTCTTTTTACAGAGGCTATTGACCCACAGTAGTGGTTTTGAAGCCCTCATTATATTTGGCTACGGTCAACTCTGCAGGCTGAATTTTTACTTGAAAAGAGTTGGTGATCAAAGTACAGGGTTATGGTTGATGGCATGACACACCAGCTACTTCATTCCAACTTTAGGAGAATATGATAAGACTTAAGATGTCTACGTGTATGGCAAGTTGTCAACACTTATCACAACTTGCTTAATGTTTTTTCTAGTTGTGAAAAATATTGTACCATGTTCCAATTCCAACGCGTGGTTACACCTATCTTCTCTCAATTTGCTTTGATGTTAGTCCATCTTAATTTACTTTTACATTGTACCACCTTCCAAAAATATTTGTAATTTATTCACACAAAATGAATGCCATTTCAATTCATGTTTATTCCAAACAATTGTATTGAATTGCACAACCAATTGATGAATTGAATTGTGAACTCGAGTGTAATTCTTTTCATTACAATGCAATGAATTGAATATATTAGAGCATTGTTTGTACTTGCCACTAGCATTACATTCAATTGTTGTTACTTTTCCTCTTTAAGTTATGACTTTACTAAACATTATTCATATAAAAGAGGTTTTTTATTTTTTATTTTTATTTTTTAATTTTTAAGGAACATATAAAAAGTGGTCAAGTCCCTATTGTTATGGTCCTTTATTTGTAGCTAATATCAAAGTTTCGTTTTGACAATGAAATAAAATTTGTGCTGATGCATATGCAAATTTGTGACAATAAGAAGTCTTATATGTGCTTTCAAAGCCGCATCATATGCATTTCAAAACAATAAACAGTTGATTTTCTTCATTGCGTTTTGACTCCAACAGGCCGATAATCTCTCCATGTTTCTTATGGTATCGATCAAATAGTTCATCAATAATCTCAGTTCCAAAATGTTTGCTTATTATACCCTCCATGACAGCTCTTAGGTGCATCGTGCATGCCTGGCCACTAAGGTCATCAACTCTTGCCCAAGGTTGTGTTATCTCCATTCTTTCAATGCTAAAACACCCATTTCTTTCCACCAGTTGCGTCATCTCCTTGGGTGAGGCAAGATAAACAGGCAAGTTAAAGGAGTCCACTTGAACTTCACTAATTAATTCCTGCAAAGGTAAGAGTAGGCATTTTGGTTGGAAAATACTAAAACTATTACCAATTTTACTAGAAAAGGCCTACAACCTAATGTGGTGGTGGATGCAATTGGTCATATTTAAATAACATAATAAATGAGTATTTGAATTATTGTGATTTGTAAACACATTAGTTTGCAAAGCATATGTAACAAAATTTATAATATCTCTAGCATCATTAGTTTCATTTTTACATATATGGAACATAAATCGTTCTTGGGACAATGCATAACTAGGAGAAGTGACAAACTCCAACCCCTACAAAAGAGATGCTCATGAAGTGGTTTTCTTTTTAAGTTGTTTGCCAGGCAAATTGCTTGTACATTATATAGACCAGTTAAAGTACTCCATGGTCCTAGCAAATTTCTATTATCAGATGAGTATATAAAAGTTTAAGTTTTACAAAATTTTGTATTTTTAAGGTCCAAATTCTTAGTTCATAAGCTGACATCTAGTGTAAGTTCAATAAATTTACTTGCAGTGATCTATTTGACTTGGAAAAGCTTCTAGTGCAAAAAGTAATAGCTGATTGCTAGCTTACCTCCTTTGCCATATCCATGAGGCAGTGTCCCAGGAAATCAAACATCAATCCTGTTGCTGAACTGGAATGAGGAATCCCATTTGGAATTCCTAGCATAATAAGCACCATTAGTCCACCCACAACAAGCTCTTTAGCCCTACCATCTAAAAAGGTTGTTATGTCCTTAGCAAATTGGGCTGTATAAACTTGAGCTACTTCGTCTGGGGCACTTGCATAGTGAACCCTCCCCTTGCTCCATGCAGCAGAGTTCTTATTAAGCAGCTCTTCTGGCACCTTAGAGAGCCATTGGAGTGCAAAAGATGAATGCACAACATCGAGAGAGAAATCAGGGAATAGCCGACCATGGAAAGACCCTGGCACTCCAGTTGCAAAGTATGGCCTTTCTGGTGGGAGAGAGGCAAAGAGGGTATTAAAATCATTGGATGTATGATCATTGAAGAACACTTGAAATTCAGGCATATGAGAAGCAAAGCCTTAGGATTGGTACTTTTGTTGCACAGCATCTATTATATTTTGCATAGCAATGAAGGTATTTGGCCCAACTGAACATCCCAAATCTGCTATGCGGAATGTGCTCTTTGAACTAGAAATTTTTTTTTCTACATCAAGCTTCTCCGCAATTACATCATCAATTATTGCCTTCACAGCATTTGAACCTGCCCTCTGCATACTAGGTATGTCAATCATAGTAGTTTTCGACTTTTTTAAATGTCACTTTTTATTATATATAGTTTTTCTTTTCTTTTCTATTTTTAAACAATCCTATTTATAAAAAAAAAAAAAAATGAAAAATAAGATATACCAGATGGACATTAGGTTTATCTAATGGACACTAAGTTAAGTAAGTCATTATTAACATATGCACAAGTATACAACATGGATCATTGGTATGGTTAAGTTGTGGTTATAAACTTATAAGGCATGTTTGGTATACTGTAATAATTATTATATGAGAATAAGAATAAGTATTATAAGGAATACATTAAGTTGAAATGTAATAAGTATTACTATTCATTAGTTTCGTGATCATTTAAGAATAAAATTCTGAATATGCATCCACAATTTAGTAGAGTATAAAAAGAATGTGTAATTATATTATTTTTAAATCAAAATTCCTAAAATACACTTATTTGAGGGTATTCAAAATAGAGTTAATAATTAACAACAAGGAAAATTTATTTTCTTTCCTTTTGAAGATGTGGCAACTAATGGCTTTTTAAGAATTTTTTTAAAAAAGTTATTACATAAGGTGAAGGAATAGATATTCAGTACTTTTAACAAGGAATAGTTATTCCTTATTTTGAAGAATAGCTATTCATAAGGAATAATTATTCATTGTAATAAAAACATAACCAAATAACTGAATAGTTATGCCATAGGAATATCTATTACATTACAATGTCTATTACAATTTACCAAACGTGCCTTATATAATTGATTTTGTAAATGAACCCATCGGCTTATTGGAAGCATTTCTCTTTCTTTTTGACAACTATGACTAAAACACATCAATAGAATACACAACATTTGAAGAAATGATAAATTTTCAAAAAAAAAAAAAAAATTCACTAGAACTTTTTTTATATTATTAGACAAATAAACAACACATTCTATTAGCCAATAAATGAGGTATTAATATTTTATATATAGGTTGATTTCAAATTACATATAGTATAACTCTAAACAATGTTACACAATCCAGTAACTGATTATTTGAAAGTTCAAAATGGGTATGAAACACTCTTGAACGTTTAGACCCCAAATTACGAAAATACCAATTCAAGCTTTATATCAAACAATTAATGTGCGGAGTATGATAACAAGCTTATAACAGAATTGATACAACAATCTAAGCCAAATATAAACACATCCACAGCAGTAAATATAAGGCAAAGATAAAGGAAAAAAAGATGCAAACACACGGACAACACACGATGTGTTATCAAAGAGGAAACCGAAGTCCTCGGCGTAAAACCTCTCCGCCGCCCTCTAAGCAGTGATAAAATCCACTAAAGAATATAGTTAGGATACATGAACAGCAGAAAGACCCTCCAAGCCTAATCTACCCAAGTACCTAAGCCCTCCAAGCTTCTTGCTCCAACGAGATTACGCCGAACCTATTTCTTCTTTAGCTTCCCGGATTCTGCTACTTGACCATAGCATCAACCAATGTATATTGGTTCCTTCCAAACTGCTTCCCTCAGCACCAAATGGACCTTCTCACAGACGTGGGTGTGGTGAGATAAGAATTTGGTAAAAGACCTCTCAAGGGTATGACAATGGAGAGGAAGAGAGTAGAGGAATTTGAAGAGTCTCTAAGGTAAAGATTGGGGATGAGGTAATCTTGTTTTTCTCTAGGGTTTCTCTCACAAAATTCTCTCTGGAAGCTCTCTCAATTTAGTGTGTATAAGGGTGTATATATAGTAGGGTGAGAAGGGAATGCAAAACGTCAGTTTTTGTTAAACAGAGTTAACTCGTGGCTTGACCTTGCGGCTTGTCCAAGTCGCAAGTTCCAGTCGCGACGTAACGGCCTGGACAGCTTGAAACTTTTGTCCAGTAGCATGACAGTTGACGCGACCCTTCAGCTTCCCAGTGTGCCTCTCACGTGCCAGAGTTTGGCGGCTTGCCAGTCGCGATCCACCCGCGAGCCCTAGTCGCGAAACTCTGATTTTCTTGCACACTCTTGAGCTTTTCTTCACATCTTCTCACACACTACCCTTACAATTTTCCCACATAAATACAGGGTTACTAAGTGCTAAATTACAAGCAAAATGGTCACGGAATAAAGCCAATTAGATGGTTGATTAAATTCAACCTTACATTATTGAATTCATATTTTAAAAATCCTACCGTTAAATTACATGTTCTATATATTCTTAACATGCATGTCAATTTTCATGTCAATCAGATGTTATTTACCATTCAATCCATAAATTCGTCTTTTATGAATTATTTTAATCTACAAAAAACTTCAAATTTAAATAATTGATTGATGATTTTGAATATTTTGAACAATTTAAACTTCAAATATTTGATCATTTAAAAATTTTGCAAGCATGGAGAACAAATAATGAAATCTAATAATGAAGTTGTCAAAATTTACACAAATTAAAAAAATATTGGTAGGTATAACATTTCTAAAAATTATATTATGTGTAGCTTGAATCTATGGATATATATATATATATATATATATTTTTTTTTTACTTTGCAAAACAAATAAATTAAATATATTCTATTGGTTAAAAGGGGTTTCTTCCATTTGGGGCTTGATAGCAACATGTTGCAACCCAGAGATTTATTAGCATGCACATTATATGGCCGGTAAAAATTCATTACCAAATGATATACACAGTAGTATGCAACATGCCTAGCCAAATAAGATTAGAAGATAGTTCTCAAAAAAAAAAAAAAAGAAAAAAAAAAAGAGAGATTAGAAGAGAGGAAGATATAGGAGAAAAATAGATAATAAAATTGAAGAAACCTGGAAGTAGGAGTTTTTGGTATAACTATTACTGCCATCTCCGCGGTTCATTGGATAAGATTCAGGCACTATGTTTGTATTGTTACTCATCTTCAGCTCTCTCTCTCTCCTTGTGTTCTCACCAAGTTATGCCAGTTGATAGGAGCTATTTGCTTTATATTCTTAACATTGTACTCTGACAACGATTGGGTTAGCCAGCCACAATTTAATAACAACTAGTAAGTTACCAGTGTGATGCACGGATAATTTTGTAATATTTTATGTAAGATGGTTTTGGATAATATTGTGTATATATATTATAAAGAAAAAGTAAACTAAATTAGGGTAAAGAAACATATACATTTTAAGGTATTAAAAATTAGTTTAGTAGCTTCATTGCATATTTGTACCCTTCTTAAGGTACGATTATTTATTTATTTATTTATTTTTAAATCATGAAACCAAAAATAAATGCAAAAGAGTAACGGGACCATGAAAATCAACAAATTTGTGTTGTGTTCACATATTTCATACCATGAAATGAAAGTTTGTCCAACTCTCTGATCGTCTTCCCCTTATTGATAGTGCGACATTATGACATGGTTTGGACAAATGTGTATGCATGTGTCTTATAGATGATTTAAAATTGAACCATGGTAGAATATGGCTTTACATTGTGCACCAAATACTCTCTCTACTTATATACCCAAAACAAACACTATCCAACCAAATTACCCACCCCTAATTTTAAAAAGAAAAAGGAAAAAAAAAAAAACCCCGTAGGAGTTTCGGTGTCTTGATGGTAGTGTGTAGCCTGTATAACAAAGGAGGTGACCCCTTAGCAACACAGTAGCATAAGTATTGTGAAAATTTATATGTTACAGATTATAGATACCAAGGTCAATATGAAGGATGGTTTACAACTTATTTATAGAACACAAACATGGCAGTAGGTACAGGCATATAAAAGAGTAGAGGTGCAACCATACGATGCCAGTTTTTTTTTTTTTTTTTTTTTTTTTTTGAGAATCCATATGATGCCACTTTAATTGTGCATTCACCAAATGAAAGTAGTTCTAAGAATGTTGATTTTTTTTGTTGTATGCTTGTATGCAGTAGAGGTGCGTTCAATGAGTTCAAAGCAAAGCTAAGCCAATCAAAATTAAGGTCGAAGTTGAAAAGAGAAATTAACAAAACAAAAAAACAAAGGTGAAAATTTGAGTTATAGTTATTATAGAATAACTGCTAAAGCTTATAAAAGTGGAGAATGGTAGACTGCTCGTCAGTGCAGCGATATCCTCATGAAGAATATATCAAGCTCTTTACATTTAAAAGCGGAGGTTCATCTGGATACTTCTCTGTGTGTGAGAAAATCAAAGCTAGCTCAACTGCATCCGCGTTTTATATAAAAATCCACAACAGTTTTGTGTCTCTCTATATTTCTTTAGGGCCTTATCTGGTTAGTTATTACTATTAGTCCTTAATTATTATTTTTTTCTTTTTTTAAAATACTAAAATGGTAGGTGTGCTAAAAGACATGAAGAATAGAAAAAGTTTTGGTGTAAGTTTAGTAAATTAATGAGACATTAATAAGCTAACAGTAAAATAAGTTAATATGAACTTTTAAGTAACAGTAAAAAAAAAACTTAATGAAAGAGGTAAAAAAAAAAAAATGTTAAATGCAAAATTAGAGCGTTACTTGGCAAGACCTCATACACTCCCACATGAGATCTCTGTTATATATATATATATATATATATATATATATATATATTGATGATTATTCCTTTATAACTCCTAATCACTAATCAGCATAAGTCTAAAAAAACTTTGTGATAGGACTTTATTAAACGTACAAAATAAGCATATCTTTTTTTTATCTTTTGAAAAAAAAAAAGAAAAGGATATTGCTATTGTGTTCATACTTATAAGAATTTAAGCACAGATTAAATTTTCATTATTTTTTACAATTTTTTTTTTATTCCTTTATAATTTATATATTGTGTTGGTTTAAATGAATTTTTTCTCAAGCTTTCAAAGAATGAATTTTAGATAAGATGTTCAACTTTTATACGCCAAGCATTGACTGTAAATCTTGTTCCTGGAACAAATCAAGATAAGAAATTAAGAATATGGTCCATTTTGGTTGGCTTGATTTGTCTAGATATCAATTTTCTCTCTTGCCAAAAGTCCGGCTTTTAGGCGCAAGTTTCCTTGATTATTACTCGTAAACAAAATTCCAAGATCATTAAATTGGAATAGGTCCCTTATTAACCTAACCAATTGAAATAGGATGAAATTTCTTCCCATCCACACTAAACGTTGTGTACACTCCAAATTTTTTCTGCATCTCATAATGATATGTTGTGGAAAGGTGTCATCCAAGTCCAACATGATTGAGAGTTGTAGTTGAGACTATGGCCCAGAAGCTTTACTATTCAATACTTTGCGAGAAAAATTAAACACTTATTTGATGTAATAGGAGACTATGGAATTTGACATTGTATACACTGGAATTTGTTCTTGATGTTGTGAAATTGTTGTAGGTACTAAAAACTAAAGGTTGATTAGTTGGCAAGTCATGTTCTTTAAGCGTGAAAAGTCTTCGATGGAAAACTTTTATGTTCCTACAATAAATGTTTTGGAGAGAAAATTGTTAGCCCCCTTATCCCATTGGTACCCCTCTATTTATACAAAGGAAAAATGGTCCAATATTCCTGAGTATGACTTAGTTATATGGAATTTTTGTGCAACTGTGCCTACATTTCTTTTAAAAATTTAATTATAATTTTAAACTCTAATTTGGTGATTTTTATACAATTTTTGTGGTTTGATTTTTGATTTAGGAAAGACATATTAGCCAAAAGAAACGAAGGTAGAGCTATTAAAGAAATCTATACTTTCAGATTAGCAATTACCGATGGCCAATGTTGCATTGTCATTTGTGACTGTGGAATGAATAAACGGTATGTTGTTTGGGTGAGTAATTGAGGCCAAGCAATTAGCCATATTAAAAGGGATTAGCAACTTTTTTCTTTCTCCTTTGCCATTTATGGTATGTATATGCCTTTTTCACATATGCTCAAGTGAAGTACCCATTAGAATTTCTCTTAATTATGATAAACATATTATTTTTTTTTTAAAGGAAGTTCTATATTTATTGAATGAGATATATATATATATATATATATGTCGAGGGCCATGTAGCTGAATTGGTACCTCCCCATACACAAAGTGTCTAGGGTTCAGTGGCAGAGCCAGGAATTTAGACCAGGGGGGGCAAGATTAAAAGACAAGATTGGAAGTAAAAAATTAATCAAAAAAATTAATCAATATTAATAACAAAATAAGTAAACAACTATATGATAATGTAATTGTCATACAGAATCTAACATAAAATGTAAACTTTAATTTATTTTTTCACACCTAGCTTGTTTTACTCAATTGCCCTCGACGATTTTTCATATTTTGAAACCGCTGCATGATTTCTTCACAGTCAATAGTCTTGAATATATCTTTCTCAATATATGTGACTAGGCAATCACTCATCCACTGATCTCCTATTCGATTGCGTAATCGATTTTTAATTATGTTCACTGCTGAAAAAGCTCTTTCAACAGTAGCTGTTGCAACTGGTAAGATCAATGCCAAAGTCACTAATGAGTAAACCAATGGATATGAAACATTCTTTTTCATTTCTACCATCTTTTCAGCAAGCTGTCCAATTCCTTTAAGTGCTGAAAACTCTTCAGTTGACCGCATGTCATGGATGTATGTCTCAAGTTGGTTATCCAAGAAAGAAACTTGAACTGTTGAAAAATCACTTGGATAAAACTGAGCAAGCCGAATTAATTTCTCCTTGTTGAATGCTGAAAATAAGTTATCTGGGTTCAAACACGCAACACAAATTAATAATTCAGAATTTTCAAAACGACTATTAAGTTCCTGAAGTTGCATATCTATAACAGTATAAAAAAGCTCCACTTGATAATGATGTGAATTTTTCATGTTTTGAGCTTTTCGTCGTGGCCGAGGTTGATATAAATCATCCATATCAGGAACATCAATATTATTTTTTGCACAAAATGCAGAAACCTCCTCTAGCAAAGTGTTCCACCCATCATCTCTCATGACCTGTAAACGTTGCTTTGAAATGTCAACCAACTTCATAGCATTCACAATATCTTGATCTTTTCGTTGTAATGCCTGTGACAACTCATTACTTATGCCAAGCACACCTTTCATCAAATGTAAATCAAACACGAATTCAAATGTTTGGAGTAAATTAATTAAGATATTTGCTTCTGCTCTTTGATCAGAATCTAAACCATCTTCTATAATAGTTTCAATCACATCAATTACAGAAGAAAACATGTGAATAAGATTAACAAGTGCACCATAATGAGAACTCCAACATGTATCTCCAGGTCTTTTTAGACTCATTTCTTGATTCAAGCCACGACCAGTTGAAATTTCATTATTTTTTAATGCTTCTATAACTTCAGCATTACGTTTTTCGCGAAGAATATCACGACGTTTGCATGATGCTCCAACAATATTGAATACCTTTGCAACCAAGTTAAAAAAGGTTGCAATCTGGATGTGATTTTTTGCTACTGCAACTAATGTTAGTTGAAGTTGATGTGCAAAGCAATGGACATAATAGGCAGAAGGATTATCTTTCAAAATAAGAGCTTTTAGTCCATTTAACTCACCTCGCATGTTGCTTGCCCCGTCGTAGCCTTGTCCCCGCAATCTACTAATGCTTAAGCTATGTTTATTAAATACTTCCTCAATTGCACTCTTTAGTGTCACTGCTGATGTATTATTAACATGTGTAATGCCTAAAAAGCACTCATTCACATGTCCCAATTTGTCCACATAGCGCAAAGCAATTGCCAATTGTTCTTTAGTAGACATATCACGTGATTCATCAACTATAATAGCAAATAATGAATCTCCAATATCTTTAATAATAGCATTTATTGTCTCAACGGCTGCAGCATTTGCTATTTCTTTTTGGATATCAGGAGAGGTCATTTGATGATTTTCAGGAGCATTTTCAAGGACTACCTTATCAATTTCTTCATTGTGATTTGCAAGAAACCGTAATAATTCAAGAAAATTTCCTTGATTATTGGAGTCTTTAGATTCATCATGGCCACGAAATGCTAATCCTTGCCGTTGTAGAAAACAAATACAATCCACTGATGCATTCAAACGAGTCCGATATTCCCTTTTCTCAACATCTGATTGCTTGTTTATAACTGTTTGAATACTTTGTCTCTGGTTTAACAAAGCTTCACATTTTCTTTGAGCTATATTATGTGCACTGTTGTGATCCCCAACGTGATTATGTAATTTCTCCTTTTTTTTCCAATTTCTGAATCCTTCAGTAACAAATGAGTCTCCCCCTCCTTGATCACCAGTATCAGGTCGAAATAGATAACAATATAGACAATATGCAGCATCTTTCGCAATGCTATATTCCAACCAGCTAGGATATTCTTTGAACCACACTGGATTAAATCGACGCTTTGTTTTGCCAAATTGACTTTGTGGAAAATCATGGTTAACTGGTTGACTAGCTTTATTTTGTAGATAATGCCTTCTAATTTGATCTCTTTCATTAGGATGATAGTTAGAAATTTTTATTCTTAAACCAGGATCCATGGGAAGATTTGCAACATCCACTTCGATACGAGTTCGTTTAGGACTTGATCCGGACTCATTATTATGATCAGGATTCTCCATAATCTCAATTAACTACAAATATATATGTCATATCATTAAAATAAAGAAAAAAATTACAATTTATGATTAAGAATAATCAAATTAAAAGATCATTATAAATACAAATAGTTTAAACATATAATTTGAATTATAAATTTATGGTTAAAAATAGTCAAATCAAGAGATCCATCTAAATATAAACAGTTTAAACATATAATTTGATTCTTTAAAAAATTAAATAAACAAATAAATCAAAGTAAAAGTATTAAGAGTATGCATACCTATGAATATTTGAATGTGTGACTTAAAAATCCAACTTGAATGCTTTTAAAAACTGCACAAAAACTCTGAGATCCAAAGAAATAGATTGGTTTGAAAAGAAATTTTTTTCTCTTTGATGGGAGGCCATGCTTTGTTTGCATATTATATATATATATATATTTGAGTTCTATGCTTACTGATTTCTACTCCGTGTAGGTGTAGGCTTGTAGCAAAGTTTTTTTTTTTTTTTTTTCTATTATTACCAAGTGGGACCCACGGTTTTATTCAGTAACGTGAATTCATTGAATAGTAGGCGGCTTGGTAATTGGTATAGAGCATAAAAAAAATCAAGTTTATTAAGTGGGACCCATTGATTTTATATATAGAATTGCTAGTAGAAGTCCACTGCTACAAGGAAAGCTGAAGGTAACGTGAATTCCCTGAATTGGGAATTTTTTTTTTTTTTGTCTCTAGTGTAGGGGGGGCAAATATGGTATTTCAGGCATGCTTAGTGAAAAATTTTGAAAGTTCAGGGGGGGGCACCTGCCCCCCCTCGCCCCCCCCCCCCCCCCCCTCTCCGCCCCTGCTAGGGTTTAAGGGAGAAAATGTTCAAATTGTGGGAGTCAAGGAGAAAAGGTTTAAGTTGCGGGGTTAGCATAGATACTGTAATTATTTCTAAATAAAAAAAAGATATATATATATATATATATATTTTGTTTTCCTTGAGCTAAAGCAGTTGTGATGGATGTGTGGAGTGGATGGTTTTTTCTTTTAGTCCTTGAGTATTTTGGGTTGTTTCAAATGAGTAATGGCTCCTCTTAGGCTCCTAAAATTTTTGGCTTGTTGATTTTGCTATCTATAACTTGATTCTTCTTTACCTAATAAAGTTTGGAATTTTTTGTAAGTATATTTTTTCTTCAAGAAAATGAATAGAAATCTACCTTCATGTTCATGCTCATGTTAATGTTCATATTTGTAAACCTAAATCATATTTAAGCCCCTAATTTTAAAAAGAAAAAGGGGGGAAAAAAAAAAACCCGTAGGGGTTTCGGTGTCTTGATGGTAGTAGGTGGCCTGTATAACAAAGGTGGTAACCCCTTAGATTCCTCTTTCTCTCTCTTTCAAATGTTTTGTCAGTCTTAGATTTTTTATTTTGGTAATGTATAGTGAAACAGTGCATTTTATATAACAATCCACAACATTTTTGTGTCTCTCTATCTTTCTTCAAGTCCTTATTTGGTTAGTTATTATTATTAGTCCTTAATTATTATTTTTTTGCTTTTTTTAAAATACTAAAATGGTGGGTGTGCTAAAAGACATGAAAAATAGAGAAAGTTGTGGTGTAAGTTTAGTAAATTAATAAGACATTAATAAGCTAACAGTAAAATAAGTTAATATGAACTTTTGGATAACAGTAAAAACACTTAATGAAAGAGGTAAAAAGAAAAAAAATGTACAAAGCAAAATTAGAGTGCCACTTGACAGGACCTCATGCACTCTCGCATATGGTCTCTGCTTTTTTATATATATATTGATTGCCTAGAAATAATGTTAATAAGGCACCTGATTTTATAGAATTTTGTGCGCTTTCAAGTTTTGACTTTAGCTTTCTCCAAAAAAAAAAATGTCTTGACTTTATGGTACAGCATTCTTATAAAACACTTTATAGAAGAGGGTGATTTTTTTTTTTTTTTTTATGACAATCAACACCAAATCAAAAGGACAGATCTTTCCATTTCCAATAAAAAATTTATATTCTATTTTTTTTTTTAAAGGTAATGTTAATGAGTGTCCTTAGGGTAATAGTTAATAATTCATTTTATGAAAGTTTTGACACCACTTTCATGAGAAATAGAAAAAACTGTCAAAATATTAATTACTTTTTTTTTCCTTATAAAAACTTTCTTTAAATAAATTGTTAACCATTACCTTAAGTACACTTGTTAGTATTTCCTTTTTTTTTTTTTTTTTTAATTATTCTTTAAGTAGTTGTTAATTTTCATTGCATTCTTATCCCTGCTTGTGTCCAACCGAATAATGTTAAGGACATTTCACAACTTTTGACATAATTCTCCATGTGATAAGTGGTAATTGACGGAAGTGTGGATCTATCATTTGATCTCAACCATTCACATTTCACCACGTAACAATTTGTGATAATAGTTGTGGACATTTTTTTTTTTTTTTTTTATGTCCCTAGTATTTTATTGTACAAAAATCCAATGATAGACTTTCTCAATTAAAAAAATCTTAATATTTTTCTCATTTATATTTTCTTGTTTGGCTGAAAAGTGAGGATTGGTTTGACATCGGACCCACTCACATAAACGAGAAAGTATACCATGTATCAGATGCATGATATACCACCTCCACATGAACGCATTGTCTCTCTGCCTAAAATTATTATTATATTCAAGAGTTAAGACATCAACTTTGAATTACAAGAGGAAATTATTTCGAAAATTATTAACAAATTTAATTACAAGTATCTAAGAAAGTAGCTTCCAATTATTTTATTCCTCTTCTAATTTTTGCCCGGTAATTGAAAGGAATCTGACATTGACATTGTCAATGCTTATGTAGTCCTTTTTTTTCTTTTTCTTTTTTAATGAATAATGCTTATGTAGTCTATAGTAATATGTAACATGTACAATCATTATCTGACCCTAAGATTCTGGGCTCTTTTACATGAACATTGTCCTACGGGATTATATGTTTTTATTTTATTCTATTTTAAATCGCCATTACTTTATTGGTTTTATTAGTATACTATAGCCAGAACGAACAAGTTACTTAAAAACTAAAACGGCATACTGCGCCTGTTTGGTAGCAGATTTCAAATATTATTGTTCAAAATTATGTGAAATTTATGGTTTAAAAAGTGTTGAAAAAACACGTATTTAAAATAGTCATAATACAAAAAAATGTGTTTGATACCATGCTTTAAATAACATATTTTAAAATGTAAAAAATTATAATTTTAAGTTTAGTGTGTGTGTGTACATATATATATATTTTAAAGCTGATAAATATAGTAAAAGTATTATTATTATTATTATATTTGAAGAGAGAGAAAGTTCCCTTATGTGGTCTAATCAGGTGGGACCTACAATTTTGAACATATTTATAAAAATGTCATTGAACAATGTTATTTGAAAATTAAAAACTGGTTGGAGGAGTTCTCTAAATTTAATGTTCAAACACTTTAAAATGAAAAACGTAACTCAGACACTCCTAAAAAATAATCTCCTATTAAACGCATTATTTTTTTTTAGCCCCCACAGTTTTCAGTGGTTTGTCACGCTGCATCATTGTGAAACCAATTTAACTTTTTTGAATCCTTCATTGCAAACATCAAAGATTGATAAAGATGACAATACAACGTCCAAATATTGGTAGCTCGGATATAGTTGAAGGGAGAGGCTGTGCAGGATATTGGCCTCAAAATGCACAACTGGGAATAATATTGACATTCACTGTAAAATAACTTAAACCAACTTTTCCCTCAATCATACCAAATTAAAAGCGAAAAACAAAATTCATACCAACAAATAAATAATTAGGAAACCAAAATGAAACATTTTATAGTATGTTAAATAGGCCAAATTGTGAAGAAGTTATATAAGTTACCACTGTACCATAGCTGTAAGTGAAGTGCCTAATTCAAGGCTGAATTAAAGCTTGAATGCTTTTGACTTGCCTGCCTGAGTCGAATTGGGTATATATCATTTCAGATATCACTTTCCAGCTACTGAGAGAGACCTGATATATGGACACTAGAAAAATAAATACACGGGATTTTCTTTTTACTAGCTACTGATAGAGAGACCTGATCAGGCCTGCTCTTCTCAATCGTCCTAAAGAAAAAAGAAAAAAAAGAAAAAAAAAAGAACTAAAATGGAAAGAGCAATAGAAAATGAATAAATTTTTTATCTAAACTAGTTTAGAGAAAAACTTTTCAAATTTCTCATATATATCTTTTTTGGATGTGAATTTTAGAAATCTAACTATTGAATTTCATGCTCCTTGTGTTCTTAACATACATATCAAATTTCATTCAAATTGAATGTTATTTACTATTCGATTAATAACCTACTTTTTATACACGATTTTGGATCACAAAAACTTAAAATTTTAACATTTGTTTGATAATATAACAATTGATTTTTTATCTTCTTGAAATTTTATAAGCATGAAAGATATAATAAAAACATGTAATTTAACGGTTAAATTTTCAAAATTCATACCTAATATAAAGATATATGAAAAGTTTAAAAGGTTTATCTTTAAATTAGTTCAACATTATACTCTGGCCCAAAATAGCTAGTTCTAAAGCCATACACTCCCATCCCCTACAAATAATAGCTAGAAATAATATAAACAAGGCACCACATTTTATAGAATTTTGTGGGCTTTCAAGTTTTAACTTTATGGAAGAGCGTGATTCTTGGTCACGATAGTTTTTTTTTTTTAAAGAGAATTAGCATCAGTATGTGTAAAATTTTGTAAAATAGAAAAAGTAACTGATTTAACATATTTTGAACCAAAAAAAAAACACTCACATCAGTAGGTGTAAAATTGTGCATAAACGTAGAAGATCTACAGTAACTGTGCAAATATGCACGGTTACTGTAACTCTTGCATTTAATATTTTAATCATTTTTGATTCACTCCTTTTTTTCTCTCTCTTCTCCCTCTGCAAAACTAACACATTTTCTCCCTAATCATGTTCTTTCTTCCTCTGATACACACACTCCTACAGACACAAAATCAAAAATCAACCACAAAATCAACAACAAAATCAACCACTGGAACAAAATCATCGGATCAGTGATCAGTGATCGTGGATCGTGGATTGTAGAGGCGATTTGGATCGGTGATGTGGATTAGTGATTGGTAATAGTTGGATTAGTGATCGGTTATCAGTGATGTGGATTGGTGATGTGGATTGGTTTTGGGTTTTGATGGAGATTGGTGGATTGGAGAGGTGTTGTGGTATTTGTGATGCTTGTGATGGTTGTGGTGTTGATGGAGTGCTTGTGATGGCGCTTCTGGGTTTTGACCGTGAGAGAAAGACGAAGAAAGAAGAGGAAGAAAAGAAAGAGGAAATGGCAGAGAGATAAGGAAAAAGAAAGAAGAGGAAGAATAGGAAAAAGAAATGAGAGATAAAATAATATTAAAAAAGAATATAAAAATATTATTTATATAAAATATAGTGTATAATAGATGGACTCATGTAGGTGTTTTGTAAAAATGGGTGTGTAAAATAGAAAAAGTAATTTTTGTTGGGTGCAAAATAGATGATATATTTGCATCCACTGATGTGGATGCTCTAACACCAATCACAGCAACTTGTTTCCAAAAATAAAAGGACAAATATTCCAATAAAAAATCCATATGCTATGTGTGTGTGTATATATATATATATATGCTAGTTATTCTTCATATAGTAGTTGATTATCATTGCATTCTCAGCTATGCTTGTGTCCAAAAATCCAATGACAAACTTTCTCAATAAAAAATCTTCATGTTTTCTCATTTATCCTTTAGATGTTAGCTCTTTAGTCACCATTATGCTCGCCGCTCTTATGTTCGAGTTCCCATGATAAATTTAAAAAAACCTTAATTAAAGTTAAACAATAAGTTGATGAAATGTTGATCGAACTGCAATTGATATTTCTTTTCCGTTCAGTGTGATCTTTTGCAGTGGGCACAATCCAAATCTGTCTTGTTAATGAGTTTTGTTAGTTGTGACTTGTGATTTGAATATTTTATCAAGATTTTATTCTTATTAATGGTCCGTTTAGCTGGGGTGAAACAGTAAGAATAGAAAACGGGGAAGATAAAATAGGAGAGAAGAGATTTTAGGGTTGTTTGGTTGGAGTGGAAAGTTGAAGTGATTTTGGTAGGGCCTATGTACTCCCTGTCTGGTCCACCAAAATATTTTCTCTCAAATATGGAGAAAAAATTTGGGTGACTTATTACTAGACTAGATGAGAAAGTGTTGGGGGGGGGGGGGGGGTTGTGGGCGATCAGACCTCACAATCAAATGCAACTGTTTTGTGATGTAATTGATGAATGCAGGTTCATGGATTTGGGCTTTGCGGGTCCAAAATTTACTTGAAGTAGGCACTTTGAGAATGGCAACTCAATTTGGGAAAGATTAGATAGGGGCTTGGCTACGAACAATTGGTTTTTGAAATTTCCAGGGTCAAGGGTACATCATTTACGTTGTGACTCTTCTGATCATTGCCCTATCCATGTTACTTTTTCAGATTTAGTACCACTGATTCATAAGAAAGTGTTCCGTTTTGAGGAGATGTGGCTATCACATGCTAGTTGTAAAGAAATTGTTCATGTGGCCTGGAATAGCACGAGTTACTTTGAGGGTAATCCAAACATCCTGGCAAAGATTGATAAGTGTGGAAAGGATTTGGTCTGGTGGAACAAGAATGTTTTTGGCAATGTGAGGAAAGAATTAGACCATCTGTTGGCCAAAGCCGAGGAGGAGGCTATTGGGAGTGGAAACAATAATCAGGTTAGGAAGTTGAAAGGGGATGTTAATGTGCTTTTGGATAGGGAAGCAACGATGTGGTCTTAACGGTCTCGTTTGTTGTGGGCAAGGGATGGAGACAAAAATACAAAATACTTCCATAGTCAAGCATTTAAAAGGTTTAGGAGAAATTTAATTGTGGGCATTAGAGATGATCAGGATAGGTGGCGTGATCAATCAGATGACATTGCCTCCATTTTGATTAAGTATTATCAAGACCTTTTCTCTTCCACAAGGCAGCAAGTTTCATCCAATGATTTGGAGTGTATTCCGAATGTTATCAATGAGGAGATGAATACCATGCTTTGTGCCTAATTTTTGGAGAGTGAAGTTGGGGCTACCTTACACTAGATGTCCCCTCTCAAAGCACCCGGTCCAGATGACATGCCTCCACTTTTCTATTAGCACTTTTGGGGTTCAATCAATAATGATGTTGCTTCCTCCATCTTATCTTGGCTGAATTCAGGTACCTTACCATCACCCCTAAATCATACTTTTATTATTCTTATTCCCAAGACAAATTCACCAAAGTATGGTCATCAATTTAGACCCATAAGCCTTTGTAATGTGTTGTATAAAATTTTCTCCAAAGTCCTTACCAATCATTTTAAAAAAAAATCCTTCCTAAAATTATTACTGAACATCAATCTACTTTTACTAAGGATAGGTTGATTTCTTATAATATTTTAGTAGTTTTTGAGACTCTACACTGCTTACAAAAATATAATTCCAAAACCCATGGTTTTATGGCTTTGAAATCAGATATGAGTAAGGCTTATGACCGTGTTGAGTGGCCATTCCTTGAAGAAATAATGCGAAAGATGGGTTTTAATGAAAGATGGATTAATTTGATTATGGTTTGTGTCAAGTCAGTGACCTACTCTATTTTGGTGAATGGTGAACTATGTGGCATGATCCAACCTACCAGAGGGATTAGGCAAGGAGACCCACTCTCTCCTTTCCTTTTCCTGCTTTGTATTGAAGGGTTGAATGGGTTGATAAAAAAGGCTAATGCGGAAGGTGAAATTCATGGTTTTTCCTTGTGTAGGAAGGGCCCAAAACTAACCCATCTACTCTTTGTAGATGATAGTCTACTTTTTTACAGGGTAAACATGGAGGAATGTAACAAGTTTTTGGAGATTTTGAATATGTATGAAGGGTCTTCGGGGCAAAAGGTGAATAGGAGTAAAACATCCATATTTTTCAGCAAATCCACTTTTGTTGAAATGCGATCCTGCATCAAAGAAGCTTTGGGTGTGCAGGAGATCTTGCAATATGAAAAATACCTGGGACTACCATCTATAGTTGGGAAAGGAAAATGTTGGGAAATTTAGACCCTGGTTGATAGAATTAACAAGTTTTAAACCCAAGTTGTTAATTAGATTTATTATGAATAAAACTTGTTAAAACAAACAAACATCAATATCATGTCAAAATCATGCAGCGGAAAAATAAATAAGACAAGATATGATGACCCAGGAAAACCAATGAAACCAACCAGTTTCACAGTAAAAAACCTAGGGAGAAACCTTCCCGAAAAGCAATCCATTATAGTAAAGAGAAGTTTCAGATCTAGTATAAAACCTTTGTCCCTAGACTCTACAATCTCCGTAGATGAACTCACAGCAGAAACCTTCTACCGCTTCAGAACCTCTAAACTCTTCAATATATGAACACCGCCCTTTGATGTTGCACGGATCCCAATACGTGACTAACTCCTTTGCACGAATCCCAGTACGTGACTCACTCACCAAATTGAGGAAGAAGAATGTTGGCTGCAAAGTTCTTCACTTCATCAACAATGAAGATCAAGAAACACTTGGTTACAAAACCCTAAGGCGTAAAGACCCAGTAACTTCTTTCAGAGAGAATAAGGCATCGGTCACCTTTTGCATATGTTCTCCTTGTATTCTCTTATGTGACGGCCTCTAAAATAAGCCTTATATAGGTCTAGGATTGTGAGAAAGGAAACCATATACAAATACAAAAGCCTGGCCCAAAAATCAGATCTGAAAATTCTGATTTCCGTAACCTCGATAGATAGCAGGTGTTGAGGTTTAATGAAGCTCGACAGATACAGCTATCAAGAAGGTGTCGAGAAGATGTCGAGGAGACAGAAACTTTCTCGATCGATCCACCAAGTGTCCAGGAGGTGTCGAGATTGCGATAAGGAAAAAACTTAAGAGGCTCGATAGATAGCCAGCTGTCGAGAGGTGTCGAGCAGCTATCGAGATATCTATCCACAGGTGTCGAGCTATCTGTCCAGCTTTAATGAACACCTTTTCTTCACTTGTTTCTTGGTCCAATCTTCATGGCTTTAATACTAGACTTGAACAACATGTTCTTTGAAGTATTAAACACATCCTAGATCTATCCAAATACAAGTAAAGTGCGTTTTGTCAAAGGATTAGTCAACTACATAAAATATGTCCTTAACAATCTCCCCCTTTGGCAATCCGTAACAAAACTACAACAAACAAATGAACAAATGAGAGAAGTCATAAATCACTGAACTCATATTCACTTGTTGAATACAATAAAATCTATCCTAACACAAACCCTTGAAAAACTTTGCAATAAAAGAGTTTATGGCAAGTAAACTTTGACAACCTGTATTTCTGAAACACTTTAAACAAAACTCATCAAGGCATCTTGTGTGAAACAGAAATAATAGATTGCATACAAGTAATAAGAAACACGTGTATGAAGATAGAAAAGAAACAACACATGTAAGATAGGTGAAGAAAACATACATCATCATAAATATATCAAAAATAGGCACAATGTATGTAAACATGGTCACAAGACCCAAGGTACAAGAAGAAGGAAATAAGCACTCCCCCTAACAAGATGAAACACATCTCCCCCTTACAAAGGAATGTATTTCTCCCCCTAACTTGTAGAATTTTAAACAGAAACCACAAAGTCTCCACAATTTCTCTCCCCCTTTTTGTCATGATTGACAAAGGGTACAAGAAGCTAGAAAGCTTCACCCGAGAAACATAAAGATGATCAAGGATGATCAAGGGGGCACAAAGAAATCCATATAAATGCATGAATGTAATAAAACAAGATGCTATGGATGACAAGATAATAGAAGGATGCAAAACATGTGAAAAAACAAATCTCTCAACAAGAAAAATGTTAAGCACATAGATCCCAAAACACACACACACACTAAACAAGTCTAACCAATTTTATATTTCAAAAACAAGTCAAGACAGTTTAGTGAGTATACATTAACACATGTAAACACTTGTGATGGCCAAATCACATTGTACCTGCACATGTATCAAGAGTAGTAAAGAATATTGCGTGTTGTGTGTGAAAAACATCGCAAGATTGCATATGTGTATACATGTTATGACGATCTGAGATATGAGAAAATAAATTTAACTCACACACAATCATAACTGTTTGATGGGGACTATCACCTTTGAGGTACATCCTATAACTCCCACATCTCCTAGAAAACACGCTTGCAATCATATTTAAAGCATTTTAATCTTTTTGCTTTTTATTTTCTTTGCATATTTTCTTTTAAACATATTATGCATGTGCATATATGAGAAAGAAAAGACAATTAAGTCTTAAGCTCCTTTCTCACCCACACAGCACGAGTCTTTGGCCGTAAAGATGAAAAAGCACGTGTCCTAGTATGTCTACTAAAGGACATAAAAGAATTAGAATTCTCTTGAAATTGAGTTAAAAAGCTCAAAACTTTTAATAACTCTCCAAACAAAGGTGTAGGTTCTTAAGAGGAAACCTGTGACCATTTGGACAATTACTTATAAGGATATAACTTAAAGCAATTAGGACGAATGTGTCCAGCAACACCACAATGGTGACAAACATGAGGTTTAACAAAGGATTTAGAATTAGCCAAATCAGTTTTGGATTTCATATCTTTATTACCTTTTTTAGATTGGAGCATAAAGACAGTCCTTGATCCAGAAGCCGTGGAAGACGAGGGGCTGGAGGAAACAGCATATCCTAAGCCAGTCTTATCAGAACTAGACTTTTGAGCACTCAATACGTCATCAAGCTTTGCACTAGACATCCTCTCTATTTGAGTTCTAGCTTGACTAAGCTCAACTTTGACATTCTTGACCTTCTCTTCTAATGAAGTGTTCTCTACAACAAGAGTCTCAATTAACCTTGTTGTCTCATCTAGCTTAACTAACAGATCAGCTTTTTCAGTTTTTTACCTCATTGAGCTCTTTTCTACAAAGATGAGAAGTCTTTTCAAATTTTATGAATTCAGTGCATAGCTTATCATAGGCTTCCTGAAGGGTCAACTTCTTGAGTACTTCATCAGAAGAAGAATCATCACTGTCACTAGCACTCTCCACAATCACCTTGTCAGTTGTGGCAGCAAAGGTCATAACTTGACGACATTCATCCACAAACTCATCAGAAGAGTCATCCTCAGTATCACTCCAGGTAGCAACCAACCCTTTATCTTTTACCTCCTTAGTCTTTTCCTTCATGAGGTAGTTTGGGCACTCTATCCTCATATGACCAAAACTTTGCACTCATGGCATTGGATGAGGGGTTTTTCATTCTTGCCCTTCCTAGAGGATTTAGGTTTCCTAGGAGGTTTGCCCTTATCCTTTTTCCTAAATTGAAGAAGTCTGATAATCTCATCAGTTATGAAGGATAGATCCTCATCCTCATCCTCATCTTCATTTTCACTTTCAGAGTCCTCAATCTCTTCCTCTATACCCTTAAGAGCCAAGTTTTTACTCTTTCCACCTTTTCTCATTGAGCCTAATCCCATCTCATAGGTTTGAAGGTTCCCTACAAGCTCAGTCAAAGGAATTTGATTAATGTCCTTTGCTTCTTCAATGGCAGTGATCTTGGCATGGAATCTTTCAAGTAAGGACCTAAGGATTTTTCTAACAATCTTGGATTCTGCAATACATTCTCCAAGGTTGAAGGTAGAATTCACAATATCCTTGAGTTTGGCATAGAACTCATCAAAGGTCTTGTCTTTCTCCATCCTTATTTTTTCAAAACTGCTTGTGAGTTATTGAAGCTTCACAGTCTTTACTGCCTTGGTACCTTCATAGGTGGTCTCAAGAATGGCCCATGCTTCCTTGGCAACTTCAGTGAATGATATTTTCTTAAATTCCTCATTGGTAACCCCACTAAATAAAGCATTCAAGGCCTTACTATTGAAATTTGCAGCTACAATTGTTGCATCATCCCAATCCACAGGTGCTTCCTTTGGCTTAATCTAGCCAACTTCAACAGCTTGCCATACCTGTTCACCTAGAGCCTGCAAAAAAACTTTCATACGAACTTTCCAGTACGCATAATTAGTTCAATCAAATAACGGAGGTATAAATAAAGACTGTCCTCTATCCATGACAACAAAGGTCAATGGATCAAACACAGCAAAGATTAAACCTAATCAGAGTGTGCCTGCTCTGATACCACTTGTTGGGAAATTTAGACCCCGGTTGATAGAATTAACAAGTTTTAAACCCAAGTTGTTAATTAGATTTATTATGAATAAAACTTGTTAAAATAAACAAACAAACATCAATATCATGCAGTGAAAAAATAAATAAGACAAAATATGATGACTCAAGAAAACCAATGAAACCAACCAGTTTCACAGTAAAAAACCTGGGAGGAAACCTTCCCGAAAAGCAATCCACTATAGTAAAGAGAAGTTTCAGATCTAGTACAAAACCTTTGTCCCTAGACTCTACAATCCCCGTAGATGAACTCATAGCATAAACCTTCTACCGCCTCAGAACCTTTAAACTCTTCAATATATGAATGCCAACCTTTGATGTTGCACGGATCCCAATACGTGACTAACTCCTTTGCACGAATCCCAGTACGTGACTCACTCACCAACTTGAGGAAGAAGAATGTTGGCTGCAAAGTTCTTCACTTCATCAACAATGAAGATCAAGAAGCACTTGGTTACAAAACCTTAAGGCGTAAAGACGCAGTAGCTTCTTTCTGAGAGAATAAGGCATCGGTACCCTTTTGCATATGTTCTCCCTGTATTCTCTTATATGACGGCCTCTAAAATAAGCCTTGTATAGGTCTAGGGTTGTGAGAAAAGAAACCCTACAAAATACAAAAGCCTGCCCCAAAAATCAGATTTGAAAATTCTGATTTCCGTAACCTCGATAAATAGCAGGTGTCGAGAAGATATCGATGTTTAATGAGGCTCGACAGATACAACTATCGAGAAGGTGTCGAGATTGCGATAAGGAAAAAACTTAAGAAGCTCGATAGATAGCTAGCTGTCGAGAAGTGTCGAGCAGCTATCGAGATATCTATCCACAGGTGTGGAGCTATCTGTCCAACTTTAATGAACACCTTTTCTTCACTTGTTTTTTGGTCCAATCTTCATGGCTTTAATACTAGACTTGAACAACATGTTCTTTGAAGTATTAAACACATCCTGGATCTATCCAAATACAAGTAAAGTGCGTTTTGTCAAAGGATTAGCCAACTGCATAAAATATGTCCTTAACAGAAAAAAGGCAAGTTTTTGTTACATAAAAGAAAGGGTGTGGAGGAAATTGCAAGGTTGGGAAGGGAAGTTACTCTCTCAAGCTGGTAGGGAGGTGTTGATAAAATCCGTAATCCAAGCTATCCCAACATACACTATTGGGTGCTTTAAAATTCCCTTGGGTCTATGCCATGAAATCAAGTCATTGATTAAAAAATTTTGGTAGGGTCAAAGGGGTGATCGTAGAAAGGTCCATTGGCTAAAATGGGAAGAGATGACAAAACCAAAGTCAAGTGGAGGAATGGGCTTTAGAGACATTTCTTTATTTAATGATGCTCTCTTAGCAAAGCAAGCTTGAAGATTATTGCATAATAAAACATTCCTTTTCTACAAGGTGTTCAAAGCTCGTTTTTCCGCTAACTCTTCTATCATGGAGGTAGCCGAATCAAGAATGAGATCATATGCATGGAGAAGCATTCTAAAAGGGAAAGACATCCTACAACGAGGTGCATGGTGGCAGGTGGGAAATGGGGAGAAAATAAGGATTTGGCAGCACCATTTGTTGCCAAGGAAACACCCTTCACAGGTAATCTCTAGCCCCATTGAATCCCTACAAAACGCTACTGTGGATTTGTTAATAGATCCAAGCTCAAGGCAATGGAATATGGAGGTTGTGGATGGACTGTTTGCACCAGAAGAGGCAGAGATGATCAAGAATATGCCTTTAGCACGTGGAGCTGCTGAGGACATCCTGTTCTGGCCTTATTCGAGTGATGGTAATGATAGTTGCAAGTTCGGTTATAGATTCCTTAAAGAAGAACCAGACCAGGAGTTTGTTCAGCAATTCACAAGCCAAGAAAAGCAGCTTTGGAAAAATTTGTGGGCTCTGAGGGTACCGCAAAAATTGAAGAATTCTATGATGAGCTTGTCATAATGCCATGCCGACAAAGGAAAACCTTATTCGACGGGCCATCATTGACGATCCATTGTGTGACTAATGCCATCAAATACCAGAATCTCCATTACATGCATTATGGCTGTGCACAGAGCTTGATAGTGTTTAGGTAGATGCAAGGCTCTAGGGCTTTAGAGGTTCTACAACATTCCAGGATTTTAGAGAGTTGCTATCTTGGATGATAACATGGGGTAGAGATGTTGAATTACTCACTTACATCATTTGAGCGGTCTGGACACAACAGAACCAGGCCTGACTCCAAAAGTCGGCCCAATCTCTCCATCAGTTGCCTCAACTATGTAAGGATTGACTCCTACAGTTTTTATCCAACCAAGTATCCTTAAATGCCCAACCACGGTCTGCAGAAAGGAACAGGTGCAGCTGGAAACCTCTACCCTCAACAGAATTGGTGAAAATCAATTTCGATGGTGCAGTCTTCTCTAGTACAAATCAATCTGGTGTCAGGGTTGTCATCCGAGATGCCTATGGTCTGGTGTTAGCCTCTTACTCGAGGAAGCTACCTAAGGCCTATAGGGTTGTCGAAGTAGAATCCTTGGCAGCGGCAATGGCTCTCTCATTTGCTTTGGATATTGGTATTTCATGTGCTGTTCTTGAGGGCGACTCTTGGGAAGTTTTCAAAGATTTGACAAATGAAGAACCTGCTCTAACTTCATACGGTATGTTGGTTAATGATGCTAAGGTGATCTCTAGAAATTTTAATCAATTACTTTACTCTTACACTAAGAGAGAGGGTAATTCTGTTGCTCATAGTCTGGCTAGATATGCTGTTAACATACCAGATTACTTAGTGTGGATGGAGGATGTTCCACCACAATTTCATTCTATTGTTCAAGCCGATTTAGATGGCTTAAGTTAATAAAAATTTACTATTTCCTTCTAAAAAAAAAAAAAAATTGTAGCCCATTTAGTTACATTTTTGCCCCTCTTTCCTAACATTGAACACGGACAGCAATAGTCATCTCTCTCCTTTAATTTTTTTTTCTCTTGTTTTCCCTCCCTTCTTTTCGTCCTTTCCTGCTTGTTCTTTTCCTGTTATCTCTTTCTTCTTTTCTTTTTCTAATATTGTTTTCTTGTTTCTCTTTGTTGATGACGTACCCCTTTTTCCCCTTTGTTCTTATCTTTCTTTCTCTACTTGTTCAGTATTCATATTTGTGCTTTTTCCCCCATTGTTTTATATAAAAAAAATGCAATAAATACAATAACAAAGAGAAACAAAAAAATACAGTAGGCAGAATGTTTTAATTTTTATAAATGTAATTTTAATAAATTTAATTGATAAATAAATAATATTTATTACAAAGAAATTATTTTTTATATATAATTAAATAAGGACATAATAGTAAATTTAGACAAACTGCATTTTTTATTCTCTTACTTTTCTTTTGAACTAAACAATTTTCATCTCTCCACTTTAATATCCTTTCAATCAAACACATATGAAAGAAAACTTAATCTCTTCTATCCTCCCACTTTTTTATCTCTTTACCATTTTCTATCATCCCACTTTTTTACCCCTCCAACCAAGCGTATTTTAAATGTTTTTCCTTGAGGATGTAAGTTGTTAGTACTCATACTTAGATGATTATTCCAAGTTGATCCTACATAAATCTTAGTTCATTTATTGATTGCAATCAGAATAGAGAGTGTTACTCTTAATTAATCAACTTGTATCTTGTGAAAAGAAAGATTTCCTATTGTTTTAACCCTAATCCTTTGGTGGCCAAGAGCTTTATATCTCAATTAGTTAGAACCTCACGATATTTTCAATAGAGACATTCAAGGTTTAAATCTCTTCTCCTCTATTTTAACTATTGAGTCATTAAATAAATAAATAAAACCATCTTATCTAATGTTTTCAACAGAAATAACTAGTGTTGTGTTGATACATATGCAAACTTGTGATATAATAAGAAGTCTTACATTTGCTTCAAAAGCTGCATCATATGCGTTTCAAAACCATAAAGAGCTGAGTTCCTACATTGTATTTTGACTCTGAACGGTTTTAAACCCCTTAAACCAACCAGATTAACCTAGTTAATTAACCAAGTTATTAACTTAGTCCAATTATGCAATTCTAGGTTATCACAAGCATACAATCATATCAAGAATATAAAGCAGTGGAATAATAAATAACACAAGATATGATCACCTAGGAAACTACACGGTAAAAACTTGGGGAGGATTTGACCTAGCTATCCTCAAGGTAAACTGAATCCACTATGCTGAAAGAATCGAAGTTCATACAAAAGGACTTACAAGCTCCCCGCTTGACTTCCTAATACTACCTACCAGTAGAACTTACTGACATGACCACATGCAAGCTCCGAATCCACGGACTCCTTCTTTCTTGGATTCTCCAATCAGCTACAAGCACCCACGCTTATTATTCTTTAAGCTCCAATGGCAGCAACCGAGTTGATCATCAAGATGTTGATACTATCTCTACCTTGAAAACCCTAAACTTTGTGTAAAGGAAAGCTCCTCTAGATCTCACAAGAGATTTACACAAAACAGAAAAGTATGAGCAATAATAAAAAATGATCAACTCTAAAAACGTGGTTAGGGTTTTTCTTTATATACCTAGGGTAAAAACAGAAAACCTAAAACGTTTAATGAGTTAGGGCTGAGTTGGAAAATTCTGCAAAAAAGCATTCTGCCCTAGATTCCATCGATCGAGTCTTTCTTTCGATTGATCGAGTCTTTCTTTCGATCGATCGAGCCAGGCCGAAATGCACCAATGCATCTGCAGCCTCTCGATTCCAACTTTACATGAAAGACCCAATTTTGAGCAAGCCTAAACAAGACTAAACAACCTGTTTTGATCATGGTTTGCCAATAATACAAATTAGAGTTCTAAATACATGAATTCCTAAATCTTTAGAACCTAGCAAACTCCCCATTTGGCAATCCGTGACAAAACACAAACACAAAGCTCAAATTTTACAAGAGAAAGCCCTTTACAAAAACAATGCTCATAAAAACTAAAATTCAATCCTAACTACTATCCATCAGTTGCAAGTGTAGACAGCAGCTCAATTGAATCAACCTGTATATTCCTGAAACACTCAACAAAAGCATAAACGCATGTGTGGCAGAAAATAGTAAATAGACAGGTATAACATTCTTGTATGATTCACACAACACATAATAAAGATATATATCAATGAACAACTCAGAAATATAAATCAATAAACAGTGAATCCAAAGAAAACAAGAATCAAGAATATATCATGTATATAAAAAAAAAAATGTTACTCCCCCTAACATCAATAGCCCCAAAAATGATATACAAAGTGAAGCGCCTAGATACAATCTAACATCTCCACTAGCTCCTCAAAAACAAAAAATCTCCCCCTAACTACAAAACTCCTTTACAAACACAACTCCCCCTTTTTGTGACGGAATGCCAAAGAGCAATCACAAGCCATCATCAAAAGGAGGTGATGAGGGCGAACGCAAATGCGCCAGATCAGCACGCAAAGCACGGATCTCGTCAAATAAGTCCACCAAAAGCTGACCATGAGCCGCCTGAACGGTCATGACAGTCTCCAAAATGCAACGTATATCAAAGTCATCCGATGGAGGTGGAGGAACAGCAGCAGCAGCAGCATCAGGATCAGGAACAGCCTCACCAGCAGGACCTATAGAAGAAGAGGGAGGAGGTGCGGAACCAGAAGGTGCAGACCTAGGGTGTTTAGAGCCAACTCTAAGGTGAGCAGCCCTCTGTCTAAGAAAAGACGCACCTATAGGAGCAATCACATGAACGGGCTCAGAAGAAGGAAAGCCACCAAGATCAAGATAAAGCAAAATCCTATGAATGAAGATAGGATGGACAGGGGCATGAGAAGTAGATGAACTCCTATACATTTCGTTCAAAGAATGAAGAAACAAATGGGGAAAACTGATAGAAGCATCAGTGACAAGAGCATACAAAAATACACACCGCTCGAGAGGAATGGTGTGAAGATGAGAAATGAGCCAGAAAGAGTGACACGCTATCCTAAAGAAGGGAGATAGTGTAACTCAGAAAGCTCAGCAGTGGTGATCTTAGGATCAGAACCCCACTGGATAGAAGACCCAGTGATGTAAGACATGACATCACTCAAAACAGGAGACTCATCATAAGGGTAGACAAGATGTTGTACCAAAGGTACCCCTAGAGCATCAGCCACTACCTTAGGAGTAATGGTGTACTCTATACCTCGTATCCAACTCTTTACTAAGGTGTTGGAATTATAGATACGGATAGAGATGTTCGAAAAGAACTCTCTAATCAAGGTAGCAGGTGGAGGAGGATCAGAAATATCCACCAAGGGTAACCAGCTCCTACGCTCAAAGTTTGCCCTAATGGCAGTCATCTAAGATGACAGAACGCTCAAACCATATCTTCCTCTTAAGGTTCAGTATATCATAAATCTCTTGGTTTTTCTCACTAGGAAAGCTCTCTCGGTCAAAGGGAGGAGGGGAAGGAGTAGGTGAGGGAATAGACCTACAAGCCCTAGTCTTCCTAGGCATAGTGCTAAGGAAAGGACAGAGACACAAAGAGAAAACCAACCAAAAAAAAAAAAACTAAGGGCAGACTGCAAGTTAGCACAAAAACAAATATAGAGCAAAAATCTATATGATGCATGAACAATTATAATGTCATGATGCATGTACTAATGCAGTTAACAAAGTTCAATTTTAAGTTCAATTGCACAAAATTGGCTCGAGCATAAAGTTTTTAACAAAAACTCCAAAAATTTTGAAAAACCACTTGATAATTTTGAAACAAATTGATGAATTGAGCATTACATAACACAACACACAGATTATAATGCCTAATTACATCAAAATAACAAGCCAATTTCATCAATTTCAACCTAATTGAACAAAATCCCCAATTCGGATTCAATACTAACCCTAGAAATTTCAATTTTTCACAAAACCCAAAATTGATCAAATTAAATCACCAAGAACAAGTTTATATCATGTCCCAACAAAAACCCATTGATCAATTTCACAAAATAAGTCTTGAATCAACAAAAATCCGAAATAGAAAAGGTTCGAAAATTTGAGTGAAAAATGCATGAAAAATGCATGAAAATATGAAAATAAACTCAAAAGGAAGGACAAAAGAGTCTTATCGGCTTGAGGAAGGAGAAACTTTGCAAAAAATTCGGAGGAAAACGACAAAAATTTGACTGTAGAACCTTGCCTAGTCGGAGAGAGAAGAAAAGTTTGAAAAACATTTTGAAAAAGTGTTTGAATCAGTCAAGAACATTGTTTTAAAAAACCTGATTTGCAACTTTCGATTGATCGAAAATCACATTCAATCGATCGAATCAATCCGAGATTTTTAAAAGAATTTTAAGGATTTTCGATCGATCGAAAAACAGATTGGATCGATCGAAAAAGGCAGCGGCTCAGTATTTTGAGAAAAATCTCAGTTTTGAAAAATTCAAACCAATTTTTTTAAAATAACTCCTCAAAGCATTAAAATTGACGAAACAAAATGCATGAGTATGAGATGATATGGAATGATTTTTCAACAAAAACCCCAATTTTAATCCCAGTTTCTCCAAAGAAAGATTTCAGCCAGTCTCCCTTTACATTCTCAAGCAAAAAGAATTTTGCATAAAACTCAAAGTATTTTCAAACTTGGTTGGTCAGACCAAAAACACACATAATAACATGTACAATGTTTAACAGAGAGTAACTTGTGTAGTGTGTGCAACTAGCAAAAACTTGAGATACATGTGAGGTGATATGTGAATAGCAATAAATCACAAAGTCTACAAAATACATCACATAGAATTCAAAAGAGACTACTACCTAAAGAGTTACATCATATAACTCCCACATCTCCTAGAACATAAGCTTGCAATCATGTAAGTTTCTTGAATTTTGCCCCATAATTAGATGAAATTTGGCATCAAGCCTAATAGTACACACCAGTTTTAATCATTAAGCAATTAACCGAGGCTACACCTTATGTTCTTTTTGTGCATGTGCTACACTTTCTCGAGCACAAAATCTTATGATATGCACTAAGGTGTTCATGATTGGCTAGTGAACAGTGGTGAGATGGTTATTTATGCCTTTCTCAAAAGGAACAAGTCCGACAGTCAAATAATATGTGACTTCAAGATAAAGACAAAGTGATAAACACCATAAACATCTTTCCTACACAACATGCACTACAAAGCTTCAACTAGTAAAGTGCAATAAATAAGCTCATCAAAGCTAAACAAGGTACACAAGACATGTTATGTGTAAATAAATTGACCAACCTTGTTTTCAAAGACCAAGAATAATAGTGCCAAATACAATTTGCTTTTCCTTTTTTTTTTTTTTTTTAAATTTTAATTTTAAGAGAGAAAACAAATAAATCCTAGAATGAAATGCATGAATGTAATGCAATGCAAATCCTAGAAACAAACAAAAACAACAAAAACCAAAGAACAATGGTCACAAAGGAATGAGCAATAAAGCACAAGGACCATGTCAGAAAGGCTTAATTAGATCGAGTCTTTTACATCCAAAACCTTTTAGATGCACCACGAGCATTGGGGTTCCTATTCACATTCGAGTGATTTCCAACTCCAGAATTGGAATAAAGGTTCAAAGCCTTTACCAATTCACCAATAAGTGCCATAGGATCTTGTGCTTGAGGCACAGACACTTTTGGTTTGTTTGCTCTCTTAACAGCTTGAATCTTGTAACAGTTAGGACGAATGTGTCCAGACTTTCCACAATAATGACAAACCCAAGCAAGTTTACCATGCATCTTGTCCTTAGAAATGGTAGTTTCCTTAGGTTTAGACTTTCCTAGATCAACCCTAATCTTGCTAGGTGGTAAAACTTCTATAGGTTTGACAACCTCACTCACAGGTGGTTTGACAGTATCACTCACAACCTCACTCACGGAAGGTTCAGAAGAAGATGAAGGAATAAAGTTTGTGGAATTAGGAGCAGACACAAAGATGCTTTCAACATATCCTAACCCAGATTTATCAGAAGGATACTTTTGAACATTTAGCATTTGATCAAGTTTAGAACTAGCAGATTTAGCAATAGATAAATCATGTTCCAAAGTTTTAACTTTATCAAGCAAGAGCATGTTCTCAGATTTCACATGGTTCAAAAGATCATTAGCATCAAATAATTTAACAAGAAAATTTTTCTTTTCAAGCTCAAGAGAATCAATTTTCTTCAGGCCAAGTTCAACATTCATAGCATCCTTTGCAGCAACTTTGCAAAGTTTATTATAGGCCTCTTGAAGATCTGCATCCTCAGAGAGTTCCCCATCAGAAGGGTTCTCTTCAGCAGATACACTTTCATTTACTACAGCAGTAGCAGTGAAAGCAATGAAGTTTCCATCCTCGTCACATCCAAACTCATCATCAGAAACCTCATTATCACTAAGAGTTACAGTCATAGCTTTAGCCTTAGATTTCAAGAAAGTAGGACATTCAGATTTAACATGACCATACCCTTGACAACCAAAACACTGAGCACCCAAAGTATTATTTGAAGATTGACCAACTTTTTCTCTAGGTTTTTCAAAGTTATTAACCTTAGTGGGATCATTCTTCCTAAAGTTTCTAGGTTCAGCAGTGTTTGTATTTCTTCCCCTTCTGTTCGTATTCCTCAGAAAGTTTTTGAATTCTTGACAAGGTAAGCTATCTCTGTAGCAGAGAGCTCATCATCAAATCCACCAACATCAACATCATCAACAAACTTAAAAGCCATTGATTTGGATTTGTTTGCTTTAGGTAGGTCAGACTCATAGGACTGAAGCGATCCTACAAGCTCATCAATAGGGATGGAATCCACATCCTTGCTCTCAGTAATGGCAGTAACTTTGGGTCTAAAGTCTTCAATTAGAGATCTAAGAATCTTCCTAACAATTTTAGGTTGATCATAGATTTCACCCAAATTAAAAACAGAATTAACAATGTTATTAAGTTTGGCATAAAATTCATCAAAGAATTCATCATCAGACATCTTAATGCTCTCAAACCTAGAAGTTAATTGCTGCAGTTTGTTTATCTTAACTGCCTTTGTGCCTTCATGCACAGTTTGGAGGATTTTCCAAGCAGTATGAGCAACCTCAACATTAGAGATTCTCTTAAATTCCTCCATGGAAACAGCATTAAAAATGGCATTCATAACTTTGCTATTGAACCCAGCTGCTTCTTTTTGAGAAGTTTGCCACTCACTCACAGGAGTAGTGGGCTTCTCCCATCTGTACTCAACGGAATTCCAAACTCTCTCATCAATGGATTTCAGGAATGCTTTCATCCTTACTTTCTAATAAGCATAGTTATTCCCATCAAAGTGAGGAGGAACAACAAGAGAATGACCGTGTTCCATGACAACAGGGGTCAAGGATCAGCTCAGAGATCAAAAGATCTACAGGAGAAGAGCTACCCGCTCTGATACCACTTGAACAGTTTTAGACCCCTTAAACCAACCAGATTAACCTAGTTAATTAACCAAGTTATTAACTTAGTCCAATTATGCAATTCTAGGTTATCACAAGCATACAATCATATCAAGAATATAAAGCAGTGGAATGATAAATAACACAAGATATGATCACCCAGGAAACCACACGGTAAAAACCTGGGGAGGATTTGACCTAGCTATCCTCAAGGTAAACTGAATCCACTATGCTGAAAGAATCGAAGTTCATACAAAAGGACTTACAAGCTCCTCGCTCGACTTCCTAATGCTACCTACCAGTAGAACTTACTGATACGACCACGTGCAAGCTCCGAATCCACGGACTCCTTTTTTCTTGGATTCTCTAATCAGCTACAAGCACCCCCACTTATTATTCTTTAAGCTCCAATGGCAACAACCGAGTTGATCATCAAGATGTTGATACTATCTCTACCTTGAAAACCCTAAGCTTTGTGTAAAAGAAAGCTCCTCTAGATCTCACAAGAGATTTACACAAAACAGAAAAGTATGAGCAACAATACAACAGGAGCAACTCTAAAAACGTGGCTAGGATTTTTCTTTATATACTTAGGGTAAAAACAGAAAACCCAAAACGTTTAATGAGTTAGGGTTGAGTTAGAAAATTCTGCAGAAAAGCATTCTGCCCGAGATTCGATCGATCGAGTCTTTCTTTCGATCGATCGAGCCAGGCCGAAATGCACCAATGCAACTGCAGCCTCTCGATTCCAACTTTACATAAAAGACACAACTTTGAGCAAGCCTAAACAACCTGTTTTGATCATGGTTTGCCAATAATACAAATTAGAGTTCTAAATACATAAATTCCTAAATCTTTAGAACCTAACAGACTCCAACAGGTTGAAAGACTCTTGTTGTTTCTTAGAGAATCGATCAAATAGTTCATCAATAATTTTAGTTCCAAAATGTTTGCTTATTATACCCTTCATGTCAGCTCTTAGGTGCTTTGTCAATGCCTGGCCACTAAGGCTGTCCACTCTTGCCCTAGGTTGTGTTATCTCCATTCTTTCAATGTTAAAAACACCCATTTGTTTCCACCAGCTGTGTCATCTCCTTGGGTGAGGCAACATACACGGGCAAGTTAAAGGTGTTCACTTGAGCTTCACTAATTAATCCCTGCAAAGATAAAAGTAGGTATTTTGGTTTGGAAATACTAAAATTATTACCAATTTTACTACAGAAGGCTTACAACTTGACGAAGTAGTGAATGCGATTGGTGCTATTCCAATAACAGAATAAATAAATGTTTGAATTATTGTGATTTGTACACACGTTAGCTTGCAAGGCATATGTAATAAAATTTAGAGTATCACTAATATAATTCTTTTGGTTTTTACATATATGGAACGAAAATTGTTCTTGGAACAAAGCATAACTAGAAGAAGTGAGAACATCCAACCCCTACAAAAGAGAACCCTATGAAGTGGTTTTCTTTTTATGTTGTTTTCCAAGCAAATTGCTTGTACATTCTATAGACGAGTTCTAGTACTCCATGCTGCTAGCAAATTTCTATTATCAGACGAGTAAATAAAGTTTTTTATTCTTTGAGTTTTGCAGAGAAAGACATATATAAAGTTTTAGTTCTACATAATTTTGTATTTTTAAGGTCCAAATTCTAAATTCATATTTTGACATTTAGTGTAAGTTCACTAAATTACTTGCAGTGACGTATTTGACCTGAAAACTTTCTATTGCATAAAGTAATAGAGGCTAATAATTGATTGCTGGCTTACCTCCTTTGCCATATCCATGAGGCAGAGTCCAAGGAAATCAAATATCATTCCTGTTGGTGCACGATGAATCTCATTTGGAATACCTGGCATGATAAGCACCATTAGTCCACCTACCACAAGCTCTTTAGCCCTACAATCTAAAAAGGTTGTTATGTCCCCAGCAAATTGATCTGTATAAGCTTGAGCTACTTCATCTGGGGCACTTGCATAGTGAACCCTCCCCTTGCTCCACGCAGCAGAGTTCTTATTTAGCAACTCCTCTGGCAACTTAGAGAGCCACTGGAGTGCATAAGATGAATGCACAAAATGGAGAGAGGATTCAGGGAATAGCCGATCATGGAAAGACCCTGGCACTCCGGTTGCAACGTATGACCTTCTTGGTGGGAAAGAGGCAAAGAGGGTATTGAAATCATTGGATGCATGGTCATTGAAGAACACTTGAAATTCAGGCATATGAGAAGCAAGGCCTTGGGATTGGTACTTCTGTTGCACAACATCTATTATATTTTGCATAGTAATGAAGGTATTTGGCCCAACTGAACATCCCAAATCTGCTAAACGGAATGTGCTCTCTGAAGTAGAAGAATTTTTTTTTTTTTTACATCAAGCTTCTCTGCAATTACATCATCAATCTTTGCCTTCACAACATTTGTAGCTGCCCTCTGCATAGTAGGTATGTCAATCATAGTAGTTTTCGACTTTTTTTCAATGTCAATTTTTATTATATATCTATACTATTTATAACAGGATTCCTTTATTTGGACTGTACTTTTATGTGGTTCAAAAATACTCTTAGACCCTATGTTTAACAAAGACAAAACTTAGGGACAACTTGGTAAAAATATATCTCAAACTCCACTTAAATGCCTACAAAATAGGACACTTTCCTTCTAATCCATGTCTTCAAAACAAATTTATCCAAAAATTAAAAAAAAAAAAAAAAAAATTCAGCTCACTTTGTATATTTCCTTCAAGACCATGTTCCAACTTTTTTTTATTTTTTATTATACCAAATAGACACTAAGTTGAGTTAAGTATGTCATTATTAACATATGCACAAGTATGTCATTATTGATAATACTTTTTGGGCCTTGATAAGTTTTTATTTATCTATATTATTAGATAGATAAACAATGTATTCTATTGCCAATAAAGGCCTTATTTTTTTTTCCCAAGTGAGGTGTCTTTATATATATATATATATTAATTTTTATCTTAATCAGGTGTTATTTATCATTCGATTCATAAATTCATCTTTTACGTATTATTTTAAACTACAAAAACTTGAATTTAAACAATTAATTGATAAAATAGATATTTGATCATCTTGAAAATTTGCAAATATAGAGAATATATATGCGAAGATAATGTAATCCAACTACAAATTTGTTAAAATTTGCATCCAATTAAAAAAATATTATGTGGTGCAACATTGCATCCAACCAAAAACTCTCTCTCTCTCTCTCTCTCTCTATATATATATATATATATATTTTTTTTTTTTTCCCTACATTGCAGGAAAAATAAATTAAATATATTCTATTTGTTAAAAGGGTTTCTTCCATTTGGGGGCAACATGTGGCAGCCCAGAGATTTTTACTTATTAGCATTCACATTATTTGGTAGGTAAAAATTCATTGCTAGATGATATACACAACAGCCAAATAAGATAAGAAGAGAGGAAGAAATAGGACAAAAATAGATAATAAAATTGTAAGAAACCTGGAAGTAGGAGTTTTTGGTATAAGTATTAGTGCCATCTCCGCTGTTCATTGGATAAGATTCAGGCACTCTCTCTCTCTCTCTCTCTCTCTCTCTCTCTCTCTCTCTCTGTTTGTGTTCTCAGTGAGTTGTGATAGCTTACTACTTTATATTCTTGACATTGTACACCGACAACAAATAGCCAGTTCCAAAGCCATATATTTCCGTTAATGGCAGGCTGAGTTAGGCAGCCAAAATTGAATAATCACCGCATACCTTTAGTGCGATGATCATTCCAAAAGTATAAATGCTTGTGGGGTGTGGAGGGCAAGGACCGGGGTTCAAGCCTCCAAGAGGGAACTTCACATACATATACACTTAGATTAGGCTAGAGTGAAAATTCTATCTTGTATCAAAATAAAGAAAAAAAAAAGTCTAATAAAAATAGAGTCAATTACATATTTGGCCTCCTAACTTTAAGTTTGTGGCTTGTGGGTGTTAATTTGGTTTTAACGTTTTAAATGTGTTAATTTAATCCTAACATTTTTTTAATGTAGTTAAATTTTGGATGAAAAATATTGACATGAATAACAATGATATTGAAATATATATATATATATATATCTCTCTCTCTCTCTCTCTTATACTATATATAATAGCAGAAGCTTTTTCCTGCAATTAAGGAGGTGCTACATGTAGGAAAAAATGCTCCTTATAATGCTGCCATGTATACAGCTTTTAAGTTAAACCAGCCGCATGTTGCACCGTTTGGCCATTTAAAACTCTGCCATGCTTGCAATTAAAAAAGGATAAATTATATTGTTTCATTAGGTTAACACACCATTTGATAGCATCTCAGTATAAAAGGAAAAATAACTAGTTAAAATACAGTTTAAAGGCTTGCAATACTCTAAAAAAAAAAAAAAAAATTTGGAGGACACAAAGAGGAAACTGTGTTCATAAGTCGTCATTCGCTAGACTAGAGCACCACAACTACAAGAACATGCATAGAGAAAGAAAAATCTATGGGCATCAACACCGTTAGGCTATCTATCTACCACCATTAGATCGTCGAACCAGCTTCGGTACATTTTTCTCCATTTTTTTAGATTTGGATATGAAATATTACTTTATATTGAGTTTTTTTGTTGGATAGGTTTAGATTTGATTTTGGTTTTGATTCCTTTTCATTTTGGGTTCTTGGGTTCTCCATGAAAATGTTTGTTTTCTCAATTTTTTGATATTTTCTTTTGTTTTTTGTTTTTTTTCCCCCCCAATTTTGGATTGCAAAAATCACTAAAAATATTGATCTTAATCTTGTACTTCCGTTTCTAATCTTAACAAGATAAAAACCTGGAAAGATTGTGACTTTAAAACATCAAGCATTTCAATTTCATTCTTTGAATTTTATTTCATTTTTTTTTTCTTTTCTTCCTTCTTTCTTTTATTTTCAATCCTTATATGATGGTTGCTGTTGAAAGGTAGAGACAGAGTTATGTTCTGTTTTTTATTTTTGAAATTTAGGCATTGATAAGTTAAAAACGTATTGACCCCTTGTGATGAATAAATTGATTAATTAGCCAAATTTATTAATTAATCAAATTAACATGCAAATGCGTGTTAGCACAAACAAATCACCAATTAAACTAAGTATGCAGTGGAAAATAAATTGACACGGTGATTTGTTTACAAATGGAGAAAACTTACACGACAAAAACCCCACTGGGTGATTTTAAGGTCACCACTCTTGAGAATCCACTATTATCACAACAAGCAGTTACAAGTAAAGGAATCCCAGTACCTTATACCAACCTACAGTTGAATCCTTACCCCAATACCCAATTGGACTTGTTCTGTAATGACAATCTCTCCTTTTCAATGCACGACTCCTAGTACGTGACTAACCAATTGTACGGATCCCAGTACGCGACTTCAATCACCAACTTAAGAAGGATGTTAGCTGCAAAATTCTTCAGTTCATCACGCGATGAAGATCATGGAGTTGCTCGGTCACAAAATCCTATGGTGTACAAACATAGCAGCTTCTTCACAAAAAAAATGAACTAGGGCAAATTTTCTCTGGTCATAATTTGCTTGAACAAAACTTTGCTCAACACTTGTGCAACTTGTGTCTCCGTTCTTGGCCCTTAAAATAATCTTTATATATGTCTAGGGTTGTGAGAAAAGAAAGCCCAAACATATAATCACAGATTGGATGAAAAATAGTCTTGGAAAACTGAGTTTCATAAACCTCGATAGATAACATATCCTGTCAAGCTGCTATCGAGCCACAAGATTCAGACAGCTCTAAGTCTCGATAGATGCTAGCTGTCGAGTTTTAATGAACAACACTTTTCACACTTGATTCTTGGAAAGACTGGCATGGCTTTAACACTTGAACTTGAAACAAGGTTTCTTGAAGTATCAAACACATCCTAGATCTACCCAATTACAAGTAAAATGCGTTTTGTCAAATGATTAGCCAATTATACAAAATAATGACACATGTTCCTAACATGTGAAACACATATGTCCTAATAGGCATTAATTATGATTTACATGTGGGTATTATGGTTCAATCGGTTATGATTTAGGTTTTTTGGTTAGGAATAGTTTTGTTTTGGGTATTTTGGGTGGGAATCGAATTTGCATATTTGGGTTGTTTTGATTTTGGATTTCACCTTCTAATTTAGAGAAAGATGAAGTTTTGCTCTCCACACATCATGCACAATTAGTTATGAATGTATTTTAGCATCATTTATTATTATGTTTGTGAGTTTTGTTTTGTTAATTTGCAAAATTTGTTTATTATTAAAAAAATTTGCCTTTCTTATGTTATTTTCAGTCTATTCTATTTAGTTATTAAGTTAATTTACCAAGAATTTTATTTCATATAATTTAATATTTTATACCTAATTTGTAAACCTAATTTATCATATTTGTCTTTTGTTTTGAAGATATTGGGAGTGTCACCCTTGATTTTAATAGTCAAATCTAAAAGCTTAATTCTGACCCTGTAATTCTATTGAAATTACAAATTTGTTGAGATCTTTGTCAATTACAACACTTGGGTAATTTCCAAGAAGAGTTGCTGGACCAAACTAGTAGGTTAGGATGGTTTGATTTCCCTTCTACTAATCTCATACTTTGTATTAGATTTTGTCCATTTAGTGTATTTGTGTTTGAATTGGCTCTGATTTACATGTTTTAGCAATCTTTTTTCTTTACAGATTGATTTTATCAGTCAAATATGAAGTTTAGAGTGAAGATTTTCTTAAACTCTGTGTTACTGCATATTAAGGAATTATTTACTACAGTTTTTGATCTAGATATTCATATTCAAGCTAATGAGGACAATGTAATCGTTACTATCATGTAAGCTTCTTGAGCATCAATAACTATATAATATAAGCCCCATTTTGAATTCTATAAAAATACTATATAGAAATAATATTTTTTTTATTATTTTTAATGTTCTTTATATTAACTCTGACTAAGAAGATTAATGAAAATGTTAGGCAATGGAGTTATTCTTAGAAAGAGGATGTAAATCAACAGTTTCTTTGTATATTTAGTTATCTGATTCCATGAAATTTCAAGTTAAATGAGTCACAAGTGAAAGGAAAAGATTTGAAAATTTATCTACTCTACTCTTCCTCCAAATCTCTCCAATTTGGGGGAATTAAAAATGAGGGGTTAGAGGTAGTTGAAACCCCTCTAAACCCCTCAAAATCCCTCCCCCTCCTTCCTTAAAAAACTTCCAAACAAGGTAATTCAATTACTCTCCCTCCCTTTACTCTACTTCCCCTCCTTTTTTAAACTCCCAAACAAGCCATAATGGTCACAACACCCATGTACAAGATAAATGTATCTCAAATGGAAAGAAAAGAAAAAGATACATAAAATCCTCACTACATCCCTCAATGTTCACTCTCCCCCTAACAAAAAAAATCTCTTATACTAACCCTCCCCCTAACTATGACTACTCTCATAACCAAAACTACTTTCCCTTTTTGTCATGAGTGACAAAGGAGAAGAGTGTCAAGTAGACATCTCAGTAGAGCCGGAAGAGCTAGCATCTCCATCCTCACCATCATCATCGTCGTTGGAATCGTCGTCGTCCTCGGATGCCTCGGGTGCCTTGGGAGGAGGAGAGGGAGACTCCACAAAACCACCAATGCGAGCCTACCGTCTAGCAATATGGCTAACACAGGTATTCACCTGACACAACTCATCAGTGAGAGTGTCAAGGCGAGCATCCTTGTGTTGAAGCAGTGCTATGATAGCATTCAGAGTCATACCTCTTACTGAAGTAGAGGGTGCAGAGGTGGATGGAGCTGAAGGAGTGGGAGGAACTGCTGTACCGGACTACCTCGATCGAAATTGCGCCTCGCTCAGTTTAACAGTAGCGTAGTCAATGGCACACATAATGAAGTAGTGGTTGGACGAGGGAAAAGGAATAGAAAAATGGCATAAAATCTGCATGATAGCTGAAGGGAAGATGAGCTTATCATGGGTAGTCGTATCCCTATACACATCTATAATAGAAAAAATAAAATGTGAAGGAAAACCTATAGTGAGATGCTCTAACAAGGAAAGCAAAAATTGAGCACGAGGCTCTGTGATAGAGTTATAGTGAGAGAAGGGGGTGCAAAACAAAAGTCATCACCATGTTCATGAATCTAGGACCTTTAGCAAATGTCAAACATGGTGTAAACTGACGATCACCCCAATCAGAAGGGCACTCGCAGAAAGTAGAAATAATCTCGTCTTTGGACACAGTCCTCAAACGCTCACATCCAGAGTAGTCTGGATGCTCTACACTCAAAACACGGAGCACATCGGATACCAACTCCGATGTGACAACAATGCGCGTTCCTCAAACACGAGTATAAAAGAGAGGTACTGAAGAATCAAGTCCATGCATGTTGGAGTAAAACTCTTGAATCAGCACAGATGGACATGTGATCGGGATGTCACACAGTGACTCCAAACCCCGACTGTGAATGACAATGGGTAGGTCAATGTCAGAGAAGTTCGACAAAATGACTTGGCTTTCCGAATGAACACCTCATCGAGAAAATTTCTCCGAGAAGTCCTTTCGAGCATCCTTATCACGGAACTGAATAAAAGAGAGGGTAGGATCAGAAGAAGACAATGCCCCAGAACAGAGAGGGTTCGGGACAGAGCAGATTTACGTTTCGGTGCCATTGATGCACTAACGTAAACTATAGAGAGAGAGGGGGAAGAAAGAAACACTCAGAAAAGTCCCAAGCAATTCAAATATATAAAAATATATTGAATGTAAAGGACATATGCATGAAAATGCATGAACATGTGACATGCAATATAAAAAGCATCATGAGCTCAGCCCAATCCAAACCTACCAGTACACAATTAGTTGCACACATCTAAATGCATGACAATACTGTTATAATGCTTATGGAATAACCTCTTTGATTTTGAAAAACCCTAATTTTTGCAAAAATCCCAAAAACTTAGGTTTCAAAGTATGAAATGCATGAAAAAGAGGGATTAGAGACTTACCAAGTGAGGAAAAACTTGATTAAGCTCAAAAATTTCTTGAGGAAGAGGTTAGGTGTGAGTGAGAGAGGTTAGGGAGGTGAAAAGCCACCGACAGATCGAGAGAGATCGAGGAAATGAAGTCTGCATCACATAAGAACCTATTTATAGATCCTTAGTAAATCTCGACAGATCGAGGTGTCAAGAGGTATCGAGACAGGTGTCGAGCTTTAAAAGCTTCGATAGATGCATTTATCGAGATGTGTCCAAAGGTGTCCACAGCAAAGCAAGCTCGATGGATTGAGGAGCTATCGAGGAGACAGGAGATTTCTCGATCGATCCACCTAGCTATCGAGACGTGTCAAGATTGCAATGAAAAACAATAGATGAGCTCGATAGATAAGCCATGAGTCGAGAGGTGTCGAGGAGGTGTCGAGATTGCTTAAAAATAGTTTTCCAAGAAAGGGAAAACATAGATATGAATGCAATCAAGCATGCAACTCAACCAAGGATCCAAACAACATTTTAACCTCTCAAAAACATCTCTCAACAATAAAAAGTTAAGCATTTAGATCCAAAACACACACACACACACACACAAAACAAGTCTAACCAATTTTATATTTCAAAAACAAGTTAAGACAGTTTAGTGAGCATACATTAACATATGTAAACCTTGTGATGGCCAAATCACATTGTACCTGCACATGTATCAAGAGTAGCAAAGAATATTATGTGTTGTGTGTAAAAAACATCACAAGATTGCATAAATGTATACATGTTATGATGATCTGAGATATGAGAAGAGAAATCATACCCTAAACCGGTTCGATCTGAAGCAGATTTCTGAAGACTAAGCATTTCATTGAGCTTAGCGCTTGAAGTCCTTTCCAGTTGAGCTCTGACTTGGAACAGTTCTGCCTCAAGCTTCTTAATCTTCTCAGTCAAGAAGTTATTTTCAAACCTCTGTGCTCTAATAGTCTAATTAGATTCATTAAACTTTGTTGAAAACTCTTCACGCTCAAGCTCCACATTACTAAGCTTCTTGGTGGTCAACCTATACAACTTCTCATGCTTTTCCGAGACCTTGTACAACTTTGCATAGGTTGTGTGGATGTCATCTTGTTCATTCATCTTCTCAAACTTAGACTCCACCAATTCCTATTCTTCATCCACATCTTCAACAATCCCCTTAGTAGGATTGACAGTGGCGGTGAAGGCATTTAGGATTCCGTCATCCTCATTGTCAAAATCATCCTTAGGCTTGGTGTCGCTTAAAGTAGCAGCAAGTGTCTTGCTCTTCCCAATGGTTTTGAGATATGTAGGGCATTCTTGTTTCATGTGATCGAAGCCTTGACACCCAAAGCACTTAGGTCCTGAAGGAACAATGTATTGACCGCCATCCCTAGCATCATTCTTCCTTTTATCTTGGCTCTTTAACTGTGAGGAGCTAGACTGCCTACAGTCCTTGTCATAGCCCTTTCCATTTGCATTCTTCATAAACTTTGAATGTTCAATATGTGTGTAAAACACCCTTGAACGTTTAGACCCCTAATTACAAATTACCAATTCAAGCTTATTATCAAATAATTAATGTGTGGAACATGAATATAAGCCAAAAAAAAGAATTGATAAACAATCTAAGCCAATTATAATCACATCCACAACAAAAAATAAAAGGCAAAGATAAAGGGAAGAGAGATGCAAACACAAGGACAACACGCAATGTGTTATCGAAGAGGAAACCGCAGCCCTCGGCATAAAACCTCTCCACCGCCCTCCAAGTGGTCAATAATCCACTAGAAAATGTAGTTGGGATACATGAACAACAATAGACCCTCCAAGCCTAATCTACCCAGGTACCTAAGCCCTCCAAACTTCTTGCTCCAATGAGGTTGCGCCGAACTTTTTTCTTTTCTAGCTTACCGGATTCCGCTATAGCCCATAACATCAACCAATAACCATTGGTCCCTTCCAAACTACTTCCCTTAGCCCCAAAAGACCTTCTCACAGACGTGGGTGTGGTGAGAAAAGGATTTGGTCAAGAACCTCTCAAGGATGTATCAATGGAGAGGAAGAGAGTAGAGGAATTTAAAGAGTCTCTTAGTGAAGATTGGGGATGAGGCAATCTTATTTTTCTCTAGAGTTTCTCTCTCAAAATTCTCTCTAGAAGCTCTCTACATTTCGTGGGTATAAGAGTCTATATATAGTGGGGTGAGAAAGGAATGCGAAGAGTCAGTTTTTCCCAAACAGGGCAAGTTGGCAGCTTGGCCTCACGACTGGTCTAAGTCGCGAGTTCAAGCCGCGAGTTACGGCCTGGCCAGCCTGAGACTTTTGTCCTGTAGTGCGACAGCTGGCGTGACCCTTCACCTCCCCGCATGCTTCTCATGTGTGCTGCAGTTGGCGGCTTGCTAGTTGTGAGTCAACCATGAGTCCTAGCCGTGAGTCCCTGCTTCTTTGCACAATCTTGAGCATTTTTTCATACTCTCTCACACTTTACCCTTACATGAATCCCACCTAAATACAGGGTTTCTAAGTGCTGAAATACAAACAAATTGGCACGGAATAAAGCCAACAAGATGGTTGATAAAATTCAACCTTACAAACTTCTTGAATTGCCTGGTGATGTAGGACTTCATCTTAGAATCTTCATCGTCTGAAGACTCATCAGTGTCTCTGCTCTTGGCCTTCAATGCCATGCTCTTGCCCTTACCCGACTTGCGAATTCTTGTTAAACCTAACTCATAGGTCTGTAGATTACCAACCAGCTCTGTCAGAGGAATCTTGTCGATGTCCTTTGATTCCTCAATAGTAGTAATCTCCGCATGGAATCTTTCAGGTAGAGATCTGAGCACCTTTCTCACAATCTTGGGTTCAGGAATGGTTTCTCCAAGATTGAAAGCTGAGTTCACTATATCCTTGAGCTTGGCATAGAACTCATTGAATAACTCATTCTCCTCCATCTTGATTTCTTCAAAGCTTGTAGTGATCCTCTGAAGCTTTGAATCTTTGACAACCTTGGTTCCCACATAGCTTGTCTGGAGAATGGTCCATGCCTCCTTAGCAGTTCTAGTAGAGGATATCTTCTTGAACTCCTCATTAGTGACCGTACTGAATAAAGTATTCAATGCCCTGCTGTTAAAGTTTGCCGCCTTGATCTTGGCATCATCCCAATCGGCCAGCGCTTCCTTTGGCTTGGTCCAGCCTATCTCCACAATTTGCCACACCTTCTCATCTAGAGACTGCAAGAAAGCTCTCATGCGTACTTTTTAGTATGTATAGTTAGTACCATTAAATAAAGGAGGTATAATGAGAGACTGTCTTCTATCCATAACAAACAGGGGTCAATATATCACACAGCAAAGATTAACCATAATCAAAGTATGCCTACTCTGATACCACTTGACAGGCCAAAAACGTATTGACCCCTTGTGATGAATTCATTGATTAATTAGCCAAGTTTATTAATTAATCAAATTAACATGCAAACGCTTAGTAGCACAAACAAATCACCAATTATCTTAAAGTATGCAACGAAAAATAAATTGACATGGTGATTTGTTTACGAATAGGGAATACCTACATGGCAAAAACCCCATCGAGTGATTTTAAGGTCACCACTCCCGAGAATCCACTATTATCACAACAAGCGATTACAAGTAAAGGAATCCTAGTACCTTATACCAACCTACAGTTGAACCTTTACCCCAATACCCAATTGGACTTGTTCTGTAATGAAAATCTCTCCTGGTAATGCACGGCTCCCAGTACGTGACTAACCAATTGTGTGGATCCCAGTACGCAACTTCAATTACTAACTAGAGAAGGTTGTTGGCTACAAAGTTCTTCAATTCATCACACGATGAAGATCCAGAAGATGCTTGGTCACAAAACCCTACGGTGTACAAACACAACAACTTCTTCATAAGAAAGATGAACTAGGCAAATTCTGTCTCTGGTCACAATTTGCTTGAACAAACTTTGCTTAACACTTGTGCAACTTGTGTCACCTTTGACGGCCCTTAAAATAATCTTTTATATGTCTAGGGTTGTGAGAAAAGAAAGCCCAAACATACAATCACGGATTTGAGTCAAAACATAACTGAAATTGACGAATGCCTATCTGTCGAGCTGCTGTTGAGCCACTTGGCTGGAATAGCTCTTCAAGCTCGATAGATGGTTAGCTGTCGAGTTTTAATGACAAACACTTTTCAGACTTGAATCTTGAACAGACTTGCATGGATTCAACACTTGATCTTAAAACAAAGTTTCTTGAAGTATTAAATAAATTTTAGATCTACTCAAATACAAGTAAAGTGCGTTTTGTCAAAAGATTAGCCAATTACATAAAAAGTGACATATGTTCCTAACAAGTGAATCACATATGTTCTCACACCCATATCTGTGAGAAGTTTTTTTGGTGCTTAGGAAGCAGTTCAGAAGGGACCAATTCATTTTGGTTGATGCAATGGGCGATTGCGGGATCCGGTAAGCTAGTGAAGACAAGGTTCGGCGTAACCCTCTTGGAGCAAGAAGCTTGGAGGGCTTAGGTGCACTGGGTAGATTAGGCTTGGAGGGTCTTCTGCAATTCATGTATTCCAACTTTAATCTCTAGTGGATTATTGACAGCTTCGAGGGTGGCGGAGGGAGTTTTCACCGAGGACTTCGGTTTCCTCTTCAATAACACATCGTTGTGTTGTCTTTGTGTTTGCATCTCTCTTCCCTTAATCTTTTCCTTTTAATTACTGCTGTGGCTGTGATTAATTTCGGTTTAGATTATTTTACCAATTCTATTTTTAGCTTATTTTCATATTCCGCACATACTTTGTTTGATTATAAGCTTGTGTTGGTAATTTGTGAATTGGGGGTCTAAACGTTCATAGGCGTTTCACACACTATTTGAACATTCAATATATATATATATATATATATTTGAATTTAGGGGTGAGATATGACTTTTCTTTGGTTATTTTAGTTGTATTAGTTTTGTTTTACATGTTTGAGTTAGATTTGTTTTTGTTGTGGGTTTTTGGTTCTCTCTCAAAATGTTTGTATTTCTACAATAAACCTTCTCAATTTTATACATCTGCTTTTGTTATATTTTTATAGAATATAGAAATTACAAAAACAGATTGATTTTATTCTTGGTTTTACATTGTAAAGAAAAAGAGTCTAAATGAAATTTCTCTCAAATTTAACAAATAGATTTTTTCACTCCAATATATATCGTTTGCTTTAATGGGAGAACAACTCTCGCACACTAATTTTGTTTGGTTTGGGAATTAAATAAGAAAGTTGATTGAAATCACTAATAGATACATATCGGAGTGAGAAAGTTGAGTTTAAAAGTTAATGAGAAAGTTGATTGAAATCACTAACAGATATATATCATTAACCTTTACTCACCTTTTCCCAGTAGCCAAATAGATTGTTAGAGTTCTTTTTATTTTTTATTTTTTAAATTTTAGGCTATGCTTTGTAATAAATTTGGCTTATTTGTGTTTGTGTGGTCTTACAATTCAATCCAGCTTAGTGACAACATTGTGTTGGGTTTTGAGAGATTTTAGTTTGTAATAGTGAGGGTTCTGTAATTGCTAATTTCAATTTCAAGCCATTATTGTGTATTTGATTTGTGGTCTCTAGCATTTTAGTTTTTCAGTGTTTGTGGTTAAGCTTATGATTCATAAAACATTTCATGCACTAGAGCTGTTGATTTTTGAGTTTTTATATATGGTTTATGGTCTCCATTATTTTCCCTTACCGGTGTTTGTGAGTTTTGGTGTTTTGATTTTTAAGGTACTTGATAGGCCACAATTTAAATGACCACTTGTGATTAAACAAATTAATTAATTAGCCAAGTTATTAATTAATCAATTTATCATGTAATTGCGTGGAAGCACAAACAAATCACCAAAAACTAAATATGCAGCCGGAAATTAAATAATACGGTGATTTGTTTACGAATGGGGAAAACCCTAACGGCAAAAACCCCACCGGGTGATTTTCAGGTCACCACTCCCGAAACTCCACTTTTATCAAATCAAGCGATTACAAGTAAAGGAATCCCAAGTACCTTACCAACCTACAATTGAACCCTTACCCCAATACCCAATTGGACTTGATCTGTAGTGACAATTTCCACCTTTGATGCACGGCTCCCAAGTACGTGACTAACCAATGCGCGGATCCCAGTACGCGACTTCAAACACCAACTTAGAAGGAGAGGTTGGCTGCAAAGTTCTTTAGTTCATCATACACAATGAAGATCAGGAAGATGCTTGGTTACAAAACCCTATGGTGCAAATACACAGCAACTTCTTGAGAGAAGATGAACTAGGTTAAGAACTTCGTCTTTTGATCACAATTTGCTTGAACAGAGATTGCTCAATGCTTTTGCAATTTGTGTACCACTTAACGGCTCTTAAAACAATCATTTTATATGTTTAGGGATAGAAGAAAAAAAGGCCCAAAAACATATTCACAGATCCCAAGAAAATCAAATCAGAAAAACTGATTTTGTAAATCTCGACAGATAGCAGGTGTCGAGGTAGCTATCGAGCAGGTGTCGAGGTAGCTATCGAGCAGGTGTCGAGCTTTAATGAAATTGCACTTCAGCTTGCTTTTTCTTGGACAGACTTGATGACTTCAACACTTGATATTGAAACCTTGTTTCTTGAAGTATTAAAAACACCTAGAACTACCCAATTACAAGTAGAGTGCGTTTTGTCAAAAGGATTAGCCAATTTACATAATCAAGTGACATATGTTCTTAACAAGTGAACACACATATGTCCTAACAATCTCCCCCTTTGGCAATCCGTGACAAAACCACAACAAACAAATGAACATATGAGAGAAGTCATAAATCACTCAACTCATATTCACTTGTTGAATACAATAAAATCTATCCTTACACAAACTCTTGAAAAACTTTGCAAGAAGAGAGTTTATGGCAAGTAGACTTTGACAACCTGTATTTCTAAAACACTTTAAACAAAACTCATCAAGGCATCTTGTGTGAAACAGAAATAAATAGATTGCATACAAGTATAAAGAACATGTGTATAAAGATAGAGAAGAAACAACACATGAAGAGAGAGGTGAAAGAAACATGCATCCACATATAAAGAGAAGATAAGTACAATGTATGTAAAACTAGTCAAAAGACCACATATACAAGATCAATGTATCTATAAAGAATAGAAAAGAAAAGATACATCAAAACCTCACTACATCCCTCAAAAATATCAACACTCCCCCTATCAAAATGTCCTATACTAACTCTCCCCCTAAGATGACTACTCTCATAATCCCAAAACTACTCCCCCTTTTTGTCACGAGTGACAAAGGGTAGAGTGTCATGTAGACATCTCATCAATAGAGTTAGCATCCCCATCATCATCATCATCATCCTCATCATCCTCATCATCCTCAGAATCTGAAGCTGCTAGAGTAGGTGGTGAAGGAGTAGCCTTTGGAGCAAAACCACACATGGTCGCCTGCCGTCGTGCAATACGACCAACACAAACATTCACCTGATACAGCTCAGCGGAGAGTGTATCAAGGCGAGTGTCCATGCGCTGCAGCTGCGCCATAATATCTCCAAGAGATACATCGCCCATAGAGGAAAAAGGAGCAGATGTAGAAGGAGCAGATCTGGATGGAGCTGATCTGGACGGAGCTAAACGGGAGGGAGGAGTGGCATCCGTCTGTCACGACCTAAACTGAGCCTCACTACGTTTTACGGTAGCGGCATCTATGGCACAGATGTGAGTAAAGTGGTCGGACACAGGAAAGGGAATAGAAAAATGGCGTAAGATCCTCGTGATAGCAGAAGGAAAGATGAGCTTATCACAGGACGCCGAATCTAGATGAACATCTATAATAGAAAGGATGAAATGAGAAGGAAAATCTACAGTAAGATGCTCTAGAAGTGATAGCAAAAATCGAACACGAGGCTCTGTGATAGAGTTTTAGTGAGAGAGTGGATGGAGTACGAATGTCATCACCATGTTAAGAAATCTAGGGCCTTTAGCAAAAGGCCTATATGATGTGAACTGATGCTCACCCCAATCAGTAGGACGCTGACAGAAGGCAGAGATGAGCTCATCTTTGGACACAGTCCTCAGACATTCACAGGAAGGGTAATCAGGAAAATCTATTCTAGGTACCCTAAGTACATCCGCAACAAGCTGCGGTGTAACAGGAATGCGCGTACCTCGAACGCGAGTGAAAAAGAGAGGTACTGAACGATCTATCCCATGCATGTTGGAGTAAAACTCCTGTATCAGCACGAGAGGGCAAGTGACCGGGACGTCACACAGTGACCCCCATCCCCTACTGTGAATGACAGAGGGAAGGTTAGTGTCGGCGAAGTCTGCCAAAATGACTTGGCATTCCGAATGAACACCTCGTTGAGAAAAGTTCTCCGAAAATGCCTTGTGGGCATCTCCATCACGGAATTGAAGGTTAAGAGGAGCAGAGTCAGAAGAAGAGGAAGCTCCAGAACGCAGAGGGTTCCGAGCAGGAGTGGATTTACGTTTGGGTGCCATAAACACTACTAACGTAAAAGAATGAGAAAGAGATAGAGAGGGAGACAATCAGAAAAGTCCCAACACAGTTCAAATATATCAAATATATTGAACAAGAAGTACGTATGCATGGGAATGCATGAGCATGTGACATGCAAAGGAAAAAAACATCATGGGCTCAGCCCAATCCAATTCTAGCGGCACACAAACATAAAGCACACATCTAAATGCATGTAAATATCATTATAATGCACATGAAATGCAATGTATGACATTTTGAAAACATTTAAGTGCAAAACCAACCCAAAATTTGAAGAAAAACTCATCAATTTTGAAAAACCGTAAAAAATTCAAAAACCTAGGTTTCAAAACATGAAATGCATGAAAAAGGAAGGGAAAAAGAACATACCAGGTGATGGAAATCAAGGGAAGACCAAAAGTGATGAAGATCTGAAGATTTGAGTGAGAGAGAACACGTTTGGGAGATTAAACGCCTCGGACAGATCGAGAGAGATCGAGAGAAATGAGTGAAAATCGCGACAGGTCCTTAAATAGGCACCTCAGTAATTCTCGACAGCTGAGGTGTCGAGAGGTATCGAGGAAGCTGTCGAGGAAGGTATTGAGGAAATTTGTCTTCGACAGATGAAGGTATCAAAAGGTATCGAGGTGCAAGACCAAAATCAGATACAAGAAGCTCGATCGATCGACTAGGTGTCGAGAAGCTATCGAGAAGACATAGACTTTCTCTATTAATCCATCAGGTGTCGAGACAGGTGTCGAGATTGTGATTAGAAAAGGCTTGAGAAGCTCGACAGATGACTAGATATCGAGGAGGTGTCGAGCCATCAGTGAAAAGCAGTTTTTCGATAAATGAAAAACACAGACATGAATGCAATCCAACATACACCTCAACCAAAGATCCACTCAACATAAAAAGCTCTCAAAATCATCTCTCAACAATAATTTTAAGCACATAGATCCTCAGAAACACACACACACACTAAACAAGTCTAACCAATTTTATTTTTCAAAAACAAGTTAAGACAGTTTAGTGAGCATACATTAGCATATGTAAACACTTGTGATGGCCAAATCACATTGTACCTGCACATGTATCAAAAGTAGCAAAGAATATTGCGTGTTGTGTGTGAAAAATATCGCAAGATTGCATATGTGTATACATGTTGTGACAATCTGAGATATGAGTAAATAACTTTAACCCACACACAATCATAACTGTTTGATGGGGACTATCACATTTAAGGTACATCCTATGACTCCCACATCTCCTAGAAGACACGTTTGCAATCATGTTTAAAGCATTTTTAATCTTTTTTCTTTTTATTTTCTTTGCATATTTTCTTTCAAGCATATCATGCATGGGCATAAAAAGAGAGAAAAGAAATACCCAACATGTTAAGCATAGACATTGCACTTTTGCTATGCCAAAGCATACGGATGTCTTTGACACTGCACTTTTGCTATGCTGAAGCATACAGGTGTCATACTATGATTGGCGAGCAACAGTGGTGAGATGGTCATTTATGCCTTTCTCTTAGGATTTTCTAGTCCTACCCGTCAAAAAGAGTGATATAAGTGTTAAGTTTAAGAGATAACTTAATCTTACTCATCACAAACAAGAGCCACAAAGCTCACTTGCTTAGTTGTGCATAGAGATGCTCATCTAAGTTACAAGAGATACAAAGTTTAGAAAACTTTGATTCATTGGCCATCCAAGGTACACAAATACTAAAGTACACATAACACACACTGTTTTTGTATTTTTCAATTTTTCAATTTTTTTTTTAATTTTTATATCAAAAACAAAATAAACAAAACTAAAAATAAACAAACAAAAACATGTTATCAAAGCAAAGCAAAAACTAGACTGACTCAGCAGAAAAGAAAAACACACAAGCAATGCAACAAACAAGAAAAACAAGAAGGGAGAAGAAAGTGATGAAATCAATTAGAGTCCTTTTTCTTTCACACCTTGGAAGAACCTTTCCTTTGATTGAATCCTTGAACAGGCGGTGAGGGGGAAGAATTTAAACCGTTCAAGTTCGAAAGGAACATGAGGGCTTTCAGAAGATCTCCAAGAGGAGCAAGAGAGGATTGAAGCTGATTTTGGCTTCCAGATGCTATCATGCCATTGCTCTGTTGAGTGGCTAACCACTTATAGCAATTTGGTTGAGTATGACCGGCAGCCCCACAATAATGACAGAGATGCTGCTTCTTTTGTTTAGGCTTTTGTGAGTTAGCCTTCTTAGCCCTAGGGTTTTTAGTAGTATTCTTATCTTGCTTAGGGGGTGCTCCTAAGATAGATTTACCCTTGTCTAAGTTCTCACTAGCTAATTTAGTTTTAATATCAATGTTCTCAATTTCAGTGTTATTAGCAGGAGGAACAAAAACAGTATTGCTAGTAGAAGCAGTATTAGAGAAAGAAATACCATACCCCAAACCAGTTCGATCTGAAGCAGATTTCTGATTGCTAAGCATCTCATCAAGCTTTGCACTTGAAGTCCTCTCCAGTTGAGCTCTGACTTGAAACAGCTCCGCTTCAAGCTTCTTGGTCTTCTCGACCAAAAAGTTGTTCTCAAATCTCAGTGCTCCAATGGTTTGATTCGCCTCATCAAACTTCGTGGACAACTCTTCACGATCAAGTTCCACATCACTGAGCTTCTTGGTGGCCAGCTTATATAATTTCTCATACTTTTCAGAGAGCTTGTAAAGCTTCTCATAGGCTGAATGGATATCATCTTGATCATCCATCTTCTCAAATTTGGACTCCACCAATTCTTCTTCTTCATCCACTTCTTCAACAATCCCTTCAGTAGGATTGACTGTGGCAGTGAAGGCATTTAAGATTCCGTCATCCTCATTGTCGGAATCATCTTTAAGCTCAGTGTCACTTAGGGTTACAGCAAGGGCTTTGCTTTTCCCAATGCTCTTGAGATATGTAGGACACTCATGTTTCATGTGTCCGAACCCATGACACCTAAAGCACTTTGGTCTTGCGGGAACAGTATACTGACCGCCCTCCTTAACATCCTTCTTCCCTTTGTCTTGGCTTTTAAACTGAGAAGAACTGAACTGCCTGCGGTCATTGTCGAAGCTCCTTCCATTGGCATTCTTCATAAACTTCTTGAACTGCCGAGTAATGTAGGACTTTATCTTGGAATCTTCATCATCAGAAGACTCATCTGTGTCACTGCTCTTTACCTTCAAGGCCATGCTTTTGCCTTTACTTGACTTGCCAATCCTAGATAACCCTATCTCATAGGTCTGCAAGTTTCCAACCAGCTCAGTCAAAGGAATCTTGTTTATATCCTTTGATTCCTCAATTGCCGTAATCTTGGCATGAAATCTCTCAGGTAGAGATCTGAACACCTTCCTTACAATCTTGGATTCAGGGATGGTTTCCCCAAGATTGAAGGCTGAGTTCACTATGTCCTTGAGCTTGGCATAGAACTCATCAAACGACTCATCCTCCTCTATCTTAATTTCTTCAAAGCTTGTAGTGAGCCTTTGAAGCTTTGAATATTTGATAGCCTTTGTTCCTTCATAGGTTGTCTGGAGGATGGTCTAAGCCTCCTTAGCAGTTTTAGTTGAGGATATCTTCTTGAACTCCTCATTGGTGACTGCGCTAAATAGTGCATTTAGCGCTCTGCTGTTGAAGTTAGCCGCCTTGATCTTAGCATCATCCCAATCGGCCGGTTCTTCTTTTGGCTTAGTCCAGCCAATCTCTACAGCTTGCCACACCTTCTCATCTAAAGACTGTAAGAAAGCTCTCATGCATACTTTCCAGTATGCATAGTTAGTGCCATCAAATAAAGGAGGTATGATTAAAGATTTTCCTCTATCCATGACAAACAGGGGTCAATGGATCAACACAGCAAAAATTAGACCTAATCAGAGTGTGCCCGCTCTGATACCACTTGATAGGCCACAATCTGAATGACCCCTTTGTGATTAAACAAATTAATTAATTAGCCAAGTTATTAATGAATCAATTTATCATGCAATTGCGTGGAAGCATAAACAAATCACCAAAAACTAAATATGCAGCGGAAATTAAATAACACGGTGATTTGTTTACGAATGGGGAAAACCCTAACGGCAAAAACCCTACCGGGTGATTTTCAGGTCACCACTCCCGAAACTCCACTATTATCAAATCAAGTAGTTACAAGTAAAGGAATCCCAAGTACCTTACCAACCTACAGTTGAACCCTTACCCTAATACCCAATTGGACTTGATCTGTAGTGACAATTTCCACCTTTGATGCACGGCTCCCAAGTACGTGACTAACCAATGCGCGGATCCCAGTACGCGACTTCAAACACCAACTTAGAAAGAGATGTTGGCTGCAAAGTTCTTCAGTTCATCATACACAATGAAGATCAGGAAGATGCTTGGTTACAAAACCCTATAGTGCAAATACACAGCAACTTCTTGAGAGAAGATGAGCTAGGTTAAGAACTTCGTCTTTTGATCACAATTTGCTTGAACAGAGATTGCTCAATGCTTTTGCAACTTGTGTACCACTTGACGGCTCTTAAAACAATCCTTTTATATGTTTAGGGTTAGAAGAAAAGAAGGCCCAAAAACATATTCACGGATCCCAAGAAAATTAAATCAGAAAAACTGATTTTGTAAATCTCGACAAATAGCAGGTGTCGAGGTAGCTATCGAGCAGGTGTCGAGCTTTAATAAAATTGCACTTCAGCTTGCTTTTTCTTGGACAGACTTGATGACTTCAACACTTGATATTGAAACCTTATTTCTTGAAGTATTAAAAACACCTAGAACTACCCAATCACAAGTAGAGTGCGTTTTGTCAAAAGGATTAGCCAATTTACATAATCAAGTGACATATGTTCTTAACAAGTGAACACACATATGTCCTAACAGTACTAATTCTAAATAAGTTGGTTTCCTGTCAAAATGATTGGATATGAAGTTTTATGTTTTTCCCCCCATAAATTAGTTCATTAATATAATGCTTAATTTCATTTTTATTTTCCAAGTATATATATGCTCAATTTTGTGAATTCAATGTGCTACTATAATATGAATGGCCTCCATTATAACCACCATGTTCCATTTTATTGAACACTTATATTCTAGATGAAGTAGAAATATTAAATTGTTATGTTAGGTTCTAAAGATTTAGGAATTTATGTATTTAGAACTCTAATTTGTATTGTTGGCAAACCATGATCAAAACAGGTTGTTTAGTCTTGTTTAGGCTTGCTCAAAGTTGTGTCTTTCATGTAAAGTTGGAATCGAGAGGCTACAAATGCATTGGTGCATTTTGGCCTGGCTCAATTGATCGAAAGAAAGACTCGATCGATCGAATCTCGGCCAGAATGCTTTTCTGCAGAATTTTTCAACTCAGCCCTAACTCATTAAACGTTTTGGGTTTTCTGTTTTTACCCTAGGTATATAAAGAAAAACCCTAGCCACGTTTTAAGAGTTGCTCATGTTGTATTATTGCTCATACTTTTCTGTTTTGTGTAAATCTCTTGTGAGATCTAGAGGAGTTTTCCTTTACACAAAGCTTAGGGTTTTCAAGGTAGAGATAGTATCAACATCTTGATGATCAACTCGGTTGCTGCCATTGGAGCTTAAAGAATAACACGTGTGGGTGCTTGCAGCTGATTGGAGAATGCAAGAAAGAAGGAGTCCGTGGATTCGGAACTTGCACGTGGTCGTGTCAGTAAGTTCTACTGGTAGGTAGCATTAGGAAGTCAAGCGGGGAGCTTGTAAGTCCTTTTGTATGAACTTCGATTCTTTCGCATAATGGATTCAGGTTTACCTTGAGGATAGCTAGGTCAAATCCTTCCCAGGTTTTTACCGTGTGGTTTCCTGGGTGATCATATCTTGTGTTATTTATTATTCTGCTGCTTTATATTTTTGATATAATTGTAAGTTTGTGATAACCTAGAATTATATAATTTGACTAAGTTAATCATTTGGCTAATTAACTAGGTTAATCTGGTTGGTTTAAGGGGTCTAAAACCGTTCAAGTGGTATCAGAGTAGGTAGCTCTCTTGTTTGAGATTTTTTTTTTATCTCTGAGCTGATCCTTGACCCCTGTTGTCATGGATTCTTGGAAAATTTTTATGCTTATATGTAAACTTGTCTGCTTGTTGTCTTTGCCTTTTGTTGTTTTTGTTAAATCTTTCCTTGAGTATCTTGGCATGATCATATGTGATAAGAATTATGTATGTTATACTGCTTTAACAGCCTTAAAGGCACGTGATTCTTGTCTTTGGTATTTGGATAGTGGTTGCTCTAGGCATATGACCGGAAATAAAGGTTTATTCAAAACACTCTTTGAAGGAAAGATTGGAACAATGACTTTTGGAGATGGAAGCAAATATGTGATCAGAGGCATTGGTACTGTGGACATTCCAGGATTGCCAGTGTTTGAAGATGTTTGGTATGTTGATGGATTGAAGGCCAATTTACTCAGCATAAGTCAGATTTGCGACAATGGATTAAATGTTCTTTTCACAAAGTATGAATGTGAGATACTTGATGGAGGAGGTGACTGTATGTGTGTTGGTGTAAGGACAGCTGACAACTGTTATGGCATAACACCAAGTGTAAACAACAAGTGCTTTAGTGCAAAAATTGATCAAGTTGATTTATGGCATCAACGGTTGGGGCATGCCAGCCTTAAGCAGTTAGAGAAGATTTCCAAATGTGAGGCAGTTATCGGTTTACCTAAGTTTGAGAAGATAGATAAGTGCATTTGTGGACCATGTCAGATAGGGAAACAAGTAAAATCCAAGCACCCGTCTGTGACTAGTGTTCAAACTTCAAGACCTTTAGAGTTATTACACATTGATCTCATGGGTCTTGCCAGAGTTCAAAGTTTGGGTGGAAAGAAGTATATTTTAGTTGTTGTGGATGACTTTACTAGATATACTTGGGTTGTGCTTTTGAAGGATAAGGTTGAGGCTCTTGAGAAGATGATACATTTGTGCAAGAAATTGCAGGTTGAGAAAGATACTGTAATAGCCAGAATCAGAAGTGATCATGGAAGAGAATTTGAGAATACCAAGCTGGCTACTTTCTGCAATGATCAAGGCACTCATCAAGAGTTCTCATCGCCCAAGACACCTCAACAGAATGGGATTGTGGAAAGGAAAAACAGGGTTGTTCAGGAGATGGCATGTTACACAACAAAAAGTTGCCAAAATCCTTCTGGGGAGAAGCAGTCAACACTGCTTGCCATACACTCAACCAGGTGTATTTTAGACCTAACTCCAAGAAAACTCCCTATGAACTCTGGAGAGGGAAGAAACCTGTTGTCAAATATTTCAGGATATTTGGCAATGACTGTTACATTCTACGTGATAGAGAGAACCTAGAAAAGTTTGATGTAAAAAGTGACAAAGGATACTTTCTAGGATACTCTTCCACTAGTAGAGCTTATAGAGTGTACAATTTGAGAACCAAAACAGTCATGGAATCTTCAAATGTTGTAATAAATGATGAAGTGTGTTCAGAAGCACTTTTAGAAAGCACTGCTCCTGTTCAAGATAAGTCTCTAGAAGTTGATGATTCACTTCCTGCTGAGTATGTGGGGAAACATAGTGAAGAAGAGCTGCTGGTGTTGAATGATACAGTCTCAGTACCATCAAGTTCAGAACCATCCACTCCAGTTCATGACCCTCGACAAGTACAAAGTGAGCTCAGTCCTCCATCTGAACAGAAAGGTACCACCACATCTCTAGTTAAAGGTCCATCCTCTAGAGTGAGATTGAATCATCCTCCCACAAATATATTGGGTAGTCTGAATGATAACATGAGATTGAGATTAAAAGCCTTGAATGTGATTACTCACTCATGTTATCTATCCCAATCTGAACCGAAGAATGTGGATGAAGCACTTCAAGATGCTGATTGGGTAAATTCCATGCATGAAGAACTTCATCAATTCGTTCGAAATGATGTGTGGGAATTAGTTCCTAGGCCGAATAGTATAAATGTGATTGGAACTAAATGGATCTTTAAGAACAAGTCAGATGAACATGGCACTATGATCAGAAACAAGTCAAGACTTGTTACACAAGGGTACACATAAGTGGAAGGAATTGACTTTGATGAGACCTTTGCACCAGTAGCAAGGTTAAAATCCATTCGGATACTGTTGGCCATAGCAAGTCATCTAAACTTCAAGTTGTATCAAATGGATGTCAAGAGTGCTTTCTTAAATGGGATGTTACAAAAAGAGGTATATGTTGAGCAACCTAAGGGTTTTGTTGATCCTCACAGACCGAATGATGTCTACAAGTTGAAGAGAGCCCTCTATGGTTTGAAGTAAGCTCCTAGAGCTTGGTATGATAGATTGACTGCATATCTCACTAAGCATGGATTCAAAAGGGGATCTGCAGATACAACTCTCTTCATAAGAAAGGATAAGACTGGTTTTGTTGTAGCTCAAATTTATGTTGATGACATTGTTTTTGGTGCTACTAATGACTCTCTTGCTCATTCTTTTGCAGATGAAATGAAGGCGATGTTTGAAATGAGCATGGTTGGTGAACTGACTTATTTTTTGGGATTGCAGGAAAAGAAAACAAAGTCAGGAATCTACATCAATCAAGCTAAATATGCAAGAAATCTAGTCAAAAGATTTGGACTGGACAAGGCTGCTCATGCTAGAACACCAATGGCTGCTAATGCAAAATTAACAATTGATCCATCAGGTGAGCCTGTTGATGTTACTTTGTATAGAAGCATGATTGGATGTCTTTTGTATTTAACTGCTAGTCGGTCTGATATCTCTTTTAGTGTTGGTGTTTGCTCTAGATTTCAGTCTAATCCTAAGGTTTCTCATTTAAATGCTGTTAAGAGAATTATAAAATATGTGAGTAGAACCTGTGATTATGGATTATTTTATAGCAAAGAGTCGAATTTGTCTCTTGCTGGTTTTTCTGATTCTGATTGGGTTGGGAATGCTGATGACAGAAAAAGCACCACTGGGGGGTGTTTTTATGTTAGAGCCAATCTTGTGGTTTGGATGAGTAAGAAGCAAAATTCTATTTCTTTATCCACTGCTGAGGCAGAATATATTGCTGCTGGGAGTTGCTATTCTCAGCTCCTTTGGATGAAAAAGCTTTTGAGTGATTATGGGATTCCTCAAGACACCATGGTTGTCTATTATGATAATTCTAGTGCTATAGATATATCTAAGAATCCTGTTCAGCATTCTAAGACCAAACACATTGAATTTAGATATCACTTCATTAGGAATTTGGTTGAAAATAAAATTGTTGTTCTTGAGTATATCCCTACTGATCGTCAAAACACTGACATCTTTACCAAACCGGTTGATGAAAGTAAGTTTGAGACACTTCGTCAAGTGATTGGTGTGTTTCGGTGTCCCTAGTCTCTTTTGGCTTTCTTGGTCCTTGTGCTTCATTGCTCATTTCTCTGTGACCATTGTCCTCTGGTGTTTTTTTTCTAGGACTTGCATTGCATTACATTCATGCATTTCATTCTAGGATTTATTTGTTTTCTCTTTAAAAAAAAAAAAAAAAAAAGGGAGAAAAGCAAATTGTGTTTGGCACTATTGTTCTCGGTCTTTGAAAACAAGGTTGGTCATTTTATTTACACATAACATGTCTTGTGTACCTTGTTTAGCTTTGATGAGCTTATTTATTGCACTTTACTAGTTGAAGTTTTGTAGTGCATGTTGTGTGGGAAAGATGTTTATGGTGTTTATCACTTTGTCTTAATCTTGAAGTCACATGTTATTTGACTGTCGGACTTCATCCTTTTGAGAAAGACATAAATAACCATCTCACCACTGTTCACTAGCCAATCATGAACACCTTAGTGCATATCATAAGATTTCGTGCTCGAGAAAGTGTAGTACATGCACAAAAAGAACATAAGGTGTAGCCTCGGTAAATTGCTTAATGATTAAAACTGGTGTGTACTATTAGGCTTGATGCCAAATTTCATCGAATTATGGGACAAAATTCAAGAAACTTACATGATTGCAAGCTTATGTTCTAGGAGATGTGGGAGTTATATGATGTAACCCTTTAGGGGACAGTCTCTTTTGAATTCTATGTGATGGATTTTGTAGACTTTGTGATTTATTGCTATTCACATATCACCTCACATGTATCTCAAGCTTTTGCTAGTTGCACACACTACACAAATTACTCTTTATTAAACATTGTACATGTTATTGTGTGTGTTTTTGGTCTGACCAACCAAGTTTGAAAACACTTTGAGTATTATGCAAAATTCTTTTTGCTTGAGAATGTAAAGGGAGACTGGTTGCAATCTTTCTTTGGAGAAATTGGGATTAAAATTTGGGTTTTTGAAAAATCATTCCATATCATCTCATACTCATGCATTTTGTTTCGTCATTTTTAATGCTTTGAGGAGTTATTTTCAAAAACTGGTTTCAAATTTTCAAACCTGTGATTTTTCTCAAAAATTTTGTGAGCCTCTGCCTGTTTCGATCGATCCATTCTGTTTTTCGATCGATCGAAAATGTGCTTCAATTTATTTAAAAGTCTCGGATTGATTCAATCGATCGAATGTGATTTTCGATCAATCGAATGTCGCGAATCAGGTTTTTAAAACACTGTTCTTTGACTGATTCAAAACACCTTTTTCAAAAGTTTTTCAAACTTTCTTTCTCTCTCCGACTCGGCAAGGCTAAAGGTTCAATTTTTTGTCGTTTTCCTCCGAAATTTTTGCAAGGTTTCTCTTCCCTCAAGCCGGTAAGACTGTTTTGCCCTTCCTTTTGAGTTTATTTTCACATTTCATGCATTTTTCATGCATTTTATTTTGGGATTTTCGAACCTAACGAATTTAGGATTTTTGTTGATTCAAGCCCTATTTTGTGAAATTGATCAATGGGTTTTTGTTGGGACATGATATAAACTTGTTCTTAGTGGTTTAATTTGATCAAGTTTGGGTTTTGTGAAAAATTGAATTTTCTAGGGTTTGCATTGAATCCGAATTGGGGATTTTGTTCAATTAGGTTGAAATTGATGAAATTGGCTTGTTGTTTTGATGTAATTATGCATTATAATCTGTGTTGTGTTATGAAATGCTCAATTCATCAATTTGTTTCAAAATTTTCAAGTGTTTTTTCAAATTTTTGGGGTTTTTGTTAGAAGCTCTATGCTCAAGCCAATTTTGTGCAATTGAACTTAATTTGAACTTTGTTTACTGCATTAGTACATGCATCATGACATTGTAATTATTCATGCATCATATAGATTTTTGCTCTATTTTTTTTGTGCTAACTTGCAGTCTGTCCTTGGTTTTTTTTTTTGGTTTTCTCTTTGTGTCTTTGTCCTTTCCTTAGCACTATGCCTAGGAAGACTAGGGCTCGTAGGTCTATTCCCTCACCTGCTCCTTCCCCTCCTCCCTTTGACTGAGAGAGGTTTCTTAGTGAGAAAAACCAAGAGATTTATGATAAACTGAACCTTAAGAGGAAGATATGGTCTGAGCGATCTGCCATCTTAGATGAGCTTGATCTTGCCATTAGGGAAAACTTTGAGCGTAGGGGCTGGTTACCCTTGGTGGATATTTCTGATCCTCTTCCACCTGCTACCTTGATTAGAGAGTTCTTTTCGAATATCTCTATCCGCGTCTATGATTCCAACACTTTGGTAAAGAGTTGAATACGAGGCGTAGAGTACACCATTACTCCTAAGGTAGTGGCTGATGCTCTAGGGGTACCTTTGGTACAGCACCCTATTTACCCTTATAATGAGTCTCCTTTATTGAGTGATGTCATGTCTTACATCACTGGGTCTTCTATCCAGTGGGGTTCTGATCCTAGGATCACCACTGCTAAGCTTTCTGAGTTACATTATCTCTTCTTTAGGATAACATGTCACTCTTTCTGGCCCATTTCTCATCTTCACACCATTCCTCTCGAGCGGTGTGTATTTCTGTATGCTCTTGTCACTGATGCTCCTATCAGTTTTCCCCATTTGTTTCTTCGTTCTTTGAACGAAGTTTATTGGAGTTCATCTTCATCTCATGCCCTTGTTCATCCTATTTTCATTCATAGGATTTTGCTATATCTTGATCTTGGTGGCTTTCCTTCCTCTAAGCCCATTCATGTGATTGCTCCTATAGGTGCGTCTTTTCTTAGACAGAGGGCTGCTCACCTTCGAGTTGGCTCTAAACACCCTAGGTCTGAGTCTTCTGGTTCTGCACCTCCTCCCTCTTCTTCTACAGGTCCTGCTGATGAGGCTGTTCCTGATCCTAATACTGCTGCTGCTACTGCTGTTCCTCCACCTCCATCGGATGACTTTAATATACATCGCACTTTGGAGACTGTTATGACCGTTCAAGCGGCTCATGGTCAACTTTTGGTGGACTTATCTGACGAGATCCATGCTTTGCGTGCTGATCTGGTTCATTTACGTTCGCCTTCACCACCTCCTTTTGATGATGGCTTGTGATTGCTCTTTGGCATTCTGTCACAAAAAAGGGGAGTAGTGTTTGTAGAGGAGTTTTGTAGTTAGGGGGAGACTTTTTGTTTTTGAGGAGCTAGTGGAGATGTTAGATTGTATCTAGGCGCTTCACTTTGTATATCATTTTTTTTTTTTTTGGGCTATTCACGTTAGGGGGAGTAACATTGTTTTTGATATACATGATATATTCTTGATTCTTGTTTTCTTTGGATTCACTGTTCATTGATTTATATTTCTGAGTTGCTCATTGATATATGTCTTTATTATGTGTTGTGTGAATCATACAAGAATGTTATACCTGTTAATTTACTATTTTCTGTCACACATGCATTTATGCTTTTGTTGAGTGTTTTAGGAATATACAGGTTGATTCAATTGAGCTGCTATCTACACTTGCAACTGATGGATAGTAGTTAGGATTGAATTTTAGTTTTTATGAGCATTGTTTTTGTAAAGGGCTTTCACTTGTAAACTTTGAGCTTTGTGTTTGTGTTTTGTCACGGATTGCCAAAAGGGGAGTTTGTTAGGTTTTAAAGATTTAGGAATTTATGTATTTAGAACTCTAATTTGTATTGTTGACAAACCATGATCAAAACAAGTTGTTTAGTCTTGTTTAGGCTTGCTCAAAGTTGTGTCTTTCATGTAAAGTTGGAATCGAGAGGCTACAGATGCATTGGTGCATTTCAGCCTGGCTCGATCGATCGAAAGAAAGACTCGATCGATCGAATCTCGGCCAGAATGCTTTTCTGCAGAATTTTTCAACTCAGCCCTAACTCATTAAATGTTTTGGGCTTTCTGTTTTTACCCTAGGTATATAAAGAAAAACCCTAGCCACGTTTTAAGAGTTGCTCCTGTTGTATTGTTGCTCATACTTTTCTGTTTTGTGTAAATCTCTTGTGAGATCTAGAGGAGCTTTCCTTTACACAAAGCTTAGGGTTTTCAAGGTAGAGATAGTATCAACATCTTGATGATCAACTCGGTTGCTGCCATTGGAGCTAAAAGAATAACAAGCGTGGGTGCTTGTAGCTGATTGGAGAATCCAAGAAAGAAGGAGTCCGTTGATTCGGAGCTTGCACGTGGTCGTGTCAGTAAGTTCTACTGGTAGGTAGCATTAGGAAGTCAAGCGGAGAGCTTGTAAGTCCTTTTGTGTGAACTTCGATTCTTTCGCATAGTGGATTCAGGTTTACCTTGAGGATAACTAGGTCAAATCCTCCCCAGGTTTTTACCGTGTGGTTTCCTGGGTGATCATATCTTGCGTTATTTATTATTCCGCTGCTTTATATTTTTTATACGATTGTATGTTTGTGATAACCTAGAATTGTATAATTTGACTTAGTTAATCACTTGGCTAATTAACTAGGTTAATCTGGTTGGTTTAAGGGGTCTAAAACCATTCATGTTAAACTTGAGTTCGGTTTACTCAGCTTTCAAATGTTTTTATTTTTTATAGTTCATTTATTTAAACCTGCCATGTTTTATGGATTTTAGATAATTATACTTGATTAGGTAAATGAAACCCAAAACTTCTATTTTTTTTTTCCCCCTGTGGTGTCATGGTGTATAGGAACTCAGTTTCTAGAGCCTCATTTACATTGATGTCTATCAGGTATTTTTTGAATTCAAAGGCAAAGGAAATGATTAAGATCTAGACAATTCATTGCAGAATAGGTATGTTCCTAAATTATTGGTAGAAAATTTCTGTCATAATGTATTATAATGAAACTAAAGTTCTTTTAGCTAAAATAGTATCAACAGGTTGGTATTATTAGCATGCATGATTTATGTTAGAAAAGCATTATATTTAACAGATGATGAGAAAATTCACTGTGTTTTAGGGATGTTAAGACATTGTTTCTGTGGCATAAAAACTAAAGAACATTTTTAAGGTAGAGAGGAAGAGGGATCACCACCATTGTCATACCAGCACATTCAGGCCGACATCCACCAAAATAAGCCGGGCACTGCTATCAGTAAAGGTTTTTTTAATATATAAAAAAGTTGACGTTAAGTATGCTAGGTACAAGTTTACTTGATGTTTCCCTGTGTTGTTATTTTTTTCATCATGAGAGGTTGATTTGATTCTTCTTTAATATTTCTATCTTAGTTGCATTAGAGTATAGATTTTACTATCATTTTTTTCTGCCGTAATTTTTTAGGCTATAGAAGTCTTTATACCTTCAATTTTCTTTGGTGCTTTTGTTTTAATCTTAATTAGTAGTTATTGCATATTCAATTTTAGTTTAATTATTTTTCATGGTGACACTATTTAATCTATAAATTCCAATTCAAACTTGCTAAACCTTATATTTTTAATTGGTTATGATTGAACACTGATACTATCTCGGTTCAAAATTTCAAATTAGTTATCTTTTTAAGAATGTTATTGGAATTCTTATATCTCTATAATATTATTGGAATTATATTCACTTAAGTATTTAAAATCATTTAAACTGAACAAAACATTAAACAGTTTATGACTTAACCTAGGAACTATTTAGTCTTTTCTTATAAATCAAACTCAGAAGGCTCATATAATGGTTTTTATGTTCTGAAATTGTATAGTAAATTTTCCTCCTGCTATCATAAACTTTTGTCAAGCTTGAATCCAATTAAGATGAAAATTTTCAACCCCATTTGTAATCATAAAACTTTAGTTCTTCACATAAGTGAGTTTATGTTGTCCACATTTGTTTTCAGGCCAACTCAAACCATCTTTTGTTCATTAATTAATTATTTTCTTATGTATGATGAAAGACAAATAATTATTCTTAATTTACTTTTTTGCAATTGTAAGTTACATCTTGATGAAATTAAAAACAACCTCTCAAGGAGCTACATGGAGGTGTATATGCAACTATGCTATATTGAAGGTACTGGCAGTGGCAAGCATGGGATCCCTCATGAGTTTAGGTTACCGGAGTGACATGTATTCATCTTAGTATCAGCTATTTGATAATTATGACTTTGTGTGTTTTAAATCCCAAGTCCAAGCATCTCACCCTCCCCTTAGTTTCTCTTTATCTAAGCAATGGTAGGCATATAAATTCGTATCAATAAGTAGTATTTTAATTAATGATTTATGAATTTTTCTTTGCCTTTTAATGTTGCACCACAAAACTTTATTTTGGACTAAAACTTCAAACTACAAGTTTGCTTACTTTCCCTTTTCTCTTTCTTTTTCTTCCATATTTTCATATTCTTTTATCCACTTTTTCTTCTTACATGATGTTAAGTCTGTTTGGAACTGGAATTCCCAACTTGACAGTTGTTTATGGCAAAGTCAATAAGAACATGCAACCAAGGTAACTTAATGCATATAATATATTCTAATTTTTGTACTCTAGAACTGTTTTTGGGATTGCACCTTAGCAAAATTTGGGAGCATTAGAGGCTGTTTGGCTCCACCATTTTCATCACTCAATTCTCGTCACTCAATTTCCATCACTCATCACTCATTACTCATTTTTCATCACTCATCACCCATCACTCTAAAATTAATACCTGTTTGGCCCTATCACTGAAATGCCATAACTCAACAATTTTTCACACTATTTGTGGGCCTCAGCTCTGTCACTTGGTCAGATGTTTCTGTTTTGTTACCCGCGGCTTGGTACTCATCCCCATCAGCTTCTCTTTTCTCATTTCCCATTTCCCCTTCCCCCTTCAGCATTGTCACTCTCCCAAAGCAGAAACCCGAACCCAGAAAAATTTCTCAACCTTCCTCGCCTCGTCAAGACCGTCACCAGTGAAGAACACCCATCTCTCCGACGTGTACGGCGGCGCCATAAATTATTTAAAAAAAAAAAAGAAAAAAAGAAAAAAAAACCCATAACCACGGGAATCCAGTAGATCAAATCATGCTTACCCAAACATCAAACAAAGAAAAAAAGAAAAAACTGCAAACAGAGAGAAGCACAGGTTCACCACGGTTGAAAACCCATAACTACGGGTTTCAAAAGATCAAATCAAATCCTTACCCAAACATCGAACAAAGAAAAAAAAAGCAGAGAAGCATTTCATCACCACGGGTTGAAAACCCATCATCACGGGTTGATACATTCAAGATATCAAATGCAAAAACCCAAACATCAAACAAAGAAAAAAAAGGGAAAAAAAAAACAGAGAAGCAATACCTTCGAATTTCTGTGGAAAAAGCTAAGAAAGAGGTCGGTGGTTGGCTGAGCTCGGATCGGTGAAATAGTGTGTGAGGAGGTGAGGGCAGTGAAAGCTTCTTTGTGGTGGTACTGGAATGGAGAGGAGAGAAATTTGAGATGAGAGACCTCTGCCAACTGAAGAGAGAAGTGTGAGATGAAAGAGCTGAAGAGAGAACCGTTGAGGACAGCATCAAAAGGCACGCCCCACGTGAATGCCTCTGATGGTGGGACCGGATGTGTAATATTATTTACAAGTTTGCCATTGAAAACTGAAAACTGAAAACAGCCAAAAGTTGTTTTCAGTTTTCACAACTCATAACTCAAAAAGTAGAGAATTGAGTATTGGAAACAAAGTTATGAAAACAAAGAAATTGTGCAGGCAAACGAGTATTTTGCTATGGGTCCCACCATTTTTGAGAATTGAGTTATGGAAACAGAGAATTGAGTCATGAAAACTAGTGAACCAAACAGCCTCTTAAGAAGCTTGTGACTTTTTCACTTCAAAGCATATGTATCTAGTTGCAAAACTATATGAGTAATTTTTTTTATTTTTTATTTTATGGGATTTATTTGAATGGCACTATTTTTAGCTCCACTGAGCAAGGTTTTTTTTTTTTTTTTGATTGCCTCTTCTTGCATATATGGTAGTTGGGAATGATTTTGTAATGTAGTCTCTAACCATTTTTCCATTCATAACAAATGTTTATATGCATATTACCATGTTGATTCACTAAAATTATAGTTTAGATGCGACGAAACTCTTGTTTTTATGGTTTTTTAATAGGTCAACATTGGGTATATTTGCAATAAAAGGAATAAGGTAAACATATTGTAACGATGCAGCGCATGAATTTCACCAATTATATAGGTTCTCCTGTTGCTATTTAAACAATTCTTAGCTTATTGTACATAATTTAGTAGGCTACTGTGTACAAAATGAAAAATACGCTCAACTTTTCTGCTTTATTTTTGGAGTTAGGAGTCAAGAAATTCTCTTCAGGTATGTTCTATGTTGTCAATTTCAAGGTGTTGGGATTTGTGCCCTAGAATTCTATTGTATAATGCTATGTATTATATTATGTATGACATTATGTATGACATGATGTATGACTTAATATTGCAATTAATAAAGTTGTTTTATTATTATATGAAATAATGGTAACATGAATGTTTGGACATTATCATATAGTCCATGAGATGCATAGTATGTGATTTATGTAATTTAGTCACAGAAGATATAAGTCACAAGTTTTTTGTAAACTCAGAATTTGGTTCGTAGTCGGTGATGAAATTGAGCATTTCATCTGCGAAGATTATAACATATCAACTAAGATGATTTGTCTTGGTCATGGAAGTGGTGACTTCTAGTTGATATGTTGATATGTTTTAAGAGTTAAAACATATTGAACTGGACCGCTGTAAGATTTATTATTCTTCTAATGATTGTCAATTGAATAATAAATCTCATGACTTTCATTTACATGAACTCTTAATCCTGAGAGAATAATAGACCAGATCATGAAGTGTAGGTTGCTTTGATATATCAGGAGTGAGATCTAAAGTAACTGTCAAAACCTCAGTATGTTGGGCAACCACATTTAGTGTTGATGGAACATATATTCTCAAGATGAAATTCATAGTCTCTTAACGGAGATACAAAATATTCCCTTGAGATAAGTTTAATGGATTTGTTATTCAGAGAGTTAGGCCTAACTACTTTAGTAAGACTAAAGTATATATTTATGAAATTGGATTTCATAAATATATGATGAATAACTTAAAAGGATTAAACCGGGTACTCAAGGATTAAGATGTAGTAATTTACAAAGTAACAGTCTTCATTTATGACTTTGTGTTATTACGAATATTTTATGAAGGGGTTGCATGTACAATAAAGTCTTGGGATATAATTTATTAATAAGGCCTAGAGTGCAATTATATTTATATAGTGGTATTAAATATAATTAATGGTAACTTTGGACTTGTCAAGAGTTGACAGAAAAGCCCATGGCCCAGTGGAGCTAGAGTCTTATTTGTTCCCTTTTAGTCCCACTCCAAGCCACATACTAAAGCTCAATTGGGAAGGCCAAAAAGGCTAGCCCAATTAGATAATCAGATATATAGAGAGAAACATACAGATTTTATATAATATGAATTGGTATGTATGTGAGTGTTGGACACTCTTCAATTCTCTCTAAACAAACTCATATATCTGATTGAGAGACCACACATCTTGGGTGTTAGTGGAATTGGAGTGAAGATTGAAAGTCTTCTCAAGAACTTCTGAATTTTCGGTTTTGAATTTCACTGCTTTAAGGTACACAATTTTATTCTCTAATTTTGAAACTTATATGGCACATGTTGAAAATTGTGAATGAAGTAGATCCGTTAATTTAATTTTTCCGCTGCGTAGACTCTTATTTCCATCAAATGGTATCAGAGTGGTCTTCAATTTCCAATCTATTTAACATGTTTTATGAGTTTTGGAATTAGAGATAATAGTTTCATGATGTTAGAAGATTATATATGTATTTAATTTTCTGCATGTTTGTTGAAACTATGATATGATGAAAACTGATATTGATGTTATTTTGTTGTTTAAATTTGAATTTAAGTATGTTAAATTGAACTTTAAGGCTATAACATCAATGAATTTCAGTTTTGATATCAAACTCCATCAATCATGTTCATATGGTGATAGTTTGTTCATAGAAAACCGTAGAAAACTGTTTAGATTTTTCCTTCAAAAACTGAAAACACAGGTTTTTCGCGGGTTAGCTTCCCGCGAAGTTACTCGTGAGAAATGTTTCTGAAGCACAAAACTTTTCGCGGGTAAGCTTTACTCGCGAAACAGTCGCGAGATAGTAGCGAAAGTTTCTGTCTGATTTTTTGAGTTTTCACTATTTTGCCTAAACTCAATTTCGTGGGAAGAGCTTATTCGCTAGATAGTAGCAAGACAGTAGCGAAAGTTTATGTTTGAATTTTGTGTTTTCACTATTTCATTTTCGCGAGAAGAGCTTAGTCGCGAGATACTCGCGAAAATGCTACTGAAGGGAATTTTGAATTTTTTCTAAGTGTTTTCAAATGTATAAAGTGCAAGGCTGTGTGTGATTAGTTTACACATGTTTACAAAATAAAAACCTTTAATTTAAAACATCTATTGGGAGAGAGATACAAGGGTTGGATCTCACGGCCTCCATTGTCGGTTCATAGTGGTGTGAAATATATACTTTGTCTTTTCTTCGAGCTTAGCATTCCATGCAGAGAGTATTTATTTCATGGTACTACAGGATTGAATTTCTTGGTTTCTAGTGGTTTGATCTAACACCTTGTCTTAGCCTCGAGCTTTGCATTCCATGCGGAGGGTGTTGTGTCATGGTACTACAAAATAAGCCTGTTAAGGAGATGAAATGTGGCTACATATGATTCTAGACAATGGTATACACTAGACTAAATATTATTGTATCCTCTATGCTAAGTTCTTACTATAACTATTTAGAGACCAAATGTATAACGGCATATTATTAGTGTTTGATAAGAGTTATCATGACAGCATTAATAATGAGAATAGTTCTCAATCAATCATAGTATTTTATATTCACTCTATGCTGAGGGATATTGAATATGGAATTGGGTTGTCGTTGCATATATTATATTATGGTTTTATTAAGGTTCCATACTATATATTTATATGCTAAATTGATAATGTCCAGTTTACTTATTATATTCGTGTTTATTAATTTCAGATTTGAACATGGCATCTTTTAGCCCACTTGTTACTATTCTTAATCAAAACAAACTGACTGGATCCAATTATGTTGACTGGAAAAGAAATTTGGACATAGTTCTCACAACTGAAGAGCACAAATATGTGCTTACTAAACCATGTCCTAGCTTTCCTTCATTAGATGCTCCTCCTGAGGAAAAACAGCGATACGATCGTTGGCAGAAATCTAATGAAATGGCCAAGTGCTACATCCTAGCATCTATTTCAAATGTTCTACAGCATCAAATGCAGGATGTAGAACTAGCTTCAAACATAATGCTAAGTCTGAAGGAGATGTTTGGTGAGCAAGGCCGTTCTGCAAGGCAAGAAATCATGAGACAAGTTTATAATACCAAAATGGCTGAAGGCGGTTCAGTTAGGGGAGCATTGTCTCACAATGATCTCTAATCTAAATACATTAGAGGTTTTAGGTGCCGATATTGATGGAGAATCCCAAGTGGATATGATACTCCAGTCACTACCAGAATCATTCAAGGAATTCAGACTTAATTATAATATGAACAAAAAGATTTATTTTTTGTCTGAATTAATGAATGAATTGGTAGCGACGGAAGGCATCCTTGGTACTTCTAATGTTGAAGCCAATGTAGGTGAAGCTTCTACTTCTCAACCTAAGTCGAAAGGCATGGGTAAGAAGAAGAAGAAGAAGAAGGACTTCACTAAGCAAGAGGGTAAACAAATTGTCTTAGGGGTTGCTGACAAAGGAAAGAAGCTCAAAGGAAAATGTTTCCATTATGGTGAGAAAGGACATTGGAAGAGGAATTGTCCAATTTTCAAAGCTGCCAAGAATAAAGGTATGAAAAGTTCATTTCTCTTTGAAATATGTTTAGTGCAGAATCCCACAGATTCTTGGTGTGTGGATTCGGGTTGTACTAATCATATCTGCAATTCTTTGCAGGAGTTCCAGGAGACCAGAAAGCTTAAGGAAGAGGAATTTTTTTTACTTTGGCTGATGGGAGCAAGATTCCGGTTGTAGCTGTTGGTGTTTATAATTTATGTTTTGAGTCTAGAGTTTTAGTATTGGAAGATTGTCTGTATGTACCTAATGTTCGTAGGAATTTAATTTCTGCAATTTATTTAGGTAAACATGGATATTGTGTTATCCTTAAAGACAATGTTGTAATAAAGAATGGTAAAGTGTTTATCTGTTCTGGCAATATTGTAGATGGTCTTTATATTTTAACTCCTGATAAGCATGAATTATACAATTCTGAATTAGATCATGACTCTCATATAAAATCATTAAATAGAAAATTTCCTTCTACTAGTGATGCATATCTTTGGCACTTGCGTTTAGGTCATATTAATTCAAATAAGATTCAAAGACTGATCAAAGATGGACTCTTAGAGCCCATGGACTTTGATTAAATTCTAGTTTGTGAATCTTGTTTGGAAGGTAAAATGACCAAATGACCTTTTAATGCAAAAGGTAGAAGAGCTCAAGATTTGCTAGAACTAGTACATTCAGATGTATGTGGTCCTATGTCAATCCAGGCAAGAGGAGGTTATGAGTATTTCATCACTTTTACCGACGATTACTCTAGATTTGGTTATGTGTACCTAATGAAACGGAAGTCTGACACCTTTGAAAAGTTCAAAGAGTTTAGGGCTGAAGTTGAGAATCAATTAGGCAAACGCATAAATGCCATTCGATCTGATCGTGGTGGCGAATACCTTCTCAAGGATTTTAAGGGTTACTTAACTAAAAATGGGATTGTATCCCAAATGACTGCACCTGGAACTCCACAACAAAATGGTGTAGCAGAAAGAAAGAATAGGACTCTTTTAGATATGGTTAGGTCCATGATGAGTTATTCAACTTTGCCCATTTCATTTTAGGGATATGCCTTAAATACTGCAATGTATCTTCTGAATTTAGTACCTTCGAAGTCTGTTCCTAAAACACCTGTTGAGTTGTGGAATGGGCGTAAGCCTAGTATGAGACATCTCCATATTTGGGGTTGTCCAGCACATGTGTTGAAAGGAAAGTCTGACAAGTTACAGTCTAAAACAGAAATGGTTTTCTTTGTAGGGTGTCCAAAAGGAACAGTTGGAGGATTATTCTATAGTCATAAGGATAATAAAGTGTTTGTTAGCACAAATGCCAAATTCTTGGAAAATGACTATATGAATAATTATACTCCTAGAAGTAGAGTTGCTTTGGCTAAAATGAATGAACCTGTAAATAAATAACCAATGGATGAAACTAGGGATGATGTGGCTGTATTAGATACACCACAAGATATTACTCATGAGATGAATAGTACACAGGTGCCTCGTCGTAGTGGGAGAATTGTTCAGCCTCCTATAAGATTCATAGGTTTGGGAGAAACTTATGAAGCTATCTCAGAAGAGACTGAATCGGATCCCTACACTTATGAAGAGGCAATGAGTGATATAGATGCACATCATTGGGTCAAAGCTATGAAATCTGAGTTAGATTCCATGTATTCCAATCATGTTTGGGATCTTGTAAAGGCGCCTAATGGCATTAAACCTGTTGGTTGCAAATGGGTTTACAAGAGGAAGAGAGGGATAGATGGAAAGGTTGAAACCTTTAAAGCAAGGCTAGTGGCTAAAGGGTATACTCAAAAAGAAGGTATTGATTATGAAGAAACCTTTTCACCAGTAGCAATGCTTAAATCTATCAGAATTCTCTTATCCATTGCTGCTCATTATGATTATGAGATTTGGCAAATGGATGTCAAGACTACATTTCTTAATGGCAATCTTGAAGAGGAAATCTATATGATGCGACCAGAAGGTTTCATAGCAAAGAACCAAGAGCATATGGTATGCAAGTTGAAAATGTCCATTTATGGACTTAAGCAAGCATCTAGGTCATGGAACATCAGATTTGATCAAGCAATCAAATCATTTGGTTTTGAGCAAAATCTTGATGAACCATGTGTGTACAAAAGACATCAAGATAAAGTAGTAATGTTCCTAGTACTTTATATTGATGATATTCTACTCATTGGAAATGATGTAGGGATAATGTCATCTGTAAAAGTTTGGTTGTCAAGTCAATTTGATATGAAGGACTTGGGTGAGGCTAACTTTATTCTAGGGATCAAGCTTTGGCGAGATCGCAAGAATAAGATGTTAGGCTTATCACAAGCTGGATATATAGATAAGGTTCTAGAACGGTTTAGCATGCAAAACTCCAAGAAATGATTACTTCCTTTCAGACATGGAGTTCCTCTGTCTGATGACCAAAGGCCTAAGACTCAAAAGGAAGTAAATATGATGAGACAAGTTCCTTATACTTCTGTAGTAGGAAGTCTCATGTATGTCATGCTTTGTACTAGACCAGATATTTGTTATTCAGTAGGCATGGTTAGCCGATATCAATCAAATCCAGGACCAAAACATTGGCAAGCTGTAAAGCATATTCTCAAGTATCTACGGAGAACAAGAGATTATATGCTTGTTTACCATTGTGAGGATTTGATTCCCATTGGCTATACAGATTCAGATTTTCAATCGAATCTAGATTTCAGAAAATCCACATCAGGATGTATTTTCACCTTGGGAGGTGGAGCCATAACTTGGAGGAGTGTCAAGCAGTCTTGTATTGCAGACTCCACCATGGAAGAATATGTTGCTGCTTGTGAAGTAGCAAAGGAAGCTGTATGGCTTAAGAAATTCCTTTCTGACCTTGGTGTAACAAGAATGGAACAAGTTCCCATCACATTGTTTTGCGACAATAGTGGTGCAGTTGCACAATCAAAAGATCCAAGGAATCACAAGAAAGGAAAGCACATCGAGAGAAAGTATCACATCATTAGAGACATTATTGCTTGTGGAGATGTGGTGGTAGCAAAGATTGAAAGTGCAAATAATCTAGCAGATCCCTTTACCAAAACCTTGCCTCAAAGGACCTTCGAGTCACATTTGGAGGGAATGAGAGTTAGATTAATGCACAATAGTCTTTAGGGCAAGTGGGAGATTGTTGGGATTTGTGCCCTAGAATTCTATTGTATAATGTTATGTATTATATTATGTATGACATTATGTATGACATGATGTATGATTTAATATTGCAATTAATAAAGTTGTTTTATTATTATTTGAAATAATGGTAACATGAATGTTTGGACATTATCATATAGTCCATGAGATGCATAGTATGTGATTTAGTTACAGAAGATATAAGTCACAAGTTCTTTGTAAACTCAAAATTTGGTTCATAGTCGATGATAAAATTGGGCATTTCATCTACAAAGACTATAACATATCAACTAAGATGATTTGTCTTGGTCATGGAAGTGGTGACTTCTAGTTGATATGTTGATATGTTTTAAGAGTTAAAATATATTGAATTGAACCGCTGTAAGATTTATTATTCTCCTAATGACTGTCAATTGAATAATAAATCTCCCGACTTTCATTTACATGAACTCTTAATCCTGAGAGAATAATGGACCTGATCATAAAGTGTAGGTTGCTTTGATATATCAGGAGTGAGATCTAAAGTAACGGTCAAAACCTCAGTATGTTGGGCAGCCACATTTAGTGTTGATGAAACATATATTCTCAAGATGGAATTCATAGTCTCTTAACGGAGATACAAAATATTCCCTTGGGATAAGTTTAATGGATTTGTTATTCAGAGAGTTAGGCCTAACCACTTTAGTAGGACTAAAATATATATTTATGAAATTGGATTTCATAAATATATGATGAATAACTTAAAAGGATTAAACCGGGTACTCAAGAATTAAGATGTAGTAATTCACAAAGTGACAGTCTTCATTCATGACTTTGTGTTACTACGAATATCTTATGAAGGGGTTGCATGTACAATAAAGTCTTGGGATATAATTTATTAATAAGGCCTAGAGTGCAATTATATTTATATAGTGGTATTAAATATAATTAATGGTAACTTTGGACTTGTCAAGAGTTAATAGAAAAGCCCAAGGCCCATTGGAGCTAGAGTCTTATTTGTTTCCTTTTGGGAAGGCCCAAAAGGCTAGCCCAATTAGATAATCAGATATATAGAGAGAAACATACAGATTTTATATAATATGAATTGGTATGTATGTGAGTGTTGGACACTCTTCAATTCTCTCTAGAACAAATTCATATATCTGATTGAGAGACCACACATCTTGGGTGTTAGTGGAATTGGAGTGAAGATTGAAAGTCTTCTCAAGAACTTCTGAATTTTCAGTTTTGAATTTCACTGCTTTAAGGTACACAATTTTATTCTCTAATTCTGAAACTTATATGGCACATGTTGACAATTGTGAATTAAGTAGATCCGTTAATTTAATTTTTCCGCTGCGTAGACTCTTATTTCCATCACAAGGCATGGCATATAGGTAGAACCAAGTTAGTTCTTTCAATACTTCACAAGCTGAGCAGTTGCAGTGATAAATTATAATATGTTCTGGTTGTTTGCATTTTTTAAAAACAATATATATATATATATATATATATGTTTTGGTGGTTTAAAACCCCATGAACAAGCTTTAGTTTTGTTAAGCATCAGCAGTAGAAGCACAAAGTTTATTTAAATAGATTTTTTATATTACAATATTTTTTGAAACTTGCTTTATTAGCCTCACTTAGAATTACAATTTTTTTTTTTTTAAATGATATGAACAAATCATATACATTTAGAAAAAAATATATATATATATATATATATTCTAATATGCAGTATCCATTGACCACAATCTACGTTTTTGGCAAAGAATGCAACATAATAAAGTATAAATATATATAATTAATTAAGAATGCCCATCTAACTTTCAGCCATGTCTACATATGAAAAGAGAAAACTTAGAAAAGTTATAGTGTTTCGCACGTCTAAATACTCAAAACCAAATTCAACACCAGTTTGGTATTAAACTATTTGACTCTTGTTTTATTTTAGGATTATAAATGTTATTTTGAGCTATGAATCTAAATTTTTATGTTGTTATGAAGAAATGTATTTGTTTTTCCACTATTGTAAGTTTAATTTTTTTCCCCTTATTCAAAGTTTGTTAATATATGTTAATATGATGAAATATGATTTGATTTACTTTTGATGATGTTATATAAAAAAGAAAAATACTTTTGAGATGTTATAAAAATGCAAAAAAAATTATAAAAAATTATAAATAAAATTTCCATGCATTTGCACGGGTTATAAGCTAGTATATATTAATAGCCAAAGTTGAGAGAAAATCTAATTAGATTTCAAATTAGAATTTAATTAAAGTCTAATTTTGCAACATGTGTTTTATCTCATCTAAACTTTTAAATTTTTGTGTCCAGTGAGTTAATTTAGTATAAAAATTAGATTTCAATTAAAATTTAATTTTTCGTCACGTGTCTCTTCTGATCTAAAATTTTTAATTTTTGTGCCAAGTGAGTTAATTTAGTATAAAAAACGAGAAGTCCAATATATATAAACCTAGGTATAATATATATATATATATATATATATTTATAACCAAATCTTAGAAAATTTTTTATTAGAATCAAAATTATATTTTGCATTTGTTAGCTTTTCATACAAATTAAATTGTTTAGATTTTTGCTATTATTATTATTATTTTTGAACTAATGAGTATATTTTTCTATACTATTTCTATTTAGATATTTTGTATGTAAAGATTTTAAATATAACAAACTGTAATTGAGCTAAACAATCCCATGCACCAATCGCCATTCAATTTAAGAGATATTATTAAATCAATTTATTCTTTTTATTTTGTGTTGTATTTATCAGAATTTCACAGACAATGATAGTGAATTGATATTGTATATGTAGTGTTTAATAGTGATTTTCAAAATTCTATACATAATAGCATTGTAACGAGAAACTTGGTGTAACCAATATCATTAAAATTTCACGATTTTAGTACTTCCAAATATCCTAGTCGAACTAATGTCTTATATATTTAATAACCCAAACTAATATCAATATCACAACTACAATTTATCATTTTTGTGCGTAAGTACGAGTTACATCATATTATATATAATAAAAGTTAAGCTTAGAAGTCATGGTTACACCACGTGGCTTCACCAAATTGTAGAAATTTTATTAGATTTTTAAAAATATATATAATATAAATCTCTATCAATTTTTTAGATAAATACAAAAACTTAATTGTTGTTATCTTTTGTTTAAGTTACATATGATTTTTAATTAAAGTGTGCATCTTGGGCAAATTATTTGTTATTATCAGAATTTTGTCTACTACTTTATCATCTCTTTGGATAAAGTTTGATGATCACAAAAACTTAATAATTTAATAATATATCAATCTCTTCTTTGAATAGACTTCTCTTAAGGGAAAATTACACTTTGGATAGACACAAATGCCTAATAGTGTATTACAACTAATCAATTATATTGAAGATTAAAAAAAAAAAAAAATCCGTTTCTAATATTTTTCTCTAATTATTTTTTCCTTCACGTTTTTTCGTTTCTAATACTTTTCTTTTATTTTTTCTCTTCACTTTTCCACCTATTTTGGTTAATCTATTATGCTTTTTTTTAGTAAAGGATAGAAGGTTTTTTTGATAGATGGATAGAAGGTTCATCTACTGAAGTCTATCAATTTCTTATTTATTTTCACTGTCACACGGCTACTTCAGCTTTCTTTTAATATATATAAACTCTAAACTTCACCTTTGTATCTTCGTAGCAACTCTCTCTCCGCCATTAATTATCATCCTCTTATAATTCCTAAATAGAAATTTTTATACATTTCTTGCATCCTTTCAACCCTTCCAGTTTTGAAAACCCTCCTCCTCACCCTCTAAACAGGTAGCAAAACAATACCTAAAGTTATTCATGCATTATGTACTTTTAAAAAAAAAAATTATTTTTTAGTGTTGAATATTTGATATAACTTCATTGATCTTTTTGTAACGTACAGAGAAAAGCAAGTGCTTTCGTGGGTCAAACTCACTATGGCAATGGTTAGCCTCCTGATTCTCGTTGTGGCACTGCGCAATTGTAAAAATAACAGCAATGGCGCCCAAAGCGATGTTATTACCGGTAGCAGCAGCCAAATCACTGTCCAACTTACCCAGCTCTGAACTGAATATGACATGAAGGCTTTTGTCTTATGGCCTACCTCTGTCCACGTATTCAATGTTAGAGGTATGTATTTTTTTTTCTTTTTTTTTTTTTTTTTTTTTTTTTTTTTATCATATAAGAAAGGTACTTCAACGTCCATGAGTTGGACTATCTTGCTGACAAAAAAAAGACCTAACAGGTAATTTTGATTCTACATAATACATTACTATTTTCATAACTAACACAAAAAATTTGATTCTACATAATACATTACAAAAATTACTAAAGCCAATACACTAAAAGATAAAGGTGGTGGGAAAAAAATGGGCAAACCTAATATTGATTAATATATTATTTATATTTGACACATTATATCAAGAGATAATCTTTTAATTAATTGTTCAACAAAAATTTTTATGCAAGAGGGAGAAAACATATTATTTTTTTGGATATATATGTGGAGGCCATTATTAGAAATATATGTTATATATAATATACGAGAATGCAATTCTTTCTTTTGAAATATATGGTATACCTTTTTTTATTTTATTTTTATATATGTGTGGACGACTAAATTTCTCGGTTCGAAATAAGTCAAACAAGTAAAATAGTTTCACAAATGCGATTTTGTATTGATGAATGTGTGGTACAATTCTCTGTGATTACAAAAGAGTGATCCTTTGATTCGATCTCCTTGAAAGATTTGTTGATTAGAGTTGTGGTAATGTGATTTTGATTTGAACACCAAACATACTTTAATTTGGCTGAAGAATGGATCGAAGACCTTTGAAACAGAATTACAATGAATCTCTGGCTATGAGCTTGTTAGAAATTCTTTGTTCTTCATGTTCTTCGGACGTTTTTCGTGTTCTTGGTGCGTTCTTCGTGTTCTTGGTGCATTCTTCGTCTTTGAAGATTTGCGGTGGAAGTTCTTCGGGGCTTTAGAAGCTTGAATCTGTAGAGCTTCACTGATTTGTGGTTTGTGAGGTTTCTGGAGGCTTTTGAGCTTGATTCCAGTGAATTTTGAGATTCAGGAATATGATTTGGATGATTCTGCTTCGAATGTTCTTCATGTTTGAGGGTTGAAGTTCTTGAAGTTGCTGAAGGCTTCAGGGTTTGATTCCAGCAGAGTTTCTGGACTTCTGAATCTTCTCTGATGCTGCTTGTGCTTCAGATGGCTTGGTGCCCTCTCCTCCTAGCTCTTTTCAAATGCCTTAGAAAGGCTTCTATTTATAGGAGTTTAGGGGTGGATGAGTGACACGTGGCAGAGCTTGATTGGTGACACGTGGCAGAGCTTGATTGGTTCGCTTACGTCATCGCTTACATGTGCTAGACTGATTGTGTCATCGTTTACACTTGCGAGGTTACTTGTGTCATCGCTTACACGTGTGTTGATGTGTGATTGGTCTTTGCATGACACTTGGCAAATTTCTGTTGGTTTTTGAGTAGTGATAGCAAAACCTAGCAACAGTATGTGGCGCTTTGTAATTGGCTATATTTTGTGGACTTAGTAGTGTGACGTGTCAGCTTGTGATAGGTCGGGAATTTTCCCTCTCTACAATATGGTTGTCTTCTACAACTCTTCAAAGGTGTAGGGGTCTTAAAATTATTTTTGATAGCTAAGTTTATATTTTTTTAGTGTCAAAATTTATTCATTTATTTATATTTTCTCAATTAAATTAGAAGTTGTGCATATTATGAGCATAATATATTTTCTTTTTCTTCTTGATCACTTCTTCTATACTCTATTGATTCTTTTGACCTTTTTTAGGTAGTTTCCTTGAGCATTACATCAGTTCTTTATCTCAAAGATGAAGCTTTCATTGTTACCGGATCAGTATATATGTAACGCTTGCAAGCATACATGAATTTCCTTTTTAGAAGAAAACATACATGAAATTAAAAGTTATTCCAAAGTGTGCTCACACAAACATGCTCTCACTCTTAGTCATACAATATCATTATATTGTAGCTCCATTACATGCACAACTCATATAGATCACCAACTATTATGCATGTGTAAACATGATATATATGTAAGTAAATTATAGCAATCTGTAAAATGAAAAATAATAATCTAATTAATTTTTCTATAAAGTTTTTATTAGATTTAAATATATATATATATATATATTGTTCTTATCCTCTTTTCCTATAATTTCTAAGTTGATAAAAATTTCAATTTGAATACAATCCAAAAATTCTTCATCTAATCTTTTTATTATTAATTTATCTATAATTTTTAAGTGATTTATTTAATTAGTAATTGGAGATTTATGAGTTTTAGCATTCTAGGGGATTAGAATTTTGGTTTCACACTAATAGTTGATATCAACATTAATTTAATACGCGTATACAACTACTAATATCAACTTTTAATTTTATTTTTTATTTTTTTAAAACACCTTATGGATAGACACAAAATTATAGTTGTTCTTATCGATTTTTTTTCTATACATCTCTATCAATTTTTTAGATAAATATAAAAACTTAATTATCGTTATCTTTTATTTAAGTTACGTATAATTTTTAATTAAACTGTGCATCGCACGGGCATAATACTAGTACTAGTATATTATAATATTTGCCAATTGAGTTGTCACGTCTACAGTCACGTGTAATTAATTTATATAAATAAATAAATTAAAAGAAAAGACTTCAGCTTTTCTTCCCCAAATTTGACGCCTAGCTTAGCTCTATGAGGTCAGAGGTTTGAATGTAGCATTAGTCTAATTGGTATAGTATATGGGTCTTACGCCATGAACATCGTACCAACTCAAGTTTGGATCTTTTTATTTCCATTATATTGCATATTTGGGTTAGAAGCTTAGGCCTGTTTGGTTTGTGTGAGAGGTGTGTATTCATTTTTTATTTTCATTTTCTCTACTCAAATCTTATTCTCATTTTTTGTTTTCAACTAATTTTTTTGTTTGGCATCAATTTTCAGCTTGTCTCTCCTAACTATTTTTTATTTATTTTTTCCTGATAATCCCAACGGATACAAATGCATATGAAGCTCCTCCTGCTAGAAAACCACTTCCCTCCTACAAACTAGCCCAAATCAGAGTACCTGAAAACAAACACCACACAACCATGGATCCCCCATCAGATTTCAACAAACTCACTCCCTAAACACCTCAAATCCACCATCAGATATGCCTTAAAGCAAACAACCACCAAACCTCAATATTTCAACAAAGCAACCCATAAAGCACAAAGCAAACACCACACCATCGTTGATCGACCATCACCGCTAACAGTGGGCATCAGCCGTGGGTCACAGTCGCCGATTGACCACCACCGCCACTGATTGAGAGAGATCAAGAGACGAATAGAGATAGAGAGAAACCAAGAGATGAAACGGAAAACTAAAACCCAGATTTCAAAAACTGTAATCCACCTGGAAAGCTAAAAGCCAACCCAGATCACCACCGGAAAACTCAGATTTCACATTTTTTCCCAAAAAAAGAAAGAGATCGAAGAGAGGGAGAGAGAGGGGTATCGGGTTGATCTGAGTGAGTGGTGTTGAGGGTGTTGGTGGTGGCTTTGCAGTGAGGCACGTAGCTTTGGTACGCCGATCGCGATTTACTCTAGAGAGAGAGAGAGAGAGAGAGAGAATAGCAGAGAGACCGAAGAATGAAGATGGAAGGAGAGAGAGAGAGAGTTTCTAATAGATAATTAATTGCTAGTGGGGCCAATAAAGTTGCTTTTCTTTTTTAATAAAAAATGCCATGTGATTTTTACTGAAAAAGTAAACGACATAAAGTTGTTTTTATTTTTTTGTATTTAAACTCGCTTTTTTTTTTTTGGATTTTGTAAATGAAAATGGAGTACAAATTTGCGAATCAAGCCAAATTTTTGTGGTGGGTACTCTAAAAAACTAAAAATGAATACAAAAAACACCACTTTTTTTTCTTCAAACCAAATAGGCGTTATGCATTACTGCTCTCATCTTTTTGTGATTTTGAGTTTTTGTTTTTTTGGCTTCATTACCATTACTACTCTCACTGTGTTTTTATTATCAAGAATAGGACACCGTTTTTTTAAGAATAGGCAGTGAAAGAGATTTGGAGGCAGGAGTTTCAAATTTGGGGGAGAATAGCCAATCTGTTGGTTTTTGTTTTTGTTTTTTTTTTGTTTTTAAATAATTAAATAAGGATATAAGGCTGTTGACGAGGTAGCTCAGTTGGCAAAAAAAAAAAAACAAAAAAACAAAAATTTATATTAATATCATTGTTAGCAATGTGAACATTTTTCATCCATCATTTAACGGCATAAACTACTTTCATATAGTAGTAAAAGGTTAGGGACTAAACTTACACATTTGAGATATTAGAAAACAAATTGACAAAGTGTAAAAGTTAAGAACCAAATATATAATTTAGGGTAAAACTTAGGTACAGTACCTTATGTACTGTTTCTTAGGTTCACTACTTAAATTTTAGTAACGTCAACAATTAATTAAATCAGCACAATCGGTGTGAAACACTTTAACCTCAAAAGTGAGAAGGTAAAAAAAACACAACTAGTCTCGCTTCAACTTTCTCGTTCTCAATCTCCTCTCACCGATTGAAGACTATGGCTAAGAGCTAGCTCCAAGCTTTGTCGTTCGCCACTCATCGCTGCAAACGGCAGTGCCTTAATTTTCTCTCAACCTCTCTTCTCCCCTCTCTCCCTTTTTCTCTCTCTCTCCATCTCTCTCTATTTGTCTCGATCTAAGTGATCCTAAACTACAAGACCAATTCAGATCTGCTACTACCACCACCAACGGTGGCTCCTATAGTGACTGGCGGCGAGGTCAATGGTGAATGCCTTCGAGTTTTCTTTCCAAACCCATAAGACTAGGAGAAGAGGCTAGCCACGAATGATGTTCTTAAGACAAAGATACAAGCAAATCCTTGCTGGCCTTTTTTCAAATCCTTGCAGCAAGAACACAATAACCAGCGGTGTTTTTTATGGCCAGACAGGAAGGTGTCAGTCTAATGGATAGGTTTAACGGTGTTTGCCAATTTAATTAAATGACCACATTGCTAAAATTTAAGTGGAGAACTTAAAGAACAACAACTAAGGTACTGCACTTAAGTTTTGTCCTATAATTTATCCTGAAAAGAATTTTTTACCAATTGAAAAGAAATAAATCTCTTAGAAATTGATATATATATATATATATATATATAATTTAGAAGCATTTACTTTGGCTTTTTTCTAAAGGCCTGATTGTTTGGAGTGAAAATGGGGAGGATAGAAAATGGGGTTGATGGTAATTACCATTCCCACTCCTCCTATATAAGGGTTTTTTTTATTTTTTTATTTTTTCAAAAACTTGAAAAATAAGACATACCAAATAGACAATAGGTTTATCTAAATTGACATTAAGTTAAGTATGTCATTATTAACATATGCACAAGTACACAAGAATCATTGGTATGGTTTTATTTGTGGCTATACTTGATTTTCTAAATTAACCCACTAGCTTTTTGGCAAACTAAGGGGCTGTTTGGATTTCAAAAAATGCTCACTCATCACTGAAATGTCATCACTCATCACTCGATAACTCATTACTTATCACTGAAAATACCCCAACTTCCTAAGGTGGCATGTTTGGCACTTATTTCCAACTTCTGAAAACTCAAATTCAACTAAAAAAAGGTGGAACCCACAAGTCTGTTTTTTCAGAACGGTAATATTACTCTTCTTGTTGCCCTTACCCACATGATATTTTCTCTCAGCCCACTCTTTCATTTTTCTCTCTAAAAATTTCAAGCAAAGAGAAAGGAGCATTAGCTAAAAAGAAAGGAAAGCAGATCAAACACAAGTAGATCGCACACACATCACAAGGCTACAGTTTTTCTAATACACACATATACCAATTTTGAAACAAACCCAAAACCCAAAACAAAAATCTTGTATTTTGAAACCCCAAATCCAAATCCAAATTCCATTTGTCAAACCCTCAAACCTAAATCAACCAAACCCCCAAATCCACAAACAATTACAAAAGAAGTAACTTTTAGCTCAAAGAAAAAAGAGAAATTTGAGCAAATAAATAGAAAGAAAATAAAAAAGAAAGAGGATTTCAAAAAGAGGGTGGAGCTTGAAGCTTAAACCATGGTGGTTTGGTTTAGAGAGGAAAGCTGAATGTGAGAGAGCAAGACCCACTTGGGCTGAGCTTGAAGTTTCAACCATGGTTGTTCGATTTAGAGAGAAGCCGACGATGAAAGAGCAAGGCCCACTTGGTCTGAGTTTGAACTGAGGGACTTGAGACAGCGAAGGACCCAAGAGTGAGATCCATCTCAAGTTGGCTTGTGGTGGTGGCATGTGATGCTCATGTGGCAATGAGTTATGGGTTTGTGGAGGTTCGATGAAGAGAGGAGATGAGAGCTGTGTGTTTGAAGAGGGGGGGGGGGGGGGGAAGACGAGAGAGAGAGGGGGAGAGCACGGGTGCATGATGTCAAATTGATGAGACAAGGCATAAGGTGGGTCCCATCCAATTGAGTAAAATTACAAAAATGCTATCATAACTCAGTTTTCATAACTTAAAAACACCCAAAAGTTGTTTTCAGTTTTGCTAACTCATCACTCAAAAACCAGATAATTGAGTGATGGAAACAAAAATTGAAAACAAATCCAAACACACCCTTGTGTTATGGGACCCACCAGTTTTGAGTTATAGGTGATGAAAACAGAGTGATGGGTAAGGTGGAGAGTACGGGTGCATGAAGTCAGATTGATGAGACAAGGCATAAGGTGGGTCCCATCCGGTTGAGTAAAATTACAAAAATGTCATCATAACTCAATATTTATAACTTAAAAACACCCAAAATTTGTTTTTCAGTTTTGCTAACTCATTACTCAAAAATCAGAGAATTGAGTTATGGAAACAAAAATTGAAAACAAATCCAAACACACCTTTCTGCTGTGGGACCCACCAGTTTTGAGTTATGAGTGATGAAAACAGAGTAATGAGTAATGGAAAACATGAAATCCAAACAGCCCCTAAGTTTCTCTCTTTGACAACTATATGTAATACGCATCAATAGCATACGCAATATTCAAAGAGATGATAAATTTTCAAAAATAATTTTTATTAATTTAAATTTTTGGGTATTGATAATTTTTTTTATATTATTAGACATATAAACAACGCATTCTATTGGCGAACAAAGGAGACCTTAATATTATTTCTATATTACAAATTTTTTTTTTCTTTTCTATTGGATAAGAGGGGGTTTCTTCCATATGGTGCCTTATGGCAACATGTTGCACCCCTATAAGTTTATTAGGGCCTGTTTGGTTTGAGCAGAAAATGGGTGTATTTTGTATTTATTTTTAGTTTTTTGTAGAACTTACCACTAAAAAACTTATTTGGCTTTGTATTTTTATTTATTTTTCATTTAGTATCCAAAAAAATAGGATTTGAATACAAAAACTGAATACAACTTTTTGGTGTTTTCATTTTCTTGAAAATGAATACAGTGACATTTTTGTAAAAAAACAAAATCAAATATATGGGTCTCACTATCACTGACTTGTCACATCAAAGAACACCTATCTATTTGTTGGTGCTTGTCTTAAAAAAAAGTGAAGGGGAAGAAAAAGTAGAAAATGATACCAAACAAAAAAAAATAGATAGAAACAAAAAATGAGTGCAAGATTTGAGTATAGAAAATGAGTACTGAAAATGAAAATAGAAAATGAATACATCCTCAACACAAACCAATATTTGGCTTGTCAAAATTCATTACCAAATGATATAAACATTTGTATGCAACATGCCTAGCCAACTAAGATAAGAAGACAGGAAGAAATAGGACAAATAGAAAATAAAAAATTGAAGATACTTGGAAGAAGGAGTTTTTTTTTTTTTTTTGATAGTTTTAACTTATGACATCTACTCCTGATGATAACTCTTTTATCACAAGACCAAAACACCAATTAGTTTTTAGTGTAGGCAGAGATTGAATTTTAGATCTCTTGTACAACCATTGGAGATTTTACCAGTTGAGCTGACTGGAACCCACTGGAAGTAAGAGTTTTTGGTGTAACTATTAGTAGGATTATTTTTTAGTGTATGCAACATGCCTAGCCAACTTACACATCCGCCGTTCATTGGATAAGATTTGTATGCAACATGCCTAGCCAACTTATGCATTACTGCTCTCATCTGCCGTTCATTGGATAAGATTCAGGCCTCTGTATTGTTGCTCATTTACAACGCTCTCTCTATGCCAACCAATGAGAGCCTTTTCATCTTGAAAAATCCTAACGGTATTATAAGCTTTATCACATGAAATTTACAAAATAATGTAACAATAAATGTGATCGGTGGATTTCAACTTTCAACTACCTTATATCTAAATCTTGAATAGCAATATTTTTAATTAATAAGACATCAATTTTTAAGACCAATGTAGTAAAATTCGTAATACTTATTAAATTGTTGAGATTTTTCTTACACCAATAACGAATTGTGGGGTACATAGGTCCAATTCTACAAATTTTATTGGGTACAGAAGAATTTGCATTCTCAATATCAAATAAAATCGGAAATGTCCGTTAATCTTTATCTGATACTAGAATAATACGGCACACGACTTTATAGAAATTTGTGGGCTTTCAAGTTCAAGTTTCAACAGATAAGCCGGGAAAGTCTAGTAAAAACTAAAAAGAAAAGAAACTAAAGCTGTCTTCTAGAAATTGAAAATATAATAAATGTTTTTATTGACTTTTATATATATTTTGAGAAACAAATACACACATATAAGGGAGAGGAAAAGGGATTCTAATACAAAGACATACTACAACTTCACTCAAAAGTCAGGATGACTTTAAAGAAATTGTGAGGTAAATTATACTACACATAACACACTTTTTAAAGTAATGCGGGACAATTATTTTTATTTTTTATTTTTTTTGAGAAATAAACACATGCAAAAGCTCAAATTTTCTTCTCTATTTATGGATTGCGTTTGAGTTGAGAAATTTGCATCTGCTGTCCCCTCCGAAAAATTGATGGTCTCTATAACTTAACTTTTCCTTTAATCTCATAATCATGTGTGCAAAATATAACTTTAGTACGAATTATTTGCTTCTTTGAGTGGTGTATAATATTCTGCCAGTTTAGTTAGATGTAAATGCCTGAGCTGATGATTAGACGCAAAGTCGATCATTTTATTTTATAGATCTATTGTTTCTTCATTTTCTGGCTCTTGATCCACAGTAGTGGTTTTAAAGCCCTTTTTATATTTGGCAACTAGTGGTGGCTCCAAAAACTTTTTTTTAGGGGAGTTATTTAAATTTGTGTTGAAGAGGTTGATCATGACCTTTTAGTAAATAATACTTTCTTATTTCATCTTGATCATTAGGATAATAAAATTAGATTTTTTTTTTCTCGTAATCCAATCTGATAAAAGATTTTTCAATTCAACATGAGTTCTCTTAGACGATGAATGTTGGGGAGGAGATAAATATTGTGATACACATGATTTCATATCATAAATTTATCCATAATACTAGCAAGGAAATAAAGGATAAACTATAATGGTACATTTGATAGACTACACTAGAAACTGTAATGTTATAACTTCTTCTATGGTCTAACAGCACGGTTGTTTAGTTATGTTTTTATTATAAAAAATAATTATTTCTTCTGAATAGCTATTCTTTAAAATGAGGAATAACTATTATTTATTAAAAGCCCTGAATCCCTATTCCTTCCCCTATTGTAAAATGGTATGTTAAAAAAATTCCCCAATACCCTAGCCGCATCTTACCTGCTTCTTCTCCAAAATTTTCATCTCCCTCCTCTTCGAAATTTTTTATCTCCCGTTACTTTTAGAGATCTCCTATTTGGCTATTTCCACAGGCATTGCGTTTCTTTCCCCCTCAGTTGCTGCTCTCTCTTCTTTGAAATTTTTTTTTTTCTCCTCCTACTAGAGCTCTATGATTTCCATAGGTACTACCCTCTCTCTCTCTCTCTCTCTCTCTCTCTTCAAATTTGCCATATTTGCAAGTGCTAATCCTGTAACATATATAAACTTAAATAAATTACAAACTACTAAGAGCTTATTTGCTCTAAATGAAGGTAATTTTAGGGAGGGATTTCAAGACTTGAATAATAATTTCCAGAGAAATATCATATGTATGGGGAAGACGATACCAACGTTGTTGGAGAATATCATTAGTCCATAATTTTCTTCCTCCTGAGAATACCTTTAAACATGGTTTCTTTGGATTTTCATTCTTTAATTTCACTAACCTAACTAATTAATCACCTATTAGCACGTTAGTTATGTGCAAATACTAACTATACACGATTCGTAGCATTGTAAGTTGTTAATACATAAACAACCAGCAACACCCTATAGACATGTCATAGATGACAAAAACTCCTTACACTACTTGTCATTCAGTACTGATCTTCATCCTTAATAATCCTAGTTTGCGTTTCACTCAAACCTAGATTTACTTTAATTCCTTTGATTTTTTTTTTTCACAAAAATAAAATAATAAATTATTCAAGTGAGTCCAATAATACTTTTGTGTAGTGAACATATTATTAGTGTTCAAGATTAGGAAAAACTAAGATTGGGAAAAAGTAAAATCATCTCAATTATGGCCATTCATATTTAATCTTTCTTTAAATTATCATTTTGTTGAATTGTTAAAATTGTGTCTAAGCTTCTGCATATTATTTACGTTTTATTTATCAACTTCCCATTTTATTTGCTAATATTTTAGCCGCATTATGATTTTTCTTTTTAGATATGGATTCAAATACACTTAATTCTCAAGGTCCTTCTAAATGAAAGTGGACTCTTATCAAAGATTTAGAACTAATGAAGGTTCTGGTAGAATATCACCATGAAAGAGAAGGTAACCTTGAGAATAAGTTTAAAACCTAGTTAGATAGTTGAAAGTCTTGGAGGGAAAGATTTCTACCAAATTACCTAATATTGGGTTAAAAGCAAAACCAAATATTTAATCAAGATTGAGGACTTTGAAAAGATTGAGTATTTTACCATTGTTCAAGTAAGATTATCATTTATTGGTCAAATTTTACAAGTGTATGATACTTGATTGAAGACCCACAAGAATTTTTGATGGACCAATTAATCACCGATGTAGCTACTTCTTAATTTCTATGCAATGAAATGAAAGCAATTTTATTTATAGGAAAAAAGAAAAAGAAAAGAAGAAGAGACATTAGGTTTGTTGGAGGTACTTTGTTCAAGATTGGGTTTGTTAAACAAATCCTTATCATAAGTGTATTTGTAATTTTAAAATAAGGGTATTTTAGACAATTTGATTTAAAATGCTTTCATTATGTTGTTTTTGAGGTTCTATTCTTGTGTTATTACCAAATAAATAAATAATAATAAGTATTATATTACAACATCTTGTATTCCTTGTAATGCCTATTCTTATTCCTATGCAATCACCATTATAGTCTACCAAATGTGCCCTAAGCTCATTGGCTATGTTTTTTCTTAATATAATGAAGATATTAATTATTCTTGTTTAGATTAAATCTTAAAAATCATCTATTGTCTCTTATTATGTATAGTAAAGTTATTATTTAAAAAAATGTATTATAAATTTATTAATTATTGTTGCTAATATTAATAATTTTTGTTAAGAGAATTTTAATTATTATTGCTTAGATTACTATAATTTATTATTATTATTATTATTATTTTTTTGTATTTACTCATTTCAATTATTTTATTTAACAGTTCAGCTAAACTTTGACAATTTATTGGTGTCTTTGTAATTCATTAAGAAGAATTTTTGTTGTGTCTTTTGCATGATTCTATTACGAATTCGACACAACAATGCAATCAATAATAAAACAAATATAAAAAAATTGTCTTCACTTCCTATTGTTCCATGGTTGGGCCCCAAATAATATTATCACCAAAATTAGCAATCCAAAATAATAATCACACACAATAATACAAATATTTATGTGGAAACCCCTTTTCCTTTGAAGGAAAAACCGCGAGACAAATTTCAAATAATTTCACTATTATCAAATCCATTACAATAATTCTCAAGTTTATGCCTAATTTGAGATTCACCAAATATTATAATAAATCTTCTTGTGTATGTCTAACGGTTAAAGAAAAATCTCATTATTTTTCTTTGTTCTCAAAAACACTCTCTTTGTGTCTCACGGCTAAAGAAAACCCTTCTTGTTTTTCTTTGCTCTCTCATACATTAATTATTTATCTCAAAGGCGGCAACACTTTACTCTCTCCTCTCTACCTTTCTTCTCTTCTTCTTTCTCTTTTCCATGTAACTCTCCTTAGTTATCTTCTCGAATGTGGCAACATTTTGCTCTCCTCTCTAGCTTTCTTCTCTTATTCTTTTACTTCTCCACATAGCTCTCCTTGGCTATCTTTATCTATGCGGCACCTATTTCTTTGGTACTTTGCAACATCAAACAAAACTTCACAAATTCTCCTTGATTTGTGTGCTTTGCAAAAAACTTTGTTGACCAAACCCAAAGCTTGTTATCTCTCTCCTTGTGTTACCTCCCACACGAAAATCCTTCTCTCTCTCTCTCTCTCTCTCTCTCTCTCTCGGTTTCATGCTCTACTTTCCTTCTCCCTATAGGGAGGACTCTTGGGCCAAAACCATCAAATTCTTGGTAGCATTGTCTGTTTATAAGACCATTTTCCTATTCCCTTTAGAACAAAGAATATATTACTTCTTTAACAAGAAATAGACTTTCCTTCCATACTAAGGAATAGTCCTTCCTTCCACACCAAGGAAATCCAAATTAATTTTTCCTTCTTCAACTAGGAAACCTAACTGGCTTTCTAAGTCATAATTGGAATTTGAGGCAATTTCCCAACACTATGCCCCACTTCTACTACCTCACACTTAATTGTTTTTTAATCTTTACACTTCACTATCCAAATAATTTTTCCTTTTTCGAGATTGAAGAGAACAAATTAATAATTGTTATTGTTGGGTTTGCTATTTTTTCTAGATTTTAGATCAAATTGGTTTGTTGTTGTTGGTTTTTTTTTTTTTTTTTTTTAATGTCAAAATAAAGGTTGGCGTTGAATTGGTTTGCTGTTGAGCTTTTTTTTTAAAGTATTCAAAATTTCATTTTAGGGTTGTTAAAACATAAAAATTATAAATATAGAATTTTTATCAAGCCCCTGGATACAATGTGGCAAAAAAACTTGTATGCATATCCAAAACAGGTTATACATAACATGTGTAGTCATAATTGAGTTTGCAATAAGGAGACCTTACTTTCTAAATAATCATAACAATGATAGCTCCAACAATATTTTTTAGGGAGCTCATTCAAATTTGTATTGAAAAGGTTGATAAGAACATTTTTTTGTAAATAATCATCATAAACATTAGAATGATAAGATGGGACATTTTCTTGCAATCCATGATCTATATGAAGATTTTTCAAGTCAACACGAATTCTCTTAGAAGATGAATATTAGGTGGAAGATGAATCTTACGATAAATGATTTTCTTATAAAAAATTTATCCGTAGTACTAGTAAGAGAAAAAATGATAAACTATAAGTTCATTGGATATATTGTTTCTTAGTATAAAGAAGATATTAATTATTGTTGCTAAAATAAAATTTTGAAAATCATCTATTGTCTCTTAGTATAGGAAAAGTTTTAGGTACTCTTATAGCATGGAGAAATGGTGCTCCCTTCAACATTCATGGTAGACCTCACAATGAATTTAATGAGTAGATATCACCATGAATGTGAGAAGAAGGAGCACGATTCTTCGTGCTCCGGGAGTACCTATGAATTACTCCTTAGTATAATAAAGTTATTAACTATTGTTGTTCAGTGAAATTTAATTATTATTGCTTAGAATACTTTAATTTATTATTTATTAGTTTTTAGCTATACTCTTTTCAATTCTTTTATTTAACAATTCAACTCAACTTTGACAACTTATTGATCTTTGTAATTCATTAAGAATAGTTTTTGTTGTGTCTTTTACATGACTATTAAGAATTCAATACAACAATACAATTATTAAAAAATAAAAAATATCTTTAATCCCCATTGTCCCACGCCTTACTTCCACTAGTCCTACAATGAATGCATATAGGCATATTAATTGTTAACCACTGTCTTGATCTTGTACATAGTACTTTTGTATCTTGTACATTGCAGTTTGTATATAGACTATTAAGCTATGTGTAGCATAGAGTAGCAGTGCATAAAAACGACTTGTCGTTTATGCAGTAGAGATGATTAGTTAGTCTGTTTTTCTTTTTTGACACTTGTCCTTTCTGTATTGGTTAGATTGATAGTTTGTTAGTTTTGTTATGGTTTCCCACTATTCTGCTCTCACTATATAAAGGGCAGAGCTTGATATTTATCAATACAATACAATCATTCACAATATCTCAGCTCCTACTTTCCCTTTTCTCTGTGTGATTCTCGTTCCACCATTGTAGGACCTTGAGCTAGTGTGTAATTTCAACATGGTATCAGAGTTATACTAATTCAGAGAGTCTTCAAATCTAGTATTCTTTGAGCTTTCTAGTTCAATTTCATCTTGTACTTCTTAATGCCTTTTTCTTCGAATCAAGTTGAAATTTTCTTGATTGTATTTCTCTTGATTCTTGCAATAAGTTCTCTTTCTAAATCTTGATTTCTTTATGTCCAAGATAGCATATTGAAATCTTGATTTCCTTCTTTACATTGGTAAATTGAAATTCTTGATTTAGGGTTTTCAATTACCAATTTGTGCTTTTTTAGTTGCTTTCTCATTCATCAAGATCTTGAATTGAATCTTGATTTGATTAATCAACAAGTTTTAGAGTTGATTTCTTGTTTTGAAGAATCTTGATTTCTAGAAAATCAATTCTTGTTTGCTTCTCTATTCATTCCTGTTTTTGGGATTGTGAATCTTGATCAACAATTTCTTCAGTTGGATAATTGCACTAAGTATGGCTAATAGTGCTTCTAGTGCTTCTGTCCTAATTGTCCAGCCTTGGGAAAATGCATCTAGTCCTTATTTCTTGTCTAATAGTGATACTCCTGGCATGTCCCTTGTTGTTCAACAACTCACTAAGGAGAATTACAATAATTGTAGTAAAGCAGTCCTTATTTCTTTGGATGCAAAAACCAAGTTAGGCTTCATTGATGGGTCAATTCCAAAACCTTAGTAAGTTGACCATCCTTATTACATAGCTTGGTGCAAATATAATAGCATAGTTTTGGCTTAGTTGTTCAACTCTATCTCTAAGGATCTACAACCTAGTGTGGTGTACTTCAAGACAGTAAGGGTGGTTTGGCTTGACTTATAATATAGGTATTCACAGGGTAATGGACCTAGAATTTTTGAGTTAAGGAAGGAAGTTAGTTCTTTGACTCAGGAGGATTTGAGTATTAATGCATACTACACCAAATTTAAGGGACTTTGGGATGAATTTTCTAACTATAGAACCTGTACTTGTGGTCACCAAGTGGAGGATTATACCATGTCTTTTTTGATGGGGCTAATTGATACTTATGTAGCAGTCAGAGGCCAGATTTTGCTTATGGATCCTATATCCTCTTTGAGTAAGGTCTTCTCTCTTTTACTTCAAGATGAGAAGCAAAGGAAGGTTGGTGCTAGGAAAAAGGTCTTGATTGACATAGTAGCAGAATTAGCAGCAATGGGGTCTAAGAATGGCAATGCCAAGAATTTCACCAAGCCAAAGTTTGGGAGGCCTCAATGCACTCATTGTGGTGCTATGGGACATGTAGTTGACAAGTGCTATAAGCTACATGATTACCCCCTTGGCTACAAGTTCAAAAACAAAGGTCAATCCTTTGCAAATAATGTTGTTGCTGTTGAGGATGGCTCAAGTGAGGTTGTCACACTCACTAGAGTTGAATATCAATAGTTGGTTGGTTTGCTAAATTCCCAATGCCGCTTTAGTACTTAGGCCCCACCAGAAGTAACTACAGACACTCATTAAGTTGCTAATATCATTATTCAGCCCTCACTTGGTTTTCAAGGTCAAGAGCTATTAGGTATATGGTCCTATTCATCTCTAGAATATTTTGTTTTTTTTTCAACTGTCAACACTTCACACATTAGCTCCACTGATTGGATTCTTGACAATAGAGCTACTGACCATATGGTTCATTCCCTTCATTTCTTTAAGTCCATTACTTCTTCTGTTCAGATTTTTATTGGATTACCTATTGGTGATATGGCTAAGGTGACTCATATAGGCACTGTACAAATTTTTGCCACTTTAGTCTTAGAGAATGTACTTTGTATTCCTACCTTCTCTTTCAATCTTATTTCTATAAGCAAACTAACCCAAAATCCTACTTGTTGCTATATTTTTCTTTTCCATTATTGTTTTATCTAGGACTTACAGCTTTGGAAGATGATTGGGTTGGGTAAAAAGCAAGGAGACCTTTACACATTGCAGTGTACTTCTCAAGTCACCTTGCCAAAGTTTGTTTTTGATGTTTTATCCAAGTTGTCATCTTATTTTCATGACAAAAGTGTCAATTCTTGTAATACTGCTTCTTCAGATAGTACTTTTAGTCTATGGCATTACAAATTAGGCCACCCCTCTTCACAAAGATTAATTTTGTTGAAAAGCATTGTACTTGAGATCAATTCTTGCAATATTAATAAGCCTTTTGATTGTAATGTTTGTCCTCTAGCTAAGCAACAAAATTTACCTTTTCCACATTCTACAAGCATTTCTTTATCTTGTTTTGATTTAGTTCATGCTGATATTTGGGGACCATACTCTACACCTTCTTTGAATGGTTCAAAATACTTTCTTACCTTGGTTGATGACTGTAGCAGATGCACTTGGGTTTTCTTGATGAGACATAAATTTGATGCTTCTTCGTTGATTCAATCTTTCTTTAATATGGTTCTTACTCAGTTCAAAGTTCCTATCAAGGTTTTTATGATAATGGACTTAAATTTGCCATTCCCTCCTTTTATGCTTCAAAAGGTATTATTTGATAGGCCACACACTGAATGACCCCTTGTGATTAAATTAATTAATTAATTAATTAGCCAAGTTATTAATTAATCAATTTAACATGCAAATGCGTGGTACCACAAACAAATCACCAATAAACTAATTATGCAACGGAAAATAAATAACACACTGATTTGTTTACGAATAGGGAAAACCTAACGGCAAAAATCCCACAGGGTGATTTTTAGGTCACCACTCCCGAAACTCCTCTATTATCACAACAAGCGGTTACAAGTAAAGGAATCTTAAGTTCCTTACCAACCTACAATTGAACCCTTACCCCAATACCCAATTGGACTTGTTCTGTAGTGACAGTTCCACCTATTGATGCACGGCTCCCAAGTACGTTACTAACCAATGTGCGGATCCCAGTACGCGACTTCAACACCAACTGAAAGAGAGGTTGGCTGCAAAGTTCTTCAGTTCATCCTACACGATGAAGATTAAGAAGATGCTTGGTCACAAAACTCAAAGGTGCAAATACACAGCAACTTCTTCAGAAGAGATGAATTAGGGCAAGAACTTCGTCTCTGGTCACAATTTGCTTTAACAGAGTTTTCTCAATGCTTGTGCAATTTGTGAACTATTTGACGGCCCTTAAAACAATCCTTTTATATGTCTAGGGTTAGGAGAAAAGAAGGCCCAAAAGACACATTCATGGATCCCAAGAAATCAGATCAGAAATCTGATTTTTATAAACCTCGACAGATAGGAGATGTCGAGAAGTTGTCGAGACTGTGTCGAGCTTATGGGCTTGAGACAGCTTTCTTAAGCTCGATAGATGCAGTTGTCGAGCCAGCTGTCAAGCTTTAATGAATTTGCACTATCAACTTATTTTATTGGACAGACTTGATGACTTCAACACTTGATCTTGAAACCTTATTTCTTGAAGTGTTAAAAACACCTAGAACTACTCAATTACAAGTTGAGTGCATTTTGTCAAAGGATTAGCCAATTAGATAAAAGAATGACATATGTTCTTAACAAGTGAACCACATATGTCCTAACAATCGAGAGAGATCGAGAAAATGAGAACCAGATCGCAGAAGGAGCTTATATAGGAACCTCAGTAAATCTCGACAGATGAGGTATTGAGAGGTGTCGAGACATCTGTCGAGGAAGGTGTCAAGAAAATGAACGTCGACAGCTACAGGTGTCGAGGAGGTATCGAGGAATGAACACCAGAACTAAGAACAGAAGCTCGATTGATGCACCAGGTGTCGAGAAGGTATCGAGAAGACAGAAACTTTCTCGATCGATCCACCAGGTCTCCAGGAGGTGTTGAGATTGTGATAAGGAAAAAGCTTGAGAAGCTCGACAGATAGCTAGGTATCGAGGATGTATCGAGGATGTATCGAGCTTGCTTTTAAAAAGAGTTTTTCAAGAAATGAAAAACACAGACATGAATGCAATCCAACATGCACCTCAACGAATGATCCAATCAACATATTAAGCTCTCAAAATCATCTCTCATCAACAATTTTAAGCACATGGATCCTCTAAAAACACACACACACACTAACAAGTCTAACCAATTTTATATTTCAAAAACGAGTCAAGACAGTTTAGTGAGCATACATTAGCACATGTAAAACCTAGTGATGGCCAAATCACATTGTACCTGCACATGTATCAAGAGTAGCATAGAATATTATGTGTTGTGTGTGAAAAACATCGCAAAATTGCATATGTGTATACATGTTATGACGATCTGAGATATGAGAAAATAACTTTAACTCAAACATAATCATAACTGTTTGATAAGGACTATCACCTTTGAGGTACATCCTATAACTCCCACATCTCCTAGAAAATATGCTTGCAATCATATTGAAAGCATTTTAATCTTTTTGCTTTTTATTTTCTTTGCATATTTTCTATTAAGCATATCATGCATGGGCATATAGAAGAGAGAAAAGAAATACCCAACATGTTAAGCATAGACATTGCACTTTTACTTTGCCGAAGCATACAGGTGTCATATTATGATTGGCAGGTAACAGTGGTGAGATGGTCATTTATGCCTTTCTCTTAGGATTTTTTAGTCCTACCCGTCAAAAAGAGTGATACGAGTGTTAAGTTTAAGAGATAACTTAATCTTACTCATCACAAACTAGAGCCACAAAACTCACTTGCTTAGTTGTGCATAGAGATGCTCATCTAAGTTACAAAAGATAAAAAGTTTATAAAACTTTGTTTCAATGGCCATCCAAGGTACACAAATACCAAAGTACACAAAACACATACTGTTTTTGTATTTTTCAATTTTTCAAAAATTTGTTTTATATCAAAAAAAAAAAAAAAAAAAAAACTGAAAATAAACAAACAAAAACATGTTATCAAAGAAAAGCATAAAACTAGACTAACTCAAAAAAAAAAAAAAATGCAAAACACACAAGTAATGCAACAAACAAAAACAAGAAGATAGAAGAAAGTGATAAAATCACTTATAGTTCTTTTTCTTCCACACTTTGGAAGAACCTTTCATTTGATTGAACCCTTGAACTGGTGGTGAGGGGGAAGGATTGAAACCGTTTAAGTTCGAAAGGAACATGAGGGCTTTCAGAAGATCTCCAAGGGAAGCAAGAGAGGATTGAAGCTGATTTTGGCTTCTAGATGCTATCATGCCGTTGCTCTGTTGAGTGGCTAACCACTTATAACAATTTGGTCGTGTATGACCGGCAGCTCCACAATGATGACAAAGATGCTGCTTCTTCTATTTTGGCTTTTGAGAGTTACCCTTCTTAGCCCTAGGGTTTTTAATATCTTTCTTATCCTGTTTAGGGGGTGCTCCTAAGATAGATTTACCATTGTCTAGGTTCTCACTAGCTAATTAAGTTTTAACATCAGTGTTTTCAATTTCAGTATTATTAGCAGGAGAAACAAAGACAGTAGCACTAGTAGAAGTAGTATTAGAGGAAGAAAGACCATACCTTAAACCTGTTCGATCCGAAGCATATTTTTGATTGATGAGCATCTCATCAAGTTTTGCACTTGAAGTCCTCTCCAATTGAGCTCTGACTTGAAACAGCTCCGCTTCAAGCTTCTTGGTCTTCTCAGCCAAGAAATTGTTCTCAAACCTTAGCGCACCAATTGTTTGATTAGCTTCATCAAGCTTTGTGGAAAGCTTTTCACGATCAAGTTCCACATCACTAAGCTTCTTGGTGTCCAGCCTATACAGTTTCTGATGCTTCTAAGAAAGCTTGTATAGTTTCTTATAGGTTGAATGGATATCATCTTGATCATCCATCTTTTCACACTTAGAATCCACCAATTCTTCTTCTTCTTTCACTTCATCAACAATCCCATAGTAGGATTGACTGTGGCAGTGAAGGCATTTAAGATTCTGTCATCCTCATTATCGGAATCATCTTCAAACTCAGTGTCACTCAAGGTTGCAACAAGTGCCTTACTTTTCCCAATGCTCTTGAGATATGTAGGGCATTCATGCTTCATGTGATCGAATCCATGACATCTAAAGTACTTTGGTCCTACAGGAACAGTGTACTAACCGCCATCCTTAGCATCCTTTTTCCCTTTGTCTTGCCCCTTAGACTAAAAGGAACTGGATTGTCTGCGGTCCTTATCGAAGCTCCTTCCATTGGCATTCTTCATAAACTTCTTGAACTGCCTTGTAATATAGGACTTCATCTTGGAATCTTCATCATCGGAAGACTCATCTGTGTCACTGCTCTTTGTCTTCAAGGCCATGCCCTTGCCTTTATCGGTCTTGCCAATTCTGGTCAACCTTAGCTCATAGGTTTGCAAGTTTCCAACCAGCTCAGTTAAAGGAATCTTATCAATATCCTTTGATTCTTCTATTGTCGTAATCTTGGTATGAAATCTCTCGGGTAGAGATTTGAGCACTTTCCTTACAATCTTGGGTTCAGGAATGGTTTCCCCAAGATTGAAAGCAGAGTTCACTATGTCCTTTAGCTTGGCATAGAACTCATCAAACGACTCATCCTCCTCCCTCTTAATCTCTTCAAAGCTTGTAGTGAGTCTCTGAAGCTTTGAATCCTTGACAGCCTTTGTACCCTCATAGGTTTTCTGGAGGATGGTCCATGCTTCCTTTGCAGTTTCAGTAGAGGATATCTTCTTGAATTCCTCATTGGTACTGCGCTAAATAAGGCATTCAACGCTCTGCTGTTGAAGTTTGCTGCCTTGATCTTGACTTCATCCCAATCGGCCGGCGCTTCCTTTGGCTTAGTCCAGCCAATCTCTACAGCTTGTCACACTTTTTCATCTAAAGACTGCAAGAAAGCTTTCATGCATACTTTTCAGTATACATAGTTAGTGTCATTAAATAAAGGAGGTATGATTAATGACTGTCCTTTATCCATGACAAACAAGGGTCAATGGATCAACACAGTAAAGATTAAACCTAATCAGAGTGTGTCTGCTCTGATACTACTTGATAGGCCATACACTGAATGACCCCTTGTGATTAAATTAATTAATTAATTAATTAGCCAAGTTATTAATTAATCAATTTAACTTGCAAACGCATGGTAGCACAAATAAATCACCAATAAACTAATTATGCAGTGGAAAATAAATAACACGGTGATTTGTTTACGAATGGAAAAAACCTGACGGCAAAATCCCCACAGGGTGATTTTCAGGTCACCACTCCCGAAACTCCACTATTATCACAACAAGCGGTTACAAGTAAAGGAATCCCAAGTACCTTACCAACCTATAGTTGAACCCTTACCCCAATACCGAATTGGACTTGTTCTGTAGTGACAGTTCCTCCTATTAATGCACGGCTCCCAAGTACGTGACTAACCAATGCGCGGATCCTAGTACGTGACTTCAACACCAACTGAAAGAAAGGTTGGCTGCGAAGTTCTTCAGTTCATCCTACACGATGAAGATCAAGAAGATGCTTGGTCACAAAACCCAAAGGTGCAAATACATAGCAACTTCTTCAGAAGAGATGAACTAGGGCAAGAACTTCGTCTCTGGTCACAATTTGCTTCAACAGAGTTTTCTCAATACTTGTGCAACTTATGAACTATTTGACGGCCCTTAAAACAATCCTTTTATATGTCTAGGGTTAGGAGAAAAGAAGGCCCAAAGACACATACACGGATCCCAAGAAACCAGATCAGAATTCTGATTTTTATAAACCTCGACAGATAAAAGGTGTCGAGAAGCTGTCGAGAAGGTGTCAAGCTTACAGGCTTGAGACAACTTTCTTAAGCTTGACAGATGCAGTTGTCAAGCCAGTTGTCGAGCTTTAATGAATTTGCACTATCAGCTTGTTTTCTTGGACAGACTTGATGACTTCAACACTTGATCTTGAAACCTTATTTCTTGAAGTATTAAAAACACCTAGAACTACCCAATTACAAGTTGAGTGCATTTTCTCAAATGATTAGCCAATTACATAAAAGAATGACATATGTTCTTAACAAGTGTACCACATATGTCCTAACATTATTCATCAATTGTCTTGTGTTGAAACCTCACAGCAAAATGCTGTAGTTGAAAGGAAATGCCAGCACCTTTTAAGTGTTGGTAGAGCTTTAAGGTTCCGAGCATATTTGCCTTTGAAATTTTGGGGAGATTGTGTGCTCACTACCACATATCTCATCAATAGGCTTCCTAGTCCTCTTTTACATAATCTTACTCCTTATGAGAAGCTCTTAGGACACCCTCCTTCTTATAGTCATCTTAAATCCTTTGGTTGCTTATGCTATGCTTCCACTTTGAGTAGAAATAGAACCAAATTTGATCCTAGGGCCAAAGCTTGTATCTTCATGCGTTATCCTTTTGGTACCAAAGGATATAAGTTGTATGATTTGGCTACTAAAACTGTTCTTTTATCTAGAGATGTCATCTTTAAGGAATCTATTTTTCCTTTCAAACATTGATTGTCCAAATCTGTCTCCACTTCTCTTCCACTTTCTCATTCCATGTTTCCATGTCAACCTTCAGTTCCAGATACAGTCAAATTTTTTGTTCCTTCTATTTCTGCAAAATTTTCACCTTCTTTCACTTCTGTTGACACTGCTGTACCACTTGATGAGTTTCCAGACCTTGTGCATACTGATATGGCACCTATTGATCCTATACTTGATCCACCTCCTAACCCTACTCCTTTACCTGAGGTTCCAACCGTTAGAGGTCTACTAGGTCTCAAGTCTCATAAACCACCTACATACCTTCATGATTATCATTGCAACCTTACATCTGCTCATGTGTTGGCCTCAGCTTCTCTCATTCAGTCACATGATTCCAATCCCTCTGAAAGTCTAGGTATTCTTTATCCTCTCTCTTCTACTCTTTCATATGCTAAGCTGTCCACTTCCCATAGAGCTTTTATTATTGCCTTAACCATTGCCAAGGAACCTACTTCCTATGCTCAAGCCTTGACTGATCCTTTGTGGCAAGCTGCTATGAAAGCGAAATTGATGCTCTTCAAGCCAATCACACTTGGGTTATGACCAAACTTCCTCCCGGTAAAGTTCCAATTGGGTGTAAATGGGTGTACAAGGTTAAACTCAAGGTAAATGGGTTTGTTGAGAGATATGAGGCCAGACTGGTGGCTAAGGGCTTTGCTCAGACTGAGGGCATTGATTTTTATGAAACTTTTTCTCCTGTGGTGAAATTTGTGACTGTTAGGACCTTGTTGGCTCTTGCTACTATTTATGGTTGGCATCTCTCTCAATTGGATGTCAACAATGCCTTTCTCCATGGGGATTTGGATGAGGAGGTGTATATGGTTCCTCCTCCTGGATTTCGCAGCAAGGGGGAGGTGTTTAGACTCACAAAATCTCACTATGGCCTCAAGCAAGCCAGCAAACAATGGTTTGCCAAGTTATCTTTCACAATTATTGCTCATGGCTTCATCTAGTCCAAATCAGACTACTCTGTTTTCACCAAGGTTAACAAAGGATCAATCAGCATTCTGCTAGTGTATGTGGATGATATCCTAATTTCTAGCAATGATGTGGATGCTGTGAACACTTTCAAACAGTTCCTAGACAATATGTTCAAACTTAAGGACCTTGGTACTTTGAAATATTTCCTAGGTCATGAGGTTGCTAGGACTGAAAAGGGTATTTCCTTGTGTCAGGTCTGTTAGCTAGTAACCCTACTAATATTCCCATGGATCAATCTGCAAAGTTTAGTTGCACAATGGGTGAGGATGTTCTAGAGCCTTCTTTGTATAGAAGATTGATAGGCAAGTTGCTCTATTTGACCCTCACCAGACTAGATATATGTTACTCAGTACACAAGCTAAGTCAGTTCATGAGTTCACCTAAAGTGCCTCACTTACAAGCAGTTTATAGAGTTCTCAAATATCTAAAGAAAACACTAGGGCAAGGGCTATTACTTTATGCAAATTTAGAATTGAGACTCAAGTCTTACTGAGATGTTGATTGGGCAACATGTCTAGACACCAGATGATCCATATCGGGCTTTTGTGTCTTCCTTGGCGATTCCTTAATTTCTTGGAAGTGTAAGAAGCAACAAGTAGTATCAAGATCTTTTGCAGAGTCTGAGTATAGAGCTATGGCCACAATGACAAGTGAGATTGTTTGGCTCATAGCTTTGCTTAAGACTTTTGGGTTAGAACACAAACAAGCTTCTTCTCTTTACTATGATAGCAAGGTAGCTTTATATATTGCTACGAATCCAGTGTTTCATGAAAGGACAAAGCATATTGAGATTGATTGTCAATTCATCCGAGAGAAAATCCAAGGAGTGATTAAGACATTTCATGTTCCCACTAGACACCATATAGCTGATTTCTTCACTAAGGCTCTTGGACATAAACAATTTTATTACCTTTTGTCCAAGATGAACTTAGTAAACATATACAGTGTCTTGATCTTGTACATAGTAGCTTTGTATCTTGTACATTGTAGTTTGTATATAGACTGTTAAGCTACGTGTAGCATAAAGTAGTAGTGCATAAAAACGACTTGTCGTATATGCAGTAGAGACGATTAGTTAGTCTTTTTTTCTGTTTTGACACATGTCCTTTGTGTATTGGTTAGATTGATAGTTTGTTAGTTCTGTTATGGTTTCCTGCTACTCTACTCTCACTATATAAATGGCAGAGCTTGATATTTATCAATACAATACAATCATTCACAATATCTCAGCTCTTACTTTCTCTCTTCTCTGTGTGATTCTCATTCCACCATTGTAGGACCTGTGTAATTTCAACATTAATTAGGAAGGATGGAGATTTACTATATATTATTTTGGGCTAGAAATCTAAATTTGACTTTGAATTACATTATTTACGCTTTAGAACAAGAAATAGTTGAAGTGCATTCTTGAGTGTTGATTCCAGATGCTCATAACACTCTAAAATTTGATAATTACACGATTAAACATTTCATCAATAACCTCAGTTTCAAGGTGTTCCAAGAGATGTCCCTCCATTGCGACTTTTGAGTGTGTTGTCCATTATTTTATGTTGATTCGGCCTCTAATGAATGTTGATGCAATTGTTACTTCCATTCTCTTAATGCTGAAACTCCCATTTCCTTCTATCAGCTCTACCATCTCCTCGGAGGAAGCAGCATACCAAGGGTAGTTCAAGGAGTCCACTCGAGTTTCGCTAATCAATCCTTGAAATTGTTAAAGATTTTCGTTGTTCTTTACCCCACCAATATGATGTGTGGTTATATTTACGAAATGCAGTTATTGTATTAGGATAGAATGAGCTTATTCTATTTTGAATACCAAGCTATGCAAAGAGACATGCTTGCTCTAAATGAAAAAAAAAAAATCCAGGATTTGATGTTGACGTCCTTTCATCGTGTCCTCCTAAATTGCATTGATTTTTAAGAGAACCCCTTAGGCATCCTTTCCGTATGGATAGGGTATGATCATATTATTACTAGTTTGGATGATCTCATTTATCAAATTGTTAGTAGCAGGACCTCTGTGCATGGCGTATATAATCTGTTGAATAGTTATATACTTTACTAGAGGTCATATAGACACATACCTTTGGCGGAACAGATCACCAATTTGTCGAATCTTGTTCTTTGCTTACTTTACAAACTTCTCACGATCTCCTTGTGGAACACCTCCAAGTCGCAGGAGAGGCTACTAGAGTCTCTCCTAATTTCCACGCTCCAAATTCTAGAGAACAGTAGATGGTGTCCCAGAGAGATGGCTTATTTTAAGAAAGCACTCAAAAACTATACGTATGTTCACTCACTGTATCTCTTTTTAATCTGACTGATGTAGGAGTATTATAAATACTAGTAGAGATACTATCAAATATATGTGATCCCTAAAAGATCTCATCTGCTAAGTTTAAATTACTCCAATACTGATATTGATAATTCAATATCTGTAAGTTTAAATTACTCCACTACTGACATTGATAACTTATACCAATATCAGTTAGTTTAAATTTACTTATTAGATAACCTATGTAGATGATCCACGGGCCATGGTTTATGGGTTGAGTCAAAACTAGCCCAATTTCTAACATCTCCCACTTGTCCATACTAGGCACTACAGTCAAAACGGGCTCCTCTCAATCTCTTGTCCAATCCTCTCTTTATACAGAAAAAATGGAGTGTGCGACCTAATGAGAAGGTGTAAGGTAGGAGTACTATATTAAATCACTATCTAAACTAACATAGTACATCACTCATAATATCTTGTCTATGCCTCAGATTATTTGATCACACCTAATCAAGTTTCTTTAATCCCTCATGAGATCAAAAATCAAAGAAACACTTGATCCTATACCATATAATATGCTCATAATTATGTTGAAAAACAAATTCCTCATAATCGCTCGGTTTATGAGCCATAAAATAAATGTGGTGTTCAAAATAATCTTCCCCAGACACTCATGTCAATTCATTCACACTTGACCGCTTTCCTAGACATGCTCCGTGAGATCGTATATATCATTGCCCTGAGATGACATGCTAAAGTAGCAACATCAAACATTCTCTTCATGACATAGTTCTAGGTCGAAAAAAGGGCACAGAATGGACCATATAATGGTCGACTAGGGCTCACATAGTGATGGAGTAGGGATCTATCCAATCACTCCCTTAATTGGTTGGCTATAGCACATACAGTATAATTTGTATGCTATGGTGGAGCTCCCAATCAATTAGGCTTGTCACACTTAAACACCATACAAATCTTAGTCCAATTGCCACAAACGTCCAACCTAAGTTTCTCAACACAATTAGACATCAAGTTCCTGTTCAAGATCTCACATTTGGCTTTATTCAGGCTTCATAAAGTTGTGGATACACTTCAAGTGCGACTCCCATAAGTCTCATCTTAGCCTAGCTAAGGCGACATTCATTAAATTGTCCTTGCACGCCTCCCTAAGCATCAAGATGATCACTTACTTGATTTAAAGAAAAACAAAGTGATCACTATGTCTCATCATGCTTGCTACTCAAGTGCTAGGGTGATCGTCTATGTGAGTAGACCGATCTAAGGCTGGTGACATATTCTCAAATAATGTGTGCTTAGTATGCAATATCAATCACATCACAAGATGAATCAAAATGAATAACATCATTATTGCATAAAGTATGAATAAACATAAATGTCCATAAGATATCCAAAAACATATCAAATCCTACAAAGTCCAAAACTCCTAACATGAGCCTGAAAGGCATCTCTAGCAATGACTTTAGTAAGTGGATCAGCTACCATCTTGCTAGTGGAGATATGTTGGAGGATCACCTCTCCTTGTGTAATAGCAAGACGAATGTAGTTATAACGAGTCTGTATATGTTTGCTTTTGCTATGATACTTAGGATCTTTAGCTTGAGCCAAGGCTGTCATACTATCACAATACATCTTTACAACTTCATCTGCAAGAGATGTCACCCTTAGGTTTTGGAAAAATCTCTTTAACCAAACAGTTTCTTGTGCTGCTGCTGAACAAGCAACATACTCAAACTCCATTGTGGATAAAGCAACGCAAGACTGTTTCTTACTGCACCAAGAGATAGCTACACCACTAAGTAGAAATGCATAACCTGTAGTGGACTTGCACTCATCTTTATCACTGGCCCAATCAGCATCAGAATAACCTTTCAATATCAAATCTCCACCCTGATAGCAAAGAATGAGATTCGATGTCCCATGAAGGTATTGAAAAATCCTCTTAACTGCTTGCTAATGAATAGGTCCTCGATTACTTTGATAACGACTAACCATACCAACTGCAAAATAGATGTCTGGTCGAGTACACAACATAGCATGCATCAGACTTCCAACTGCACTTGCATAGGGAACTCTTGCCTTTTATCTCTTTTCCTTTTCTGATTTAGGGTAATCTTCAAGGCTTAATGTATGTCCCTTCTCAATTGGAGTGTCTATGGGTTTGGAATTATGCATACGGAATCACTCTAAGATCATCTTTATGTAAGTTTCTTGAGACAAACCAAGAAGCTTCTTTAAGCGATCCTTAAAAATCTTAACTCCAAGCACATAATTAGCCTCTCCCATGTCCTTCATTTCAAAAATAGAGGACAACCACCTTTTGGTGGTGACAATCATCTCTATATCATTTCCAGCCAACAAAATGTGGTCCACATACAAAGACAAGATAAGTAAACTCTTTCCTGGTCATGTGACATACACACAATGGTCTTCTTCCATCATTTTGAAACCAATCGAAATAATAGCCTTATGAAATTTGAAATACCATTGTCTAGACGCTTGCTTTAGGCCATAAATGGAATGCCTAAAGTGGCACACTTTGAGCCTTTGTTCCTTGACCTTAAAGCCAATAGGTTGATCCATATAGATGTCCTTGTCTAGTTCTCCATTTAGAAATGTAGTCTTTACATCCATTTGGAAGAGTTCCAAATCTAAATGTGCAACAATAGCTAGAGTAAGGCGAATAGAGACAAATCTCACTACTGGAGAGAAAGTCTCTTCATAGTCTATCCTTTCTCTTTGGGTATAGCCTTTTGCCACGAGACGAGCCTTATATTTGTCAATTGATCCGTCTATCGTGCGCTTTATTTTTAAAACCAACTTGTTTCCAATGGTTTTGCGCCCAGGCAAAAGGTCAACTAACTCCTAAACTTGATTCTTTGCCATAGAATCCATCTTATCCCTCATAACAACTATCCACTCATGTGAAGCGGGTGAAGCTAATGCTTCCTCATAGGAAGTAGGCTCATCAAGGTCCAGTGAATCACATATAAAAGATTCCCCCTCAATCTCAAAATGACGACGGGGAATAGTTCCACATTCACTTCTACGTACCTTGGATCCTTATGTGTCACTATCTAGCAGTTTACTCCCACTAGGAGCCAAATCACTCCCACTATCTTTGGCGATTTCAGGATGAAGTTGTGATTTCTTGCAGCTCATAAAGCTGAAGATCTTGTTTTGCTTCACTGATGCTTGGAAAATCATCTTCAATGAAGTTGATATCACGAGACTCTATCTCAATTATTCCACCATCAGAATGTTCACCATACATTACATACCCCTTTGAGCTTTCTAAATATCTTATAAAGATTTTCTTACTTGCTCGAGGGCCCAATTTCCCATACTTATGGGAAGTACTGTGAACAAAACCTGCATAACCCTAAGGTCAAAAGTTCTCCAAATTAGGTTTTGCACCAGTCCATAACTCATATGGTGTTGTGGGAACTAACTTAGAAGACATACAGTTAAGGATGTAGGCAGCAGTCAACAATGCATCTCCCCAAAACGAAATTGGAAGGTTAGCTTGCACCATTATCGATCTAACCATCTTTAATAGAGTATGATTCATTCTCTTTGCAACACCATTTTGTTGTGGAGTACCAGGAATCATCAATTGCCTGCATATCCCTTTTTCCTCACACAGTTCCTGAAACTGTTTAGACAAATATCCGCGACCTCTATTAGTTCAAAAAACTTTTAGGTTCCTTTCTTTTTGATTCTCAACCTCGGCCACAAAGCACTTAAAGCAATCTAATGCTTCAAAGCGATGAGAGATCAGATAGACATAACTGAAATGTGAACAATCATCTATAAACGTGAGAAAATAAGAGGCGCCATGGCGTGCCTTAACATTCATAGGTCCACATATGTCCGAATGGACTAATTCCAAAGGGTGAGTTGCCCTTGGAGCCTTGCCAAAATGCTTCCTACAGGCCTTTCCAGCTAGACAAGGTTCACACATCGATAAGCTTACATTAGTGGTAGACCCTAATAGGCCTTTTCTAGCTAGTCTAGCCAATCTATCTTTTCCTATGTGTCCAAGTCTAGCATGCCACATTACAAAATCAGAAACATCATCATTATGAGCAATAAAAGAAAAAAAAAGAATGATCTAAATCCAACATAAATAAATCATTAGATAAGTAACCATGTCCATACAGGGTTTTATTTAAATAAAAATCCAACTGAGGACCACCGAAACAGAAACCAAATCCAAGTCTAAGCATAGTAAGTACTGCAAATAGATTACATTGGACACCAGGTGCATGAAATATATCATGAAGAAGTAATGTACGTCCCAGACACAATTTGAGCTGGTAGGTTCCAACTCCTATGACTTCTTCTTGAGCTCCGTTACCCAAAATAACGTACTGTGCGCTTGTTGGTATCTTTTTGTAATCCACACACCCAACTCTATCTCTAGCTATATGTTTGGTTGCTCTTGAATCTACAATCCACCCAGGAATAGTATGAGCAACAAAACCATGTGTACAAATATAAGTAATAGCAGAGTTGTTAAGAATGGATACCTTCTTCGGCTCAGTGCACTCACGAGTGAAGTGACCCTTCTTACCACAGTTGTAACACTTGATCTTTACCTTGTCCTTTTAAGTATGCTTTCCCTTTTGGCGCTTTGCTATCTTGCCTTCTTTAGACTCAACGTTACCAGCTTCTTTGGCATTCCTTCCTTGTCCTTTGCATTTAGGCTTGAATGCCTTTCGCTACCCAGATTGGGCGACAAGGAGGGTGTTTTGGTGTGCCCCCATGCACTCTACCTCAAGCTCGAGATGACGAGAAATATCAGCAAAAGTCTTGATATTCTCACTATGTGTCAAAACAAGCTTCCTTTGCCCCCAAGTAGGTTCAAGCAGTGAACGTATCACTGTTGTGACCTGTTGTTCATCAGAGAGATTATTGCCAGTAGCCTTTAGGCCACTAATCAATGCAGACATTATCCTTAGATGTTTAGCCATGCTATGCTTTGAATCCATAACATATTGCTCAAACTTCAAAGTAAGAGCTCGCAACCTAGTTGTTGAAGTCCCTCCATAGGCAATCTTAAGCTGGTTCCACATCTCTTGGGCATTTGGGTAGTCCTCAAACTCCCCAATAAGATCATTGTGCGTGCTATTCAGCATAGTGAAGCGTGCACGACGATCTTTCTTAACCCAAGACTCATAGGCCTTTAAGTCACGACGATGTTGTTCAGTATTCCCATTTTTAGGTCACATCATCACATTGGTTAGGGTTTTAAGGACCTCTTGTTCATTAAGCAAATATTGAATTTTTCTATGCCACATATCATAGTTGGTTCCATCTAGTTTCTCTCCCTTAGTTAGATCAACAACTACATTCTTAGTGGCCATGTTCACTACATTCATTACACAAGTTGACATTAGCACATACATTTTTAAATTTTATTTCCAAAAATCCAACTTGACCATAATATTCATTTCTACATAGTGAGATCGAAAATTTCGCTAAGCTCATAATCATCTCTCACTATGTAAATTGGAATAACACATCTAATTGATTTTAAATAAAATTTTGTGAGGAACAAACATCACACCATCCACATATTAAATCATACATATAACATGTGTCCATACATCTTTGTGCACAACACATTGTGCATGGGCTCCACTATAAGCCCTATTGGTAATTTCATACAACATGCTAAGACAAAATTTGAAAATTACAGGTAACCGTGAAACACATCCCCTTACATGGCTTCCAAAATTAAATTACATAGCATTAAATTACATTGCCAAAAACAACGGCCCAAAAATAAATTGCCAAAAACATTGGCCCAAAAAATTACATATTCAAGTACCCTACTACAAAGATTCTATTTGTAATTTAAAAAAATTGGGGATGCCACGTTACCAAATAATTTCAAAAATTGTCTTATCCATCCACAATAACAATAGATAAAAATATACATGTTGCATAAATTACCAATGCAATCTCTAACTATAGAGATGAGCCAAAGAGTCCCATAAACCCTTTGGACACATATTCATCGATGCATTCATATAATATCAATTCAATCATATCACAATATGTTAAAAAGACATCATAAATTAATTCAAAAATTAAATAAATTCCATGCATAATTATACAGAAAATTAGAAAAGTAATTTCACAATTTTCTCATACTTTCACAATTTTATTTTAACATTTCAGTTAAAATAAAATTGCCATCACAATTACATGTATTAAATATATGTCATACTAGAAAAAGAGATCTAATAAACAAGAACGTTTACAATATATTAAGAAAACCCACTGTGCATGTTATAACATTTGATTTTTATATAATTTTTTGTATTGTTATAACTTATAAGTTATTGCTACGTAGGCAATAACTACAAAATCCATATCTTGCAAAGTTATCCTTTGTAAACTACTGTAAACAAATCCACATAGCATTTGTAAACAATAGTGTCAGACCCATATAGCCACTCAACATTTGGCTTATTTCATTGAGCAGTTTCCTTGTTGAAGGAAACAACAAGTATAAGAATTTGTGTGTAACTAATAAACCAAGTCACCAATGTAGGGCTCATCGCTTTAATTTATGGATAACCAGACAAGCACTAAGCAGAGTGGTACACGCATGGTAAACTACTACAAGACAATTTTAAATGAGTGAAAAACGTATTTTCTTTTACTATTCATCACAAAAAATTTTCGGATAACATGTAAACATTCAAAAAATTACAGTTTTTTATTTGTCTCTCTACATGCCATAACATGCTTCTAAAAATTACAAATCTGAAAATTAAAAATTACTTAAACTTTTAATTTTAGCATGCATATCGGATTACATATATTAGAGATCATGGCATTATTTAAGAGTGAAAACAGGCATAAAATGGCTCTGATACCAATGTTGAATAGTTATATACTTTACTAGAGGTCATATAGACACAAACCTTTGGTGGAATAGATCACCAAATTGCTAGATCTTGTTATTTGCTTGCTTTACGAACTCCTTACGATCTCCTTCGTGGAACACCTCCAAGTTGCAGGAGAGGCTACTAGAGTCTCTCTTAATTTCCACACTTTAAATTCTAGGGAATAGTAGATGGTGTCCTAGAGAGATGGCTTATTTTGAGAGAACACTAAAAAACTATACGTATGTTCACTTGGTGTATCTCTTATTAATCAGACTGATGTAGGAGTATTTTAAATACTAGTAGGAGTATTTTAAATACTAGTAGTAATTCACTTACTATCAGATATATGTGATTCCTAAAAGATTTTATCTATTAAGTTTAAATTACTCCACTACTGATATTGATAACTCATACCAGCATCAGTTAGTTTAAATTTAAACTTACTTATCAAATAACCCATGTGGACGATCCATGGGCCATGGTTTATGAGTTGGGTTAAAACCAACCCAATTTCTAACATTATCCTACAAGTATTTTTACAATTTTAAATAAGATTACACTCTGTAAGCTATTAGATCTAAGAAATAAAATCTTAATCAATATATGAGGTATCTCCGTTTCAAGTGAAATAGAAAAGAATCTTGTTTAACCTGTTAATACCAAATATGGCCTTTATTGTTATTCCTTGCTGATCACTTACCTCTTCCACCATTTCCATGAGACTGGACGCCATAACATCAAACATGACACCGGCAGGGAGACTAGAACAGGACATCCCTTTTTGACATGCAGGCATGATTATAATCATCATCCCTGCGGCCACAAGTTCTTTAGCTCTAGCATTTAAAAAGTTTTCCACGTCCATGGCAAATTGAATAGAATAAACATTAACAACTTCATGGGGGGCATTGGTATAGTGAATCCTCCCTTTGTTCCAAGCTTGTAGCTCCTTTGGCAACTTAGAAAGCCAATGCATTGCATAAGAAGTATGCACAAAATGAATAGAGGATTCTGGGAACAATTGCTCATAGAATGATCCTGGAACTCCAGCTACAAAATATTGTCTATCTTGTGGCAGAGATGTGAAGAGGATATTGAAATCATTCAAGGCGAGATCATTAAAGAAAATTTGGAATCTAGGCATTTGAGAATCAGGGCATTGTATTTGGTATTTTTGTTCCATAACTTTTATTACATTATTCATGGCTTTGAAGGTATTTGGTCCAGCTGCACATCCCAATTCTGCAACGCAAATGGTGCCTGAAGCAGAAGAAAGGCTTTTCACGTCAAACTTCTCAACAATCTCCTCATCAGCTTTTTCCTTTTGGAGATTTGTGCCCTGTCTCTGCAAAATTAGGTCACTAAATCAATATCTTCACTAACACCAATAAGGCTAAAAGTTCCAACAAAATGAAAAAAAAAAAAAAAAAAATACACAAATAGGGGTCCCAAAGTACCTGCAGGCCTAGGCAGGAGTTTTTGGCGTAGTCTCGAGCATTCTCCTATGTAAATATGGTATCTCTTTCTATTTCTCTCCCTATCTGTATCTATACTTGAGTGGCTGGCATTATATAAAACCAAGGAAGAATGTATAGGTGATACCTATAATATAAATCATGCCCACAAAGTATTACTATAGTATGTAAGGCGTGCTGTAACAACACACTTCCCACTGAGGAGTGAAGAGTACAATTTGTGTGGTAGAGTCCAAGAGCATTATGCATGTGCATTGATAATGGGTGTTCACATGTTGAAGTGTACGTTTGTACGATCGAAGTTTTCTAATATTGTGCATGTAGCATATGTATAAATTGTTTCTTCATTCCAAGCGCCAGTAATAATGCAATGGTTTTCAAAAGTGGACTAACAAAGTTCTAAAGCAACAAAATGACTAAATGAGTCTTTCACATGTTGAAGTGTATGGTTGTACGAATTAAGTTTTCTAACTGTGCATGTAGTATAAATTATTTCTTCATTCCAAGTGACAGTAAATAGTGCAATGGTCTTCAGAAGTGGACTAAAAAGTTCTAAAGCAACCAAATTGACTGGGCAATAGTGTTAATTTTTATCATGTACGTGCTGCCTCCATGCTCGAAGACTCGAAGTGGATCATATAAATCACTGTCACTATCCATCTAAAGAACCAAATCAGTTTCACAAATGGTGGCATTGCCACCATACTCATTGATACCTACACATTTGCAAGAGAGAGATAAAGATCCAAAAAGTCAAATGTTTTGAGATTAGTAACGACAGCACGTACAAGTCAGGGTGTTCCCAGGAACACCCTGACCTGAAAAAAGTTAAAAAAAAAATCTTATATTTAATCTGTATTAGGAACACCCTAATCACAAAATTAGAAACACCCTCAGTCACAAAATTAGGAATACCCTCAAATTTAAAAAAAAAAAAAAATTGAACTAAAATTTGAAAAAAAAAAAAATTGTAACAGACCAGAGCCAAGCCCACGACAAGCAAAGCCCACGGCGAGCCCAATAGATTACAGCAAACCCACCGATTATCAAAAGCAAACCTCAATACAGTCACGGTCACGTCACTGGCAGAGAAAACCAAACCCCAATACAGTCAGTCTATACAAAGCAAAAGCAAAACAAACTCCAATTCAGAGGTGTTTTAGTGTTTATCAAAAAAAAATCCCAATACAGAGCAAACCAAAGGTCCAAAACCAAACCCTAGCAAACCAAACAGTCCAAACCCATGGTCACGTCGTCGCTGTCACCGTAGATCGCTCGCAAATCACGTCGCCGTAGCCGTAGATCGCTCGTCGTTGTCGTCGCTCACTTGACCCTCATTGCAGATCGCTCTGCTTCGTTGCTCGGTGCTCGCCACTCGCCGCTTGGTGCTCGGTGCTCCCTCCCTCAAGGTATTTCTCTCTTTTTCTCTCTGACTCTCTCTCAGTCTCTCTCTCTCTTTATCTGACTAAAATGAAAAAGCGAAATGAAAGTAATGAATGGTTCTCTCTCTTTATTCTTTAATAGTCTAACTTTACTCAGTCTCAGTATCTCTCTCTATTTTGAATTATCTGATTGGCTAGCCCCAATTACCTTTATTTATATTTTGCTTTTTACCTATTTTTTGTCTTTTTGAATTTGGCTTTATCTTATCTGTTGGTGTTGGTATTGGTATTGGTGTTTGTTGGTGAGATATTGATTGTTTTTTAGTGTAATGGGTATTGTGTATTGTGATTGTGAAATTTTCTGATTGGCAGGCTATTGTGATTGGGGCATCAAGTTTGTGCTTGTCTGTTGAGTGGGAGGGGGTGGATGGGCTGGGGCTGGGTAAACAATAATTAAAGCAGTGTAATGTGTTGCACATTACACTGCTTTAATTATTGTGCTACACATGGAATGTGTAATGTGCACAAGGGGCTAAACAATATAACAAATTAAAGTAGTATAATTAATGACAAACAAATTAAAGTAATATAGTTTATTGTTATGCTAAACAATAATAATTAAAGCTATATAATTAAATTAACCAATACATTATAAAAGACAAATAAATTAAGTTATGTTAGGCTAAATAACAATTAATAATTTTATAATTAATGAAACAATAATATAAAAAATTATAATTTATAAAAGAAAAACAAATTAATGAAACAACTAAACAATAATAATTAATAATTTTATTAATATTTCAAATGAACTTATAGTTTATTGTTTAGGTAACTTTGTTCATTTCATTTCTTTTAATTTTTTTTTTTCCCTTTGAGGTTTTTCGGTGTACAGAATGCAAATTTGTTTTGGTTTTAAGAACATTTTTTTTTTTTAAGCACAAACTTCGTGCCTGCCAAATCTTGAATTTCGGCCGGTATTTCCCAAAATAGACCGAAATGATCCGAAATTTTTTTAATTTAGAATAGGAACACCCTGGACAAAATTCCTAGAGTCGCCATTGTTTGAGATTGTGCAGATCTTTATTTTGTGTATCCATTGATATTTTATATTTCATCGATTTGCATATATGAGACTCGTAGTTGTGAGTTGAGACGCAGAAAGAGAAACAAATTGCAAGAATGAGAGAGAGAGAGTTAAAATAATAGAAGAGAAAGTTGAAAAATAATTTTGAAGATGGGGAATGTTGGTTAGCTTTTTAATTAGATAATGGACATTGAAGTGTCAAGTTTTGAGTTTGTTTTTTCTTTTTCTTTTTGTTTTTTAATGATCTGCCTAGTACTATTGCAAGTTTGACTATTCAATGTTTTCTGATATTTTGATTTTTCATTTGAAAACTAAACTTTTTTTTTTTTTAATGGTACAGTTTGATATTTCCCAATTGAAGTTTGATTTTTTATTTTATTTTATTTTTTTGGAAGCATCTTGAAGTTTTCAATTTGGACAATCAAAACTGTTTGTTCTGTTTAGACCCTTACAAATCATATTTGTTTAACCTAATTAATTAGCCAAGTAATTATTCAGATTAATTATAAGATCAAAGTTAAACACATGTAAACATATTACTTAATGCGGAAAATTAAAGAAGACAGTAATATAATGATCCAAGAAAACCAATGAAACTAACTGTTTTAAGGTAAAAAATCTAGGGAGGATTCGACCTACCTATACTCAAGGTAAACAAATCAACTAGGATAGAATGGAAGTTTACAATAGATTTAAACCATAAATCTGAAGCTACTTCTTGTAGAACTTATTAACACAATCAAGTGTAGCTTGACTCCACAGATTATTCTATCTTGAATTTTTTGAACACAAACTCTCACGTTTGTGACTTTGAGATCCCACTCAAACGTTTTAGATCACCATTAGTAGTAGATCTTTATGCAACAATTTGTTTACACCAGTTTTTGATTGTAGATCTCTTATTCCGACAGATGCTTGTTGAGTTAGAAGGTAAAGAAACCTCTTAAATCTTTTAGGAGTAACTCACAAGATTTCCAAGGACTTGTAAAACGTAGTTAGGGTTTTTCTTTTATACCTAGTAGTGTTTCACTCAAACCCTAAACATTTTCATGGGCTTTGGGTCTAATTTAAAATATGTTGTCTGCAATTTTTGATCAGTTAAGCCTGATTTTTGATCGGACGAGCTTTACAGAAACTAAACTCTTCTTTTTGCAGCTTGCATGTTCTTGAATTTTGCCTTGAACCATCATGAGCAATGCTTAACATCTAATCTAGACATGTTTCGATCTCAGTTTGCCAACATACATAAATTTAGAAATCTAAATATTTAATCCTAAATATTTAGAACCTATCAAAAACCATTGGTAACAACTTGTTGTACTTGGATGCAAATTAAATATTTATTAATATTTTAGGATATATTACGTTGAAATTAAAGTATATTTATTTTATTAGTATAAACGTAGTAATATATGATATACAAATTACATTATATTGATGCAAATATATATATATATATATAGATGAATGTATAATTTATATGTTTATTTAACATACAAAGTCACTATTAAAATGTCTTTTGCTTCTTCTTTTTCCTCCCAAAATATGTAGAATATTACAATTCACGATCTGAACTTATAATCCATGATTTCATCTACCTTCCACAATCCTACATAGAATTACAACTTTGACAACCTTGCTTTGAAGGCTTTTTTCATCAAAAATTTATTTATTGATTTATTGAAAGTATATTTGTACCTTCAAAAAATAGGTTTAAGAAAATTGTACATACAAAATTAAATAATAAATTAATTAAAAGAAAAAGTTAATTAAAATGTGAAACCATGACCGGAGAATGCTCAACTAATGATGTTTTATACCCTAGAACAAAAGAGTGAATACTCAACTAATGATGTTTTATACCCTAGAACAAAAGAGTTTTAGAATTTGAAGTTGCGACTTCATTATTTGAGAAATCAGGGAAACTACAATAATAAGAAAATCCATTTATTTGTTTTGTCAATTATTCTTCAAATAGTAGTTGATTATCATTACATTCTCAACTATGTATGTGTCCCAAAAAACAAAAACAAAAAAAATGCATGTCCCAAAATCCAATGACAGATTTTTCCAATAAAAAATATTTATATTTTTTCTTACTATTCTTCGGATATTAGCTCGTTAGCCACCATTAGGGGTGACAAGATCAACCCAAACCCATTTGCCTATCAAAACCCGCCCACCAAAACTCACCCACTTAAATGAGACCTAAACCTACCCCGTTATTAATTGGATTAAATAGTAATTAATCCAATTAACATTAATGTTTATTAGGTTTTAATTGGGTACCCAATTAAATCCAATTATGATCCAAGTATCATTTCTACAAATCAACTAAGTGGACAATGGCTTTAATTTTAATTTTTATCATGTACGGCTGAAGACTCCAAATGGATTATATAAATCACTGTCATTTTCTGGAGAAAAAAAAAAACCATTGTCACTAACGGTGGCAGTGGTGGTGACTACGCATTGAGGGTTTATTTTGTCAAAAATTGAAGGTGAAAAATAATAAAAACGAAGAGAGACAGAGAGAATCAACCCAAGGCTATAATGCTATGGTATATTATTAGACATGGACTGAATGAACATCCAACTAGGGCTTATATACTCTGGTACTTTTGAGGAAAGCAACACCATATGAGAGGGTTCATTATTACTTTATTATATCGATTGACGTTGAGAGAGCTCTAGGTTTTATATATAGTTGATTGTGGTCCTTGTTTCGTACATGAACAATAATAGTTTAAACAGGGAAATTGGTTTAAAGAATTGTGTTAAACCATGGTTTAGTGGTGAGTCGTTGTCCAATAACAGAAGGGGAACGTTCTAGTCTATACTAAATCTTGTAAACTTTGATAAATTTATGAATCCACTGTCTTCATTATCAAGAAAAGGTTTTGTATAATTAATCTTACATAGGTGATCCTCTTTCTTTGGGCAAATAAATTAATCAAATTTGACTTTGACAGAAGATTAGACAATTCTTCATAAGATAAAATGAAAGTGTTTTTTTTTGGATGAATATAAATGAAATAGTTTTGCATGCATTAATGCAATAAGATCATGGAGCACAAAACCAAATCCAATGCTAGTTTCTTCCATTCTAACAAGATGAAGCCAATTTTGAAATGGCAATATCTTCCATCTTGAGACAAATATAAGCAATTGTAGTAGTGGTAAAAGCAAATTAAACACAACTCTTGCTTGGGGTCACGAGGGTTTGTCCTTATTGCTGCCCTTTTATATATGTCGAGATAAATATAAGAATTCTCTGTTGCCGTCCATACCACCTAAACCCTTACAGGTTTTATACCAAAGGTCACTCTGCTTACCATACCATTTGAAAAAATATCCACTAGATTCAGGGTAGTGCCCATTTCACAGTGCATACGTTTACCTAGTCCTACAAAAGAATATGGCTAGATATGTTGCAGGCCATTATTTTCAACCCATGAAATTTTCAAATTTATTAACTTTGCAAACCTTGTCTCACAAAAGATAAGATAAGTACATAACCATTTCAGCAAGAAATGAGTCTTCAGATTAATACAAATTGAATTATTTCAGAATGAAATAAGTCTCACATGATTAATACAAATTACATCATTTACGCTTCAACACAGCGAATAATTGAACTTTGACGTTGGTTCTCGAATTCAATAGCTCAGAATAGTTTGAAAGTTTTTTGATCAATCGTTCGAATATTTCATCTATAGCCTCCCTTCCGAAGTGTTTGATGAAAACTCCTTCCGTCGCAGCCCTTAAATGCATAATCCATGCTGGGATGTCAATCGGACCTTCCAATGATGGAACTGGGTTCGTTAACTCCATCCTCTCTATGCTAAAATACCCGTTTTGCTCTACCAGCTCTGCCATCTCATCCGGGGAGGCAGCATAAAAAGGCAAGTTGAAAGAATCCACGCGATCTTCAGTAAAAAGACCCTGCAAAATGTTTGTGCTACCCCAATAATTTGATGAAAGATTGGTATTTCCTACACATGTAGAATTATAAGAGATAACTCCAAAGATAGCCCGTAGGCTCATAGCTATCTTCGAAAAAAAAGGAAAGAAAAAGATATTATAAGAGTTGAGAGATTTAAGGTTTTTGTACTATAACCTATAGTATAAGCATATAATATATACCTGTTACGTTTTAGCGAAAGCTATATGCATATTACTCCGGATTTAGAAGGGTTCTAGCTTAATTAAACTTAATTGTTGCAATAGTATATGATATGATAACACACTCCGCTAATGAAGTAAACATAAACTACCTTTAATGACTGGTATTTAGTTTTATGCTTTGGTCTACCCTGTTTCACTACGTAACTAACCACGTTACTCACACATGAATCTTCAAACACTTATTAATTGAAAACTAATTAAAATATAGGTTTACATAGAAAAAATGAATTTTAATATATATATATATATATATATAATAATAAAATAAGCTAAAAAAGTTAAAAGAAAACCAAGCGGACACTAACTAACCTCTCTTGCCATATCCATGAGGCTAGATGCAAGCAAATCGTACATCATACCAGTTGGGATCTCAGAATAAGGAAACCCTTTAGAAATACCAGACATTAATATTACCATAATCCCTCCGGGCACAAGCTCTTTTGCTCTAGCATTCAAAAAATTCTCAAAGTCCTTAGCAAATTGAGTTGAATATGCCTTATATACTTCTTCAGGGGCACTAGTGTAGTGAATTCTCCCCTTGTTCCATGCGGGAGAGTTCTTGTCATTCAACTCTTTAGGCAGCACAGAGAGCCAATGGAGTGAATAACAGGTATGCACAACATGGAGAGAGGACTCGGGGAACAATCGGTAATGAAAGGAACCTGCCACTCCGGCAGCGAAGTATTTCCTATCTGGTGGGAGAGTAATGAAGAGACTGTTGAAGTCATTCGTGTCTTGGTCATTAAAAAACACTTGGAATTCAGGCAATGGAGAAGTAGGGCATAGAAAGTGGTACTTCTCAACTATAGCTTCAATTAGATTTTGCACAGAAACAAATGCATTAGGTCCAGCTGCACATCCCAAATCTGCAATACGAATTATGTTGGAACTAGAACAAAATTTTGATATATCAAGCTTCTGAGAAATTTCCTCATCAATTTTGTTCTTTTCAGTATTTGCTAATGATCTCTGCAAAATAGTTAAAATAAGTTATTTCTAAGTTTTTCCCGCATCATTGACCAAATCAAACCAGTATCTATAATCAGTAGAAACATACAACCAACGATCAGATTAATCAAATTGTTGGTCTTGATTCAGTAATGAATGCTATTATTGCACAATATGAAAAGAAAAGTAAAAAGTTGATGAACTAATATAATATTACTAGCCCTAACTCATGTACTTAAGTTTTTGGATTAAATGGTGACCTTGTATAATATTATGACCTCAATTCCATAAGTTAGATTTAGAATTCCATTTATGTGGGTATGTGTGTGATTTAGAGAGTTTACTTTCGTAAAAATAAACTCCAAGATTTATATGTGTTTGTCTGAGAGCGGGAAGAGGAAATATATAGAGAGAGCACTCACAAGTCACAATCGTTTAGTTTAAATTTTTATAACCATGACTAACATCAGAATTTGGGCCCCCCCCCCAAAAAAAAAAAAAAAGCATTGGTAGAGTTCAAATAAGTCCCATTATTGGTGTTGTTCAATTAGCATTGAGGCCCAATAAATCCTTAATATAATATGGCAGGCAAATAAAGAGTTTATGGGCACAATAAAATTTCACAACATTTTTACAACAACCTTATTTTGAGTTGTAATTTTACTTGTATTTATTTTATTTTATATTATATTAATTTATTTTGATTTATAGTGAACTGGCACCTTAATTTCTTATGAAAATGTTGTAAGAATTTGATGTGACCATAAAAAATAAAAAATAAAATAAAACTTGTAAAAAAAATATAAAATAGGAGCCACATAGATTGAGTTGGTTTAGTTTAGGGGCATTCTCAATCTAAACTAACATTGTTGGATTGAAACCAATATCCAAAGGTATACATTATTACAAAATTAACCGAACTAAACCAAGCCACAAGTGATTTATTTGGCCTTTTTAAACAGGCTTCTTGGGCTATTTATCTTTAATATCAAAATTAAGCTGTTTATATGAACCATTATTTTACAAAATAAAATCAATAAGCATCATTAATAAATAATTAGTCATCCAAATATGTAATACGTCAAGCGAACAAAACAAGGCATCTATATATATATATATATAGGATTGATAGTGGGGAAAAAGTGAGATGAGAATGAGACATCTTATTATTAGGGTTAGGCTGGATGTGTGGGTAAGAAATTATTGGGTGGATTGTGGTGTATATAGTATAATGAGAGCAACGATAAAAGCAATACATATGTAATATATATATATATATATATATATATATCTATATATATTTGAGAATCTAATATTTCATATATTTAATATATGGTAAAGTACTATTTGGTCTCTAAAATTTACCAATTTTTTTTTTTATTCCTAAATTTTGAAAAGTTCTTTTTTTATTCTTAAATTTTGTAAATAATTTTTTTTCAATAGTTTAGAGACAAAAATAGGGATAAAAAGTTTTTTTTTTTTTTTTTTTCAATTGTTTAGGGATGAGAAATTTTTTTAATTTTATTTTGAAGTTTAAGGGAAAAAATGAAACATTTTTAATAATTTATAGATGAAAAAAAACTTTTCTATTATTCAGGGACGAAAAAAGAACTTGTTAAAATTTAGGGTTTTTTTTTTTTTTTTTTTTAGTTTAGAAAGTAAAATAGTATTTTACCCTGTAATATACGTATGCAAAAGGTGGTTTGTGTTTATCGATTTAGAAAAAGTATCAAACTTCAACCAACGCAATCCAACCTCTTAAAAAAATTTGAACCCAAACCAACTCACGAACCTGTAAGAAACCAATCTATTGCCTTTGGATTGAATTGGGTTGGTTGGGTTGATTTGCAATGAATGCAGAAACCTAGATCTCAAAACACATTATTCTACTTCGAATCATGTGCTTAATTTTGTCAATCAATAAGTCTAGTCAAGTAATACGTAATAAATGGATTGTTGCATAATAATTGAGACCTCTAAACTTTAAAGAAAAAATATGTCAATGGTTGATGTATAATAAAAATGATTGATGCATAATAATTGAGATTTTAGAAATTTAGAAATTTTTTTCAGAATTATTCAAATGATATATTATGATTAATATATAATAAAAATGGTGGCAATAATTAATCCATGTAGAACTAACGTTCCGATAGGTTAACCTATCGCCTTAACAAATGGTAGAAAACATTATGAAGAATGTTGTATTCTTGCCTTTCTCTTTGTCCAACATAACTTAGCATATTCATGGTGGATCCCCACTGTTAACTCAATAGACGTGCATGTGTCGATCGCATACTAGATTGTCAAATTAGCTGAGACTTTTTGTTCAGCAAAAAAAACTGAGGCTTCTAATGTTTAATACTTACATATGTATAAATCCGAGTTTCTTTGATCATAGTTTAATATTGGCCAAATTGAATCATTTAGTTATTTTCCAATATTTTTTAATTTTTAATTTTTAATTTTTCTTTTGGGCAATATTTCTTTTAAGAAAAGAGAGGTAGAAGTAGAAAAAGATACTATCATGGAAGCAATGGGGATATCACAAAGATTTAAATCATATCAAGAAAGAAAGCAAGAGCACATGAAGAAGACAATTAAGGAAATATTAAAATTAATTAGAAGCGAATAAGTTAGAAATTTAAAAATAAAAATATTTTGAATGGACTATTTTTATTTTTATTAAATTACACACTTGTATTTTTTTTTTTTTTGGGGTATTATTCTACTTTTTTTAAAGATAAATTATTAAAAATATTAAATTTCACTTTCAAACTAAGCAAATTAAAAATTAGGCCTATGACTTCAAATAGCAAAAAGAGTGAAATAGAGTTGGTATAGGCTTTAGATTCAAATCTTGTAATCAATATATAATGCCAATATAATAAAGACTAATGGGCTCTCGTTTACCATAGAATAGGGTTAGGGTCGGCCAAGAAGAGGTTCTCTGAAATAAATTAAAAAAAAAAAAAAAAAAAGAGTGGCTATGAATAATTTGACCAAATTAATCATCTTAAGCTAGAGTGGCCATATAATAGTAAATATATTCTCTTTTAGGTAAGATCTTTAAACTTTAATTTTTAGTTTTTTAGGTTTTATGTACAACTTTTTAAAACCTTATTTTTTCTTGTATTTTTTCACTTTTTTAAAAAAAAATTCAAAATACAAGTATACTTTAACACATTTAAAAAAAAAAAAAAAAAAACTAGATAAGTTATTTACAAATAAACCCCTAAATACATCCCCTTAACGCAAAATGGAAAAGATGATATTCACTTGTCTATTCCCTTGTTCCAAGCTAGATTCTCATTACCCAAATGGACATTGCTATGAATGGCTCATGAATGGGACTACCCACAGGACTCAAGCTATATGGAACTTGGCCTGATCTTAGAGTTTCTAGGCTTTCTAAAGCTATCTTCATGTAGTCAACAAAATAAACATTCCAACAACAAATAAATAAATACAATAAACAAGATTAAAGATTTAAAGATTATATCAAACTTGTAAATCTCTCAACATTCATATGATAAATAGATCGCCACTCACTACGATTATGAGAATAAATGCAATATGGACATAGTTTTATCTTAGAAGAACAAAAAAATAAAGATCGAGAGAGAATGAGAACATTTTGGACATCTTTAAGAGATCAAGAATACTTCTTCTTCTTCTTCTTCTTTTTTTTTTTTTTTTTTTTTTTTTGCCTTTTTTGATGAATAAAGAGAGTGATAATCCATCCATGGGATATGTACTCATATATATGCGGGTAAGTTTCTTTTATTTATAATTTTTACCCTTTATTGGATACACAAGTAGGGTTGCACGTACCTGATAGTAAGAATTTTTAGAGTAGCTGTATTTGCCATGACCACCATTAGCGGGTAGTGAATCAGACACCATTTTTGTGGCATATTCCCCGTTTACATGGACTGAATCAAGCACTGGTTCTGCCATTTGATATTTTGTTATTGTATATGTGTGTGTGTGTCTGAGTGTAGCAAGGTTTTGAGGGGACTGGTTTGCACTTTATAGAGTAGAAGTGAGCAAACTAATAGTGTGGTACCACCACAAAGGACGCCTGCATATATATAATATTATCTGTAAAGGACATGGGTCCAAGTCTAAGTCCTAAAGAGAGAGGTCGTACTGTAGTTAATATAAAAAAGTCCTGTGCCACAACTCGCCCATGTGGCAAGTTGTGGTTGGTGGAGAATTGTCTCCATATGAACCCACAAAATTATGCCACAAATTGTGACACTAGAACTACTCAGTTAATATTTACATTTGCTTGTTCTTTTTTCCCTTTAAACCTTTTTTCTCATTATATATTATTATTATTATTATTATTATTTTATTCCATCTAGTTATTAAACTAACCAGAAGGAAGTCCAATAGGTATTGTTTCTTTTTGCTGTTCCTTCACGGAGAATAGGGACCCAAGTGAGAACCGGATTCTCGCTGCATAGCTTAGATCCTTTGGAGTATTTGCTCTAAATTTATATGTATTTTATTTTAAGAATAAAGTTCAGTTATAAATTTGATTATAGCTTAAAATTAGAATAAATTAGTCGCTGACCCGTGCGATGCACGAAAGAGTCGAACAAAATTTGTAAATTTTCACTTATAAAAGTTACAACTTAAGAGGGGGGGAAAAAAATACAAAGACCAATAGTGATAACTCCAACACCAATAATGTTATATATAGTCTCAACCTTCAGATGAATAAAATGACTTTGTTAGAGAGTGAAGACAAATAAATGTTCCGAATATTAAGTAAAGGTTGATTAATTATTATAAAAGAGAAAAATCCTTTGAACACTTTTAAGCCAATAAATAAAACAAACACTCGTCACGCACACAAATGAGAGAAATTTGGAAAGAATAGATTTTGGAATATCTAAATGTAAAAAAAGAATAAGAAATACCAGTTGAAAGGCAAAAGAGCGTTAATTGAGTAAAAATGAAAAATGGATCATATATATCATAAAAATAAATAAATAAATAACGAACGTAATTTATAATTCTTAAACCACCCTAATTCAAATAGTAAGGCAATGTACTAACTTTGGCAATCATGTGTTGGATTGTGATGCCCTCATTATCTATCTTCTCTTTTCCTTCCCCCATTGCTTATTTGTCTTATCAATTCAAGGTCTTTTTTTTTTTAACATTTAAGAAAAGCAATTTTGTATAATTTAAAGTTACCAATTAACAATTCAACTTTGTTTAAACTTTAACTTTACTAAAGCTGTTAGTAATCCAAATCCTAAAACCAATCATTCAATTTTTTTTATTTAATTTTTAATAAAGCGTGATGCAAAGAATACAAACTAAATTTGGAAATTATCACAAAAATTCAACCATAAAACTAAATATATGAGTATTTAGTTCCCAAAGTATTGTTTTGTTTGGGAAGTATCACAATGATAGAGATTAGATTATACCTCATATGTTCAGAATAGTGCATATATCTTAATTGGTGTTGTAAAATGAATTTTCTATAATCACACTCCAATGAAAATATTAATCTATAGAAAAAGAGAGGCAAAACTTCATGGGTTTATATATGTTGAAATTTTTGTTGTAGAATTTTCAAGCTCTTGAAACATATATCTAATAGAGTTTTACTTAAACTAAACTATTGTAACACTTGGTAAGATAATTACACGTTAAAGAGAAATAATAAATATATAAGATATAAAACCTAAAATAAAAGAAAAAAAATTGTGGTGATGTGAAAAATTGTGGGAGTTTCAAAGGTTTCGGTTATATATATATATAGATAATAGAAAGATAACATGTGTAATTGTATTTAAATGATTTGTATACAATCATTTTAAGCGAGCTTTAAACTACAACCGAGTTTGTAACCAAATTTTGTTATTATCATTAATAAGTTTATAAAATTAAAGTTTTATTTATTTAAAGATAATTCCTAAAATTACTACTAATTTTATTGCAAAAGAGTTATAACTAGTCGGTAACCATATAATACACAGAAAAGTAACATAGTATGCTTTTTTTTTTTTTGGAAACAAACACACACACACACATACAAGAGAGTGACAATGAGATTCTAATACAAATACACACCACAAACTCATCTTTATATATATATATATATATATATATATATTCTACCATTTATAGGAAACATCATATGCCAAGATTTAATGGAAAATTTAAATATAGAATAGAATTTAAATTCAATTAAAAATATTTATTAAAATAATAATGTACAAGATTGTGAGATCTCAAAAGTTTATGTGGTACAATATTGTGAGGTCAACTAAAAGTTAAATGTCTTTAGTGTGTCCCACATTGCTTAAGAGAGTATGTTGTGTGTAGTATAACTTGCTTCACCTTCCCTTAAAAGTTACCATGACTTTTGAGTGGAGTTGTGGTGTGCCTTTGTGTTAGAATCCCTTTCCCTCTCCCTTGTGTGTGTGTGTGTGTTTGTTTCTCCAAAAAAAAAAAAAAAAAAATGTCTTTAGTGTTTTAAAGATAAATATAATATTTTTAGTAATAGTAACATTATTTTTATATTACGGAAGTTTTAGTGATATTGATTGGTCTCCTTTATTAAATGAACTAGAGTTCAAATTCCTTCTTTTTCACTTATTGTAACTACTGAATTTTTTATAAATAAATAAATGAAACATCACTCTTATAATTAAACTTTCCTTTTTAAATGAAGATTGATCTTTTGAAGGGCAAACAAGATTGGTCCTGGTCATGTTTGCAATTTAATCTCTCTTATAACATTAATGAGTTCTTTTCCATGTTAATTAATTCCTAAAATTATGCTTAATTATATTAGGCTAAGCAAACTTGTTCATGTCAAAACCGGAGTTTATTAAGGTGAATCTTTGGGATAAGTGCTAGTTTATCACTCTCAATCCATTGTGAAATTTTAGTAATATTTTAACCTCTTCCTCATGAAGTTTCCCAGAAGTCTTGCTTTGCTCCCCAAAACCCTTGTTTTCGTGACTTTCCTTGGCTATTCCTGCGTTCCCATTAGCTCAATCGAATCCTTCCACAGTTTCTGTATTTTACCCATATCCGTGTTTTTTTTATCTATACTTATTGTCATGAGTTTTCTACTTTTGAAATGAAAAATCAAGACAAAATGGATCAACTCTTTCAAACTGGAAGCATTAGATGCTCATACGAAGAGCTAATGTTGAAGTAGTTCCAACTAAGACCCTGCAAACAAGGAAGGTCTAGGTAGTAAGTGAGAGTTTGTTTAGACCCCTTTAACAAATTGTTTAACCTAATTTATTAATCAAGTGATTATTTAGATTAATTTTCAGATCTAGGTTAAACACAAAAAGAATCATATCATGTAAAGATGCGGAAAAGTAAATTACACCACAATATGATTACCTAGAAAACCAATGAAACTAATTGTTTCAAGGTAAAAACCTGTAGAGAATTTGACCTAACTATCCTCAAGGTAAACCAAATTCACTATAAGAAAATTGAAGTTTTTATAAAAGATTTAACCCTAAATCTAATGCTACCTCATGTAGTAACTTTCTGACATGACCATATGCAAGCTCCGAATTCACGGACTCCTTCTCTTCTTGGATTTACACCAACACAAGCTGCCTTACTTGTGACTTTGAGACTCCATTCAAAGGTTTCAGATCACCTTCATTTGTTTATCTTGATGCAGCAACTAGTTCTACGAACGCTTGATTGTAGTTTTGGCTCCGGTAAATTCTTGTGTAGTTCAAAGATACAGAACCTTTCAAATCTCACAAAAAGTAACACACAAGTCTTCTTTAGCTCTCTCAAAACGTGGCAAGAGTTTCCCTTTTATATGTGGAGAAGTTTAAGTGAAACCCTAAACATTTTCGCTGGCTTGGGCCTATTTAAAAATCTATAGAACGAGTGTACCTGCGATTCTCGATCGGTCGAGCCTAATTCTCGATCGGTCGAGAAAGGCAGAACCTCACTTTTCTTTTCTGCAAACAGTTGGACTTCAAAACTTGAAACACCCTTATTTAAGCATTGTCTAAACACCTAGACTAGACATGTTTTGATCTCGGTTTGCCAACACAATACAATAATAATTCTAAATATTTAATTCTAAATCTTTAGAACCTAACAGTAAGAATATTGTTGACAAGAAGTGATGGTAAAGGCCCATAAAGAGATCTTCCAAGTCCTTGAAGCTGAGATATGATTTTGAGGTGAATGTGATGAATGTAAGCACTTGTGTTTTTGTGTTTCAACACTAAATGGACCAACATGCTTGGTAAACTACAGACTTGCATTTTAAGTTAAGGGGGGACAAAGTATAGAAAGAAAAAGTTAAAACTATAATTTATTTAGTATTAACAAAATGTCAACAATTAAAGTGCTAAAACTATTACTAATTTTACTAAAAATGCTTACAAATTGATATGGCAATCAATGAGATTAGTACTATATCAATAATATAAGAAAAAAGTTATGCCAAATTAAACTACTACCAATTTTACTATAAAATATTTACAAACTTACACCGCAATGAACGTGCATGATTGACTCCTCATCAACAACATAATAAATAACTTTCTTAATTACTTTTGTTTTTATGTTTTTAAAATTAATATATCAGTTTGTAAGACATATGTAGTAAAATATAATAGTTCTATTATTGTTCAAAATAAATTCCTTTAACCAATAATTAAAGAAAAGGCACAAAAGAACTATTTTTATTTTTCTTTTGAAAAAAAAAAAAAAAAAAAAAAAAAACATAAATTGTAGCTAGGTTTCCCATAATCTCCCATCAAATACAAAATCATATGCATCATCTAATTATATGTCAAATATCACCCTCCGTAAGGTATGAGAAAAATCCCTACACATGTCCATACTTTGCATCCTTATCATTTTGAGTTCTAACTTAAGTATTTGAAACGTTTTGGTCGGTACCATACAAGTTTCATAAGTTCCATTCTGATATTAGTGATGCATGTCATAGAAAACTTGTTTGGAAGTGCAACTACCTATTATATACACTACATTGCCATCGCGCATCCTTAGCGTGACAGTTGTTCCACAAATACGAAATTTTTGTGGGTTGAGAGGGGGGGGGGGCAAGGACCGAAGTTCAAGTTTCTAGGAGAGAGTTTCACACACATATATACTTAGATTAGGCTAAAGTAGAATTTATACATTATATGTGGCATGAATTTGCTAAATTTTCCCTCCTTATGGAACTAATGTATCATGTTTTTGGAATTGGGTGAGGGTGATGTATCGCTTTCAAGTTAACCATTCAAAATTTCAAGGTCTACTTAAAAAATTAAAAATCAAAATCAAAGGTCAGCCTCTAGTAATGAGTATGATGGTTACTTAATAATTTTTATAGCTTATATTGCAATAAAGATAGTTGGTAGGAAGTCAATTTAATAATTTCGAATGATTTTTTTAAGAAATTTTTAGGCAAAATAATTTGTACTCCCTTTTTTTTTTTTGCATAATGTACCCTAAAACATAAGGCAATGGAATTAAGAATGAAGTAAGTGCGTAGGTTAGGGTTATTCTTTTCCACGGATGACTTTGCTTTATTCATAAAGATTCTTTTTGTGATTCTTGTGTGAACCTAGAAATAGATCTTAGATTCTAAATCTCCCAATGAACAAAAAGTATGGTATGGAATTTTTTTTTTCTTTTCTATGGTGGCCTATTGTTTTTTTCTGTTTTATATATGTTTTTGGGTGAATTCATCATACATCTCAAAAGCAACCCTAGTGAACGCGAAATAGTGATTGAGTGCATTGTGTCCGGATATTCTTTTCCATGTGTTAGTTTCCTTCATTTGCATTATTATGAATCATGGTCCAAATTCCTAACCCTGCATGAGTGACAACCTTTATATGATAATTTAGGGTATCTAAAAATAAAAAATGACTATTAAGAGTCTTGTTGTTCAATGACATTATGTATTTTTCTTTATGAAATTGACTAGATTTCAAATCATCTCTCCCTATTGTTGCAAGTATTGATTTAAAATTTTTATTCAAAAAAAAAAAAAAGGAGAGAGAGAGAGAGAGTAGCAAGAGAAGAATTAGTGAGGAGTTAGTGCACCACAAAACTCTTGAACACCTAAATCGGCAAGATTGATATCTTTAATTTACCCAAAAAGTTTAGAGAAAAACAAAAGACTTAAATTTTTTTGATTGAAAGTGGGTTTATGATTTTCATTTTATAATTAAGGGGCCAATTTAAGGTCTCATAAAACTTGATTTACAAGTAAATAAAATCCTTAAAAAATTCAAATTAATATCCTACCCTATAAGTATCCTATTTTCTCTAAAATTTTTTTTTTTTTTTTTAAATTCCTCTAATAAAATGTACAAAAACTTGTAGTCGAGCTAAACTATATTAGTTTTTGACTTCCACTTCTCACTTCTGCCTTTCAATCATTCAACAACTTTTGAGCAAAGTAAAGTAATAAAATCTTTCCACCCAAAAAAATCAATCAAATTAGGCAAATGGCATGTTCTCTTCGAATAAAATAATAGGATCTTGTTAATGTTAAGGTTCTAGACTGTTTTGGGAATTCTTTGATCAAGAACCATGGATACGACAAATGTTATTTAATAAGTCTTACAAACTGACTTTTTATCACCAAAAATTAAATTAACTAAGATATCATTTATTTATTTATTTTGATAATCCAATTGCTACAAGTAGGAAGGGTTCAAACTTTACTAAAGGAGACCAAACACTAACACTGCATTGCAATACTCTTAGTAAGATATTTATTTATTACATTGTTCAAGAAATACTAATCACATTAGTTTTCACATTAATGATTGAATTTGTTTTTAGTAAACTTAAGAATAATTTTAACATTTTCTAATAAACAAAGACAATAACGAGCATTTGCACGAATTTATAATTGTACCACACTGTTAGGTTTTAAAGACTTAGGATTTAATGTGGTTAGAACTCTAATTGGTATTGTTGGCAAACCATAATCAAAACAAGTTATTTAATCTTGCTTAGATGTGCTCAAAGTTGTGCTGTTTATGTAAAGTTGGAATCAAGCTGATGCAAAATTCACTGTGCATCTCGACCTAGCTCAATTGATCGAAGCTTAGGCTCGATCAATCGAATTTCACACAGATGCATTTTTTTCTGCAGATTTTCCAACTCAGCCCTAACTCCTAAAACATTTAGGGTTTTATGTTTTTGCCCTACGTATTTAAGGCAATCTCTAGCCACGTTTTTAGGTTGCTCATATTGCTATTTTGTGTAAATCTCTTGTGAGATCCAGAGGAGCTTTCCTTTACACAAAACTTAGGGTTTTCAAGGAGAATATGTTATCTACACCTTGATAATCAACTCAGATGCTGCCATTGGAACTTAAAGATACACAAGCGGGTGTGCTTGTACTTGCTGGAGAATCCAAGAAAGAAGGAGTCCGTGGTTTCGGAGCTTGCACATGGTCATGTCAGTAAGTTCTACTAGTGGGTAGCAATAAGAAGTCGAGCGTGGAGGCTTGTAAGTCTTATTGTATGAACTTCGATTCTTTCAAGATAGTGGATTCAGGTTTACCTTAAGGATAGCTAGGTTAAATCCTCCCCAGGTTTTTACCGTGTGGTTTCCTGGGTCATCATATCTTTGTGCTATTTACTTTTCCGCTGCTATATACTTGATATGATTGTTTGTTTGTGATAACCTAGATTTGCATAATTTGACTAAGTTAATCACTTGGCTAATTAACTAGGTTAATCTGGTTGTGTTAAGGGGTCTAAAAACCGTTCACACACTACCACTATGTCCATATAATTTAGTGTTGTTCATCAACCACCCGTCACTAATGTAGCCAACTAATGCCAAGCCGATCAAACCGTTAGTTGGGGTTGCAAATGATGAGCGAAACGATGGTTGATGGAGTCTAGGGTTTGCCAACGCAAGCCAATTCGAAAAGCACTTCTAGGTTTTTGATTCTAACAAGGAATAAAAACGACCGTAGGTAAGTTAAAATTGAAGGCTTACCCATTGAAGCAAGTTCGTTCCATTCCATCTTTCATTCACTGAGTTATTGTCATGGACCACTGGGTCCGATGCTCATGTAGATTGAACCAAATCTACTTCTTCTTCTCAACCCAAATCCAAGCCAATTTGAAGTAGATCTACTTCCTCTTAATTAGATCTACAACTTTGGGTTCATAATGTTGAGATCTTCTTTCCAGTTGTAGATCCGCTATCATTTTTCTGTTTGTGTGGTTGTGTAATTTTTTTTCTCTTTTCCTACCGGAGATTGGAGCACCAACGACTATTCCAATAAAAATTGCCACAATCGTAGCCAAAATTTCAATCTAACGACACAGTAGTGGTTTGTCTTTAAAGAATACTAAATGTTAGATTCTAAATATTTAGGTTCTAAATGATTTGTTTGTTGGCAAACCATGTACATAAACTTGTCTATGTATAGATCTTAGTGTCTATGAGTTATATTAGACATTGTTCAAAGTGCTGTAAGTCAGAATTCAAGAACATATAAGTTGCAGGTTTAGGAATTCAAAATCAAGCTAGCTCGATCAAGAGAGAGAAAGCTTTGACCGATTGAGATGTGATTTTGCAAAATTTAAATCTTGCCTAATAGATCATTAAACGTTTAGAGTTTTATTCTAGATTTACTTGGTATATAAGGAAAACCATAAAATGCGTTTTTCAAGACTTGAAGAGCCACTCTTTTGAAATCTAAGAGGTTTTGTGCCTTCTACTCTTTCAAGTATCTACTGGAGATCATCCTTATTCCGTAAGTACCGGTGGAACAAAGTTGCAGCCCAAACTTTAGATATCAAGTACTGCATTGAAGAGCAAAACGTGAACTGGAGGTTCATGTTGGGGTAGGTTCACATCAAAGAAGTTTGAGGGTTTTAGAACTAGGTTTGATAATCGTTGTTAAGTTTACTAATAATTTAATATTCTTTACTATAAAATTTTATTTGATAGTAGATTGTTCTTCTTGAGATTGGTCCCCCCAGGTTTTTTACCTTGAAACTAAGGCTGCGTTTGTTTCGGCTGAAAATGAATTTAGGAAAATATTTTACACCCTCCCGTGTGTTTGGTTGCGCATGGAAAATTTGGTCAAATGGAAAACATTTGCGTTGACCATAAAATAAACCCCTCAGACCCGTAAAACAATTGCAAGAGTTATTTTACCTTCAAAGCATTTCTGAAATTCTTCACTCCACATGGTCCGACTTGCCAAGCTCTTCAGCTCCACCCCACGCACCAACGAAAGGGAGACAGAGCTCCACCCCACACGCCGACGCCAGTCCGAGGTCCACCCACACTCCAACGAGCAGCACCGCCGTTTTCCCCTCCACCCCGGTGAGTTTTCTCCCTTTTCTTCTCTCTCTCACTCAACCTCACCTCCGCCTACTTGAGCTCTACATGTACTCAATCCACCAAGGCAAAACTCTCCCTCACGTGGGCGAAGCCCATCTCATCTCCAACATCCTTGATTCGTCACTCCCACGCCACCTGTGAAACGCTTCTCTCAAACCCACCCTCTACAATACCCGATCCATCCAAGACCGATCTCGTTGCCACCGCTGAAGATCGTCAAGACTGATCTTGTTGACTCGATCTCCATCTCTTTCCCGATCTATCTCTCTTTCCCTCAGTCTCTCACTCTTTCTTCCTCCCTCTCTCTCAATTTGACCGAGTTTAGCTTGTGAATGAATGGAGCTAATGGATTTTTGTTTTGTTAACTATATATACTGAAATTTTATATTATAAAATTTGTTTGGAAGCTGAGAAAATGTGAAAATTTTGTAAGAAAATAGCACTTTCAGAATGTTACTAAACACCGAAAATCGTTTTCCAGACTATTTTCCATTGCAAAACCAAACACCCGAATTTCATTTTCCTTAGGGGAATTCATTTTCCCCTGCATTCATTTTACACTCGGAATTCAATTTACATAGAGCCAAACACAGCCTAATTTGTTTCATTGGTTTTCTTGAATCATCATATTTTATGTTATTTATATTTTCCCATGCATGATATGTATGATTTATGTTTAACCTAAGGCTTACATAATTGACTTAATTAACCACTTGACCATAAAATTAAGTTAAACATTGTTTGATCAGCAGTCTAAATCCTATACATTTTAGATTGAGACTACCTTTACCAAGCCAGGATATGATGGACCACTAAAGAAGCAGTCATCACCCACCGACCTTTCTCGCTCTCTCCAAGATGTTATCTAATTGTAATTTTAAAATGCTCACTGGTGATGCCAAAAATCGTCAATTAGTCGCACAATACTCACGTGCTCGAAACAAGATCTGCAAAACAAAAACAAAGAAAACCCTAAAAGAGTACCGGTGTGGTACTGGCTAAAGACCCTCCGAATGTTAAGTCAGAGAACTTTTCTCAACTCTAGAGTGCTAGAGTTTGAGTGAATTATGCGTACCTTGTTTTCTAAGAGCCTTTGGGTTTTTATAGTGATGTAAAACCGACTTTCCTTTCTTGCATGGGAAAAGATCATCATTAATGGGCGTATATTACGGGATCCTTCTCATGTTAGGATTCTATTCATATTGGGACTCTATCAACTAGGGTTAATCATAGACACAAGTTGTTTCCATTTAGAGTTACTTGGAGGTCACTCAAACCATATGGATGCCACGTGGCCTTGAGGTCCGTCTGCCTCGCGTTTGCATATCTTGGATCCATCCACTATTAGCCAACTGGTCAAGCATCGTCAGGTTTATTTCAATTGACCCGTCATCCCTAATTTTACCCTCTTCAGTTGCCCCCTCACTCCATGGGTCCATGATCTCTGAGTGGACGGACACGTGGAGTGACGATTCAACTTGCCTCCTGAGAAACACCCCCAGCCTCATAGGCTAGCCTAGGGTCATTAATATCATAGGGACATGTGGCGTTGATTTAGTGTTCCATCTCTTGGAACGAAGTGTCCCTTCGTCTTTCATGTCGTTCCCTCCATATAAACCTGCCTTTTTAACCCTCATTTCTTACTTTCCATAGAAATCTTACGATTAGAGCGCTGCCATCACCACTAATAAACGAGCATACCATTCACCTAGTGCATCCGTCATTAACACCTTTTTGCTGCTCATTTTCAACCGGTAAGTACTCTTCTCCTTCCATTAAATTTGAGTGTCTTAGGGTTTACCGTCACGTGTAGGTGACAAATGTCTAGTGCGTCAAGTAACCAATCATGTGTTCACGATGGAGCGGGCTACGATGAAGTGTTTCTGTCAGGTCAAAAAGAACCCGACACTTCAAGTGAAGAGAGGAACCCGTCAACCACCTCTCCTTCAAAGGATGAGGATTTGGAGATGGATGGGTCAGAAGGTAGCTTTAGTGACGGTCTAATTGGAGATGAACCTCCAACCCAATCCATCATAGGTCCTGATGAACTTAGGGAGTTCATAATGCTACCCTTATGGACAGTTAATGATTTTATTTCAACAATCAAAGAACCCCACTTCAAGACACTTAGGGAGAAATACCAGATACCCGTCAACATACCCATTCGTCTACCTTATAAGTTAGAGAAATGTTACTACGAGGGTGTTGAAGGTGTCGGGGTCTATGAGCAGATGCTGAAGGCAGGGCTCAGATTCCTCCTAAGTTCATATCACCGTTGCCTCCTTCAGTATCTAGGTGTGGCCATCACCCAGATCTCCCCAATCGCCTGGAGGGTCTTCCTTGGTGCGGAGGTCTTATATAGGGCTATGTCCGACAGAGCACAGAGGTTAACGGTGGAAGAATTCTTTAATTGCTACCATCTGGCTGAGATTGCTCAGTCAAAGGGCATGTACAGTTTTGTGCCCAAGAGCCCATTGTTGAGGCTCGTGTGTGAAACCCTCGACTCTAATAGAAACTGGAAGAGTCGATATTTTTTCTTGGAAGGTGACGAGTGGATGTGTCATCCTGGCCAGCATGAATATATGCCCGTCGACACAACATGGGGCATAATGCCCCCATCCGGTATGCATCCGTCTATATTCAAGTTTTTAATTGTTTGTGTCAAATGTTACTCTAGCCATCTTCTTTCTCTTTCTTTTACAGTTCAAGACCATCCACAAGTCTCACTAGAGCAGTGGACATGGGCTAAATTGGTCACCCCTGACACCTTCTTTTGGTATTATGATGGACCAGAGCCCACAACAGCCGCCCGTCGCTACGATATTCAAATTCGCTAGCGTAAGCCTGTCACCTAATATGTTTTTTTTTTTTTAAATATTATCAAACACCTGACATCCATCCCCTTTGTGCAGAAATGAACGTTGCCAAGAGAAGGGCCTATATCAAGCAGTAAGCTACTTTAAAGAAGCAACAGGAGGGTCAGACCCCTAAAGGGATGGGTTCGGCCAACCCGTCTATTAAAATGAAATAGCCAGAGAAGACTGGCCGTCTTCCAAATAAACCCAAAACTGTCCCTGAACCCGTCGTGGGTTTGCAAGCCTAGGCCAAGAAGACGGTCACTCAGCCTGGCCTAGGAAAGGGCAAAGGATTTATAACAGGTTCTGTCCCCGTCGCTAAAAAACCACCCGTCCTCCTCTGTGAGGACTCTAAGTACGCATTGGAGCAGCTCTCGTCCATCATCATGGTTGATGATTATGAGGACTTAAGCAACCACACAATTGAGGCCATGGGGGAAACCGGGCTTTTTTGTATTGCTCAGGTAACTACGTCTGTCCTCCTTTTTTCTTTTTTCTTTTTTCTTCCCTTCCACTCACCTTGTTACTAACCCCTCTGCCTTCAGGCAATGTTAATAATGAAGAGGTTGATGGGGCGTTGCCTAAACCACGAGATAGCATTGGACCATATAAGGGCAAAGGCAAGGTCGACGGAGGACGAGCTGAACAAGTTGAGGGCTTGGAAGACGGTCTAGGAGAAGAAACTTGCTCTATCAGAGGAAGCTAGGGGTGAGTTAGAGATGCAGATGGAGCTATTGAAGCAGGTCTTAGAGGAAAAGGAAAAAGAAATCAGTGACACCAAGAACCAACTCTGTCAGGCGAAGGAGGAAGCGATACGTGAGTATCGTGACTTCGATGCCCTTCTAGCAGAGCTTAGAGGCTCCTTTGTTGAAGGCTTCGATGACGCCCTCCGTCAAGTCAAGACTTCTTATCCTAACCTAGATGTATCTCATGTCACTATTAATACCCAAGACCAAACCTCAGTTCAGCTCGTCCACTCCGAGATCACGGATGAGTTGTTCACTGATGATGCCCCAATCAACGACCCTCATGGTGACGTAGGAAATGCGTCTGAAAGCCAAATCAAAGCCATCATTGACAGCGCCTGTCACTTTGATGTCATTCAAGTGGAGGAGGAGAAAAAAGAAAATACCCCCGTTCAGCAGTAGTTTTTTTTTTTTTATTTTTTTTTTTTTATGTAAAGATTTTGAAGAACATTTAATGTTTAATTTAACCGTTGCCTTCTATATCTAAACTTCCCCCTTTATGGGCTTTAGCAATATTTCATTACTTATTTTGTTTCATTCGTCTACTTTTATACCTTTTTACAAATCCAATCAGTTATGGCTATGTATGAATATAACCCGTCTTTAGGATGAATCCATCCTCTTGTGGACTTTTAATGTTAATTCAATGTGTTGCCAAAACCGTCCACTGTATGGACCTTATAATTATCGATGAATCCGTCCTCTTATGGACTTGTACTTTTGATCCAACGTGTTGTTGAATCCGTCCTCTTTGTGGACTTTTAATTATCATCCTCTCGGATGAACCCGTCCTCTTATGGACTTATTTTGATCCAACGTGTTGTTGTATCCGTTCGACTTTGTGGATTTTTAATGATCATCCTCTCGGATGAACCCGTCCTCTTATGGACTTATTTTTTATCCAACGTGTTGCTGAATCCATTCACTTTGTGGACTTTAATGATCATCCTCCTGGATGAACCCGTCCTCTTATGGACTTTTTTTTTTATTTTATCCAATGTGTTGCTAAATCCGTCCTCTTATCGACTTATTTTTTATCGAATGTGTTGTTGAATCTGTCCTATTATGGACTTTTATTTTTGATCCAACGTATTGTTGTATCCATTCCACTTTGTGGATTTTAAGTGATCATCCTCTCAGATGAACCTGTCCTCTTATGGACTTATTTTTTATCCAACATGTTGTTGAATCCGTCCACTTTGTGGACCTTAATGATCATCCTCCCAGATGAACCCTTCCTCTTATAGACTTTTATTTTTGATCCAACGTGTTGTTGAATCCGTCCTCTTATGGAGTTATTTTTGATCCAATGTGTTGTTGAATCCGTCCTTTTATGGACTTTTATTTTTGATGCAATGTATTGTTGAATCTGTCCACTTTGTGGATTTTTAATGATCATCCTCTCGGATGAACCCATCCTCTTATGGAATTATTTTTTATCCAATGTGTTGTTGAATCCATCCACTTTGTGGACTTCAATGATCATCCTCCCGGATGAACCCATCCTCTTATGGACTTTTATTTTTGATCCAACGTGTTGTTGAATCCCTCCACTTTGTGGACTTTTCATGAATATGTAGACATGTAGATTTATACACGATATTTCTGAATAACTCCTCTTATTGTGTGGTAAACATGCGTGTAAAAATTGTTCCAAAATAAAACTTGCCCTTTAGGCTTAAAAGGAACTATAAATAATAAAACCTCTAACTAGAAAGCAAAAAACTAGAAATGAGAAGTATTGTTTTATTGTTCATGTTCTCGCCTGCTGGTAGTATTTCTTCAGGTGCTTCGTGTTTCATGGGTGATGCAGCTTTTGCCCATCCAATGTCTCCAAGTGGTAGGTTCCCTTCCTATGCCATGATACAACTCTATATGGTCCTTCCAAATTAGGTCCTAGCTTTCCCTGGGAGGTATCTTTTGTGGCGCCCATCACCTTTCTCAGGACAAGATCTCCAACCTGTAAGTCCCTATGTCTGACCTTAGAGTTGTAGTGCTTGGCCATGAGATTTTGGTATCGTGCTAACCTCTGTTCAACTGTTACTCTTACTTCATCCACCAGGTCAAGCTGCAGGCACATAACTTCATCATTCTTGCTTTCATCATGGTTCTCTACCCTGTAGCTTGTAAGTCCCACTTCAGCTGGGATGACCGCCTCGCTTCCGTATGCTAGTCGAAACGGGGTTTCTCTCATAGGCGTTCTTGCCGTTGTCCTGTTCGTCCACAAAACACTCAGTAGTTCGTCCGGCCATATACCCTTTGCCCTTTCGAGCTGAGACTTGATGATTTTGGGCAAGGATCGGTTCATAACATCAACTTGTCCATTGGCTTGCGGGTGGGCGGGTGACGAGTAGTGTTTCTTGATCCCTAGTTGTGAGCAAAAGTCTCTGAATGCGTTGTTGTCGAACTGCTTCTCGTTGTCTAAGACCAGCACCCTAGGTATACCATACCTACAGATGATATTTTTCCATACGAAACTCCATATATTCTTTTCCGTGATAATCGCTAGGGCTTCCGCTTCTACCCATTTGGTGAAGTAGTTAATGCCGACTACAAGGAACTTCAGTTGTTTGACTACTGTTGGGAAAAGGCCCATGATATCCAACCCCCATTGAGCGAACGGCCATAGGGCCGTCATTGGAGTAAGCTCCTCTATTGGTTGCCTGATGAGGTTGCAGAATCTTTGACACTTATCGCACGTTTTGACATATGCATGGGCATCCCTTTGCATGGTTAGCCAGTAGTACCCAGCCTAGATTAATTTATGAACCAACGATCGTGATCTATAGTGGTTTCCACATACTCCTTCATGGATTTCTCTCATAACATAGACTGCTTCCTCGGGGACGAGGCACCTTAGGTATGGTCGGGAGAAGCCTTTCTTATATAAAACGTCCTTAATCAAAATGAAGTGAGTTGCTTGAACCTTCAACTTCCTCATAGCCTCCTTATCATCTGGTAGCACGCCATCCTTTAGGTAGGAGGCTATTGGCGTCGTCCAATAGTTCGCAGAACCTATCTCCTGCACACTGGTATTGTTTATCAATGATGATATTTAAATGAAGGACAATACCTGACCAGGGATGACCATATGTTTTGCTAAAGGAGCTTTAGCAAGTCGGTCGGCGTGCTCGTTCTCCTCTCTTGGGATTTGAACAAACTTTACTCGAAGGTTGTTAACTCGATATTTCACCTGCTCAAGGTACTTCTTCATCCATTCATTCTTGCAGTCGTAATCTCCATTAACTTGGCTGGTTACTATTTGGGAATTGCAGTACACGACAAAATTTTTAGCTCCCGCAGCCTTTGCAAGGTCCAGCCCTATTATCAGGGCTTCATATTTTGCTTCGTTATTGGTCATGGGGAATTCCAGACAGATCATGCATTCGATCTTATCCCCTTCCAAGCTATGGAGTATCACACCAGCTCCTCCTACTTGCCTATTGGAGGATCCATCTGTGAGGATGCTCCATTGTGGAATCTCTTCTACCCCCTGGCCTTCCACAAGAGTGAATTCTGCGATGAAGTCAGCTACCAGTTACCCCTTTATAGCCGTGCGCAGTCAATACTGTATGTTGAATTCATTCAATTTGACTGCCCATAATGCCATCCGTCTTGCAGCTTTAGGGGTTTGTCTATCAAGACGACCACAGTGCATACTTGGAAATACGGCTTAGGATTTCGTGCCACAGTTACCAACACAAAAGTGAGCTTTTCCATCTAGGGGTACCTTTCTTCTGCTCCTTGTAGTGCCCAGCTTGTGAAGTATACGGGCTTCTGCACCCCGTCCTCTTCTCTGACCAGAGCCGAGCTGACAGCAATTGGAGAGACAGCTAGGTATAGGAATAGTTCTTCTCCTAGCTTGGATGGACTTAGTAATGGCAAAGAAGAAAGATATACTTTCAGATCTTCAAATGCTTGTTGGCACTCAATCGTCCATTCAAACGACTTCTTCAATGTGCAAAAGAAAGGTAGGCACTTATCCGTTGCCCTTGAGACGAACCTATTTAATGCAGCCACCTTGCCATTTAAGCTCTGTACCTCCTTGATTGTCTTTGGTGGAGCTAACTCCAGTATGGCCTGTATCTTTTCTAGGTTGACCTAGATACCTCTTTGGGATACCATGAATCCGAGGAACTTTCCTGCCGTCACACTGAACACGCACTTGTTTGGATTCAGCTTCATGTTATACGATCGGAGAGTATTGAAGGTCTCTTGGAGGTCATTCAAGTGGTCGTCCTCCCCTATGCTTTTTACCAACATGTCTTCCATATAAACTTGCACATTCCTTCCAATCTTATGTGCGAACATTCTGTTCATTAGCCTTTGGTATGTGGCGCCCTTGTTCTTGAGTCCAAACGACATCACTTTGTAGCAAAAGAGACCTTGGCTGGTGACGAATGAAGTTTTCTCCTGATTATCCTTACTTAGCTTGATCTAGTTGTAACTAGAGAATGCGTCCATAAAGCTTAGCAGTTGGTGTCTTGCGGTGGAGTCTATCAGGGTGTCAATCCGTGGGAGAGGATAGCTGTCCTTGGGGCAGGCCCTATTTAGGTTTGTGAAATCTACGCACATCCTCTACTTCCCATTAGCTTTCCTGATCATTACCACATTTGCCAGCCAGTCAGGGTAGTATACTTCTCGTATGAAGTTTGCTTCCTGTAATTTCTCAACCTCCTCAGCTATGGCTTCATCCCGTTCCTGTGCGAACACCCGTTTTTTCTGCCGGACAGGAGAGAATGAGGGTGACACATTCAACCTGTGGACTATGACTGATGGATCAATTCTTGGCATGTCCTCATGACTCTAGGTGAATACATCCTGGTTTTCCCTTAGGAATATTGTGAGTGCTTGACGTACGTGCTGGCTGGCCAAAGTACCTATTCTTGTCGTCTGTTCAGGCCTGGAAACATTAAGGGGTACTTCTTCCAACCCTTACACTGGTTCTACTACCGTCCGTTGCTCTTCTATGCACATGGTCTGCAACTGGTCATCCATTTTCAGCATGGCTATGTAACATTCGCGTGCTACCACTTGATCACCCCTTACCTCTCCTACTCCGTACTTGGTTGGAAACTTGATCATCAAATGGTAGGTCGAGGTCACAGCTTTCCACGAATTCAAAGTGGACAACCTAATATGGCGTTGTATGCAGATAAACAATCGACCACCAGGAAGGTGACATCCTTGGTGATCTGCTGAGGGTAATCTCCAATCGACACTGGCAGGGTGACTGCTTCTAGGGGATGCACCCTTGTTCCTTCAAATCCTACAAGTGGTGCGTTGGTTGGAATCAACCGTTCTCTCTCTATTCTCATTTGCTGGAATGCCGAATAGTATAGGATATCAGCAAAACTTACATTGTCCACAAGGACCTGATGGGTGTTATAATCTCCTACACCTATGCTGACTATGAGTGCATCGTCATGTGGGTGATGGAGATGTCAGGCATCTTCCTCCATGAATCCAATTACGAGGTTATCGATTTATGCCATCTTTGGGGCGTACCCCATCAGGTAGACGTTCTAAACCATCCATAGGTATGTTTTGCATCCCTTCTTGGAAGAACTAGAAGCCGCATTGCCCCCTACGATCATCCTTATGTCTCCCAAGGGTGGCCTAGGGTGCTCGTTTTCTCTTCGGGCAAGTTGCCTTTGGGGTTGTTCCGTCCCTTCCTTACCAATGAACCTTTATAACTTCCCTTGTCTGATGAAAGCTTCTATCTGCTGCTTCAAATCGTAGCACTCGGATGTGTCGTGGCAGTGATCGTGGTGGAAACAACGACAGTATTTGTCTCTAGATCATTTGCTAGGGTCCCCATTCAGCTTGCCAGGGAATGTTAATGCCCCTTCATCTTTGATCTGCATCAGGACTTGATAAATTGGTGTGTTTAAGGGGTGAATTTAGTAAATCTCTCTGTGGGAGGTTTGGTGTGTCTATCCTCCCTTTTGTCTCCTGTCCTGGCCATCTTTGGCCCCTTATCATGCCGGGTTTCCTCCTGTCTCTCTCTCTTTTTAGGCTTTTCTTCACGAGCCAACAACGCGTCTTCCACATTCATATACTTAGTAGCCCTGTAGAGCACATTTGACATGGTTTTTGGGTCATTCTTATATAAGGAAAACAGAAACTTACCCTTCCGCAGCCCATTTGTGAACACGGCCACGAGTATCTTATCGTCGGTCTCATCGATCGAGAGTGCCTCTTTTTTGAAATGAGCTATGTAAGACCTTAGCGCCTTGTCCTCCTGCTGCTTAATGTTCATCAGGCACACAGTGGACTTCTTATACCTATGCTCCTCGATAAAATGAGAGGCAAACTAGGCACTTAACTCCTTGAAAGTACTAATGGAGTTAGGTGCTATCCTGCTGAACCAAATCCTTGCAGGTCCCTTCAGTGTAGTGGGGAAAACTCTGCACATGATCTTGTCTGGCACCCCTTGAAGGTGCATCACGGTCTTGAAAGAGTCCAAGTGGTCCAAGGGGTCCTTGGATCTGTCGTAGCTCTCTACCTACAGCATATGAAACTTTGGTGGAAGGGGGAAGGGCGAGTCAGTTCGGTGAACCAAGTTGTCGAGATCACTAGACACCCATCCCCTAAGGGCGTTCATCATGAGGTCCATCCACTCCTTCATCATCTGCATCTCCACGACTATGTGTGGGGGAGCGGTATCTGTATCAGAAGGACGGCTGGTATCCTATCGCTCTTGTCTGCTTAGGGCGTTGCTACCTTCTAGCCCTTCTTGGTTCCTCCTTTCAGCGCTAGTTCCTTCCTGATCTTCCTCTTGGGTGTTCAATATTGCGTTTTTCTGGCACAACTATTCCTCTAGGTCATGATTCTGCTTGGTGAGGCGTTCCACTGCCGCTGCGAGGGTTGAACTTGTCTCTCTAAGGCAGTGGTGCGTGGTTCGTCGCCCTGATTGTTAGTGGTGGTTGCCATCGAACGAGTAAGTACCATGCAACTTTTTGTCTGGGAAGCGATAAGTATGGCTTATCTTCGCAACTTCCCCACAGACGGCGCCAACTGATGATGCAGAAAATTGTCAGTTGGTTGCACAATACTCGCATGCTCAAAACAAGATCTGCAAAACAAAAACAAAGAAAACCCTAGGAGGGTACCAGTGTGGTACCAGCCAAAGACCCTCCGAAGGTTAAGTTAGAGAACTTTTCTCAACTCTAAAATGCCAAAGTTGGAGTGAATTATGTGTACCTTGGTTTTTGAGAGCCTTTGGATTTTTATAGTGATGTAAAACCGACCTTCCTTTCTTGCGTGGGAAGGCTTTTTCATATGGAGAAGATCATCATTAATGGGCGTATATTATGGGATCCTTCTCATCTTAGGATTCTATTCATATTGGGACTCTATCAACTAGGGTTAATCGTAAAACGCAAGTTGTTTCCATTTAGGGTTACTTGGAAGTCACTCAAACCATATGGATGCCACGTGGCCTTGAGATTTATCTGCCTCACATTTACGTATCTTGGATCCATCCACTATTAGCCAACTAGTCAAGCACCCTCAGGTTTATTTCAATGGATCTGTCATCCCTAATTTTACCCTCTTTAGTCACACATGCACAGACTAAGCTTTGCCACTCAAAATATTAGGAATTATTTGTGTTTTTTTTTTTCCTCAAGAGTTATACGTTCAAACGAATAAGATTATCCAAAAATTATCTCACCCCGATCATTTCCAAACATGAGTCTCTTTTGGGCCTGTCAACCTGTCAATGGGCAGACTCTAGGGTAGGATCATAGATGTAACCAAAAGAATATTTGCAGCAATAGAAAGGGACAGTAGATATTGTGATAGAATTATTGGTACGATCATTATATTTCAAGATTTTATCATAGCAAAACTACGAAGACCGAGCCTAAAGCTAGCCAACTCCACTAGTCCATAGACTTGAAGTCTAGTGATCTCACCCTAACCAATAGTTTGTTTATGAAGAGGAAAAATTATGCATGACAAAGCTATCTGGATAGAGGTGGCATGGACAGACGTGGTATGTAAGGAACCGAACGACCACGTCGCATCCAGCCCATTATTATGTGGTCTCCAAGGAATCTTAAATGGAAAATACTTGCGACACACGATTAGCCCTGGTTTGTAGAGTCCCAACATGAGTAGAATTCTAGAAGATACATACATTAATATGAATCTTCCCACAAGGAAATATCTTGTCCATCACGTTTAGGATTCTGCGAGAAGAGTCCTATAAGGAAAAAACTTCCGCACCAAGGAAAAGAGCTCAACCCTCTACTACTATAAAAACCTCAATACTCTCATAGACCAAGGTACGCATAATCTACCCCTGCTCTAGCACTCTGGAGTTAAGAATAGTTCTAACTTAACCTTCGGAGGGTATTTGGCCGGCACCATACCGGTGCTCTCTGTTAGGTTTCTCTCTTTGTATTGTGCAGGTTTTACATCTAAGTACGTAGGTATCATGAGGCTCACTGGTGAATTTTCGGCATCATCAGTTGGCGCCGTCTGTGGGAAATTACAGTTGAGATTCGTAAGCCATATTGTCGTTTCCCAGACAAAAGGGTGGCATGGCACTCACTCGCTCAATGGCAACCACTAACGACGTTCAAGGAGAGGAACCACCCACAACTGCCCTCGAAAGACAAGTTCAAACTCTCACTGCTGCCGTGGAACACCTCACTAAACAGAACCACGACTTGGAAGAAAAGCTGCACCAGAAGAATGCAGCACCGAATGACCAACAAGAAGATCAAGAAGGGACCAGCGCTGAAAGAAAAAACCAGGAGAGACTTGAGGGCAGCCACGCCCCAAGCAGACCGGAGAGGCAGAATTTAAGCATGCCATCCCTCACGGATACAACTCTGCCACATATTGTCATAGAGATGCAGGCGATGAAGAAGCAAATAGAGGTTATGATGAATGCGCTCAAGGGGCGAGTTTCTAGTGATCTTGACGATTTGGTCAACCGCACCGACTCGCCTTTCACTACAGCCGTGAACTCCTTCCCCCTACCCCATAAATTTTGCATGCCGCACATAGACAGTTACGACGGAGTAAATGATCCTCTGGACCATCTAGAAACCTTCAAGACCCTAATTCACCTTCAAGGGGTAGCAGGCGAGATCATGTGTAGGGCCTTCCCTACAACGCTCAAGGGCCCCGCACGGATATGGTTCAGCCGACTTACGCCGAACTCCATCAACACTTTCAAGGAGCTAAGCGCTCAGTTCACCACGCACTTCATTGGAAGGCACAGGTATAAGAAGTCCACGGCGTGCTTGATGAGTATCAGGCAACGAGAGGACGAGACGCTGAGATCCTACATAACGCGCTTCAATAAGGAAGCGCTCTCGATCGATGAAGCTGATGACAAAATACTGGTAGCAGCTTTCACGAACGGGCTACGGAAGGGTAAGTTCTTGTTCTCTTTATACAAGAACGACCCAAAAACCATGTCAGAAGTACTCTACAGGGCAACCAAATACATGAATGCCGAAGACGCATTGCTGGCTCGGGAGGAAAAGCCTAGAAAAAGGGAGCGACAGGAAGATGCCCGACAGGATTGAGATCGAAAGGATGACAAACGCTCCTAGCCCCCTACAGGGAAATTCACGAATTTCACCCCGTTGACTACCCCAATAGACCAGGTGCTAATGCAGATCAAGGATGAAGGATCCCTAACCTTTCCTGAAAAGTTAAAGGGAGATCCCAATAAGCGATCTAAGGACAAGTATTGCCGTTTCCACCGTGATCACAAACATGATACGACTGACTGCTATGACTTAAAACAGCAAATCGAAGCCCTTATTAGGCAGGGAAAACTGCAGAAGTTCGTCAGTAAGGAATGGAGGGATCAGCAACATCAAGAGCAGCCACCTCGACAAGAAAATGAGCGGCCCAGACCACCTATAGGGGATATAAGAATGATCGTAGGGGGCACGACAACTATGGGGTCGTCCAAGAAGGCTAGAAAGGCATACCTCAGGATGGTTCATAACGTCCAGTTAACGGGCTCCGTACCAAAGATAGCACGGATAGAGAGCCCGATCGTAGGATTCTCAGAAGAAGATGCCCGACGTCTTCACCACCCTCATGATGATGCACTTGTCGTCACCTTACGAGTGGGGGACTTCAACATGCACCGGGTGCTGATCGACAATGGTAGCTCAACAGACATCCTATATTGCCCGGCATTCCAGCAAATGAGGATTGATAGAAAACGGTTAATACCGACAAATGCTCCGTTGGTTGGTTTTGGAGGTACGAGGGTATTCCCATTGGGCGCGATCACGCTTTCGGTAACATTAGGTGATTATCCTCAGCATATCACTAAGGATGTGACTTTCCTTGTGGTCGACTGCTCATCCGCTATAATGCTATCATCAGACGACCCACCCTTAATTCATGGAAGGCGGTAACGTCAACATACCACCTAATGATCAAATTTCCTACGGAGTACGAGGTTGGACAGCTACGAGGAAATCAGGTGGCCGCACACGAGTGCTACATTGCCATGATGGAGATGGAAGATCACCAGCAGACCATGTGCATGGAAGAGCAACAAACCATAGCCAAAGAAGGGAACCAACCACCCCGAAACGTTGGACGGGCAAAATATGCAGCACCCATGGAACATGGAGCACCTACGAAAATACTACCAATAGAGATAATATGAAGAACAACGGCGCTCCCTAATTTCCCATTTTATTTAGTTTTTTAGTTTTTTGCTACAATATGTTTTTAAGCCCAAGGGGGCAAGTACTTTTCTACAAATGCATGATTTGTTAATTAATAAGAGGAATATTCAGACACAACTATATTTTCCTACCTGCATTCCTACAAAGTCCACAAGATGGACGGGTCACCTCAAGAGGGTAAACACTCCCACAAAGTGGACGGATATAAATTACAGTCCACAAAGTGGACGGATCATCCCAAGAGGATGAAAATTACAAGCCCACGACCCCAAGTGAACGACCAACAAGGTGACAAGGTAACACTTAGTCACCTCAACAAGTCCACGACCCCAAGTGGACGACCAACAAGATGACAAGGTAACACTTTGTCACCTCAACAAGTCCACAACCCCAAGTGGATGATCAACAAGGTGACGAGGTATCACTCAGTCACCTCAACAAGTCCACGACCCCAAGTGGACGACCAGCAAGATGACAAGGTAACACTTTGTCACCTCAACAAGTCCACAACCCCAAGTGGACGACCAACAAGGTGACGAGGTATCACTCAGTCACCTCAACAAGTCCACGACCCCAAGTGGACGACCAACAAGATGACAAGGTAACACTTTGTCTCCTGAACAAGTCCACAACCCCAAGTGGACGACCAACAAGGTGACGAGGTAACACTCAGTCACCTCAACAAGTCCACAACCCCAAGTGGACGACCAACAAGATGACAAGGTAACACTTTGTCTCCTGAACAAGTCCACAACTCCAAGTGGACGACCAATAAGGTGACAAGGTAACACTTAGTCACCTCAACGGGTCCACGACCTCAAGTGGACGACTAACAAGGTGACGAGGTAACACTTAGTCGCCTCAACAAGTCCATGACCCCAAGTGGACGACTAACAAGATGACAAGGTAACACTTTGTCACCTCAACAAGTCCACAACCCCAAGTGGACGACCAACAAGGTGACGAGGTAACATTCAGTCACCTCAACGAGTCCATGACCCTAAGTGGACGACCAACAAGATGACAAGGTAACACTTTGTCTCCTCAACAAGTCTACAACCCCAAGTGGATGACCAAAAAGGTGACGAGGTAACACTTAGTCACCTCAACAGGTCCAAGACCTCAAGTGGACGACTAACAAGGTAACGAGGTAACACTTAGTCGCCTCAATAAGTCCACAACCCCAAGTGGACGACCAAAAAGGTGACGAGGTAAAACTTAGTCACCTCAACAAGTCCGCAACCAAAAAATTACAATCGAAAAAGTGGACGGACAAATAAATAAATTTTAAAAAAAAATGAAATGGACGGATGCATGTCCATTAACAAAAAAAAAAAAAAGGGACGGACGCATGAAGTACAGGTGCATGTGTCCATGGACGGACACCACAAAAAAATTTTAAAAAAAAGGTGGACGGATGTCCATGAACAAAGGTGAAAAAAATAAATAAATAAATAAAAAAGGTGGACGGATGTCCATGAACAAAGGTGGACAAAAAAAAAAGAAAAAAGAAAGAAAAAAAGGGGTGGACGGATGTCCATGAAAAGAAAAAAAAAAAAAAAAAAGGGTGGACGGATGTCCATGAACCAAAAAAAAAAAAAAAAAAAGAAGGTGGACAGATGTCCATGAACAACAACAACAACAACAAAAAAAAAAAAAAAAAAAAAAAAAAGGAGGTGGACGGATGTCCTTGAACAAAGGAGGACAAAAAAGGTGGACGGACGCACAAAAGTAGATGGCCAAAAAAAAAAACAAAAAGAAAAGGTGGACGGATGTCCATGAAAAAATAAAAGGGAAGAAGAAGAAAGGTGGATGCATGTCCATGAACAAAGGTAGACTGACAAAATACCTTAAGAATGGCACGCTAGTAGAGGACTACAACGCGTTGCGAAGGTTGAAAGTTCGGGCATCACACGTCCCGGGGCAGTGTATCAATGGCCTACCATGCAGAAGACGGACCAAGTTACTCACAAGTGCCTTGGTACAAAATTTAAGTCTTCCTACCTACAGGTGGAAGGACGGACCAAGTCACTCACAAGTGCCTTGGTACAAAATTTAAGTCCTTCTACCTACGGGTGGAAGGACGGACCAAGTCACTCACAAGTGTCTTGGTACAAAATTCAAGTCTTCCTACCTACGGGTGGAAGGACGGACCAAGTCACTCACAAGTCTCTTGGTACAAAATTTAAGTCCTTCTACCTACGGGTGGAAGGACGGACCAAGTCACTCACAAGTGCCTTAGTACAAAATTCAAGTCCTTCCTACCTACGGGTGGAAGGACGGACTAAGTCACTCACAAGTGCCTTGGTATAAAATTCAAGTCCTACAACCTACGGGTGGAAGGACGGACCAAGTCACTCACATGTGCCTTGGTATAAAATTTAAATCCTACTACCTACGGGTGGAAGGACGAACCAAGTCACTCACAAGTGCCTTGGTACAAATTCTAAGTCTTCCTACCTACGGGGTGGAAGGACAAACCAAGCCACCAAAGAGTGTCTTGGTACAACATTTAAGTCCTACTACCTACGAGTGGAAGGACGAACCAAGTCACAAGTGCCTTGGTACAAAATTTAAGTCTTCTTACCTACAGGTGGAAGGACGGACCAAGTCACTCACAAGTGCCTTAGTACAAAATTCAAGTCTTCCTACCTACGGGTGGAAGGATGGACCAAGTCACTCACAAGTGCCTTGGTACAAAATTCAAGTCTTCCTACCTACGGGTGGAAGGACGAACCAATTCACTCACAAGTACCTTGGTACAAAATTTAAGTCCTTCTACCTACGGGTGGAAGGACAGACCAAGTCACTCACAAGTGCCTTAGTACAAAATTTAAATCTTCCTACCTGCGGGTGGAAGGATGGACTAAGTCACTCACGAGTGTCTTGATACAACATTTAAGTCCTCCTACCTACGGGTGGAAGGACGGACCAAGTCACTCACAAGTGCCTTAGTACAAAATTTAAGTCCTACTACCTATGCGTGGAAGGACGGACCAAGTCACTCACAAGTGTCTTGGTACAAAATATAAGTCTTCCTAACTGCGGGTGGAAGGATGGACCAAGTCACTCACAAGTGCCTTAGTTCAAAATTCAAGTCTTCCTACCTACGGGTGGAAGGACGGACTAAGTCACTCACAAGTGCCTTGGTACAAAATTCAAGTCTTCCTACTTACGGGTGGAAGGACGAACCAAGTCACTCACAAGTGCCTTGGTACAAAATATAAGTCTTCCTACCTACGGGTGGAAGGACGGACCAAGTCACTCACAAGTGCCTTGGTACAAAATTCAAGTCTTCCTACTTACGGGTGGAAGGACGGACCAAGTCACTCACAAGTGTCTTGGTACAAAATTCAAGTCTTCCTACCTACGGGTGGAAGGACGGACCAAGTCACTCACAAGTGCCTTGGTACAAAATTTAAGTCCTTCTACCTACGGGTGGAAGGACGGACCAAGTCACTCACAAGTGCCTTGGTACAAAATTCAAATCCTACTACCTACGGATGAAAGGACGGACCAAGTCACTCATATGTGCCTTGGTATAAATTTTAAGTCCTATTTCCTATAGGTGGAAGGACGAACCAAGTCACCTGCAAATGCCTTGGCGAAAATTCTAAGTCTTCTTACCGACGGGAGGACAGACGAACCATGTCACCAAAAAGTGTCTTGGTCAAAATTTAGGTCCCCTGCGCTGTAAATTATTTTGGGCCAGCCTGTCAAGGACTGACAAGTCTCTCAGGATCCAAAATGAACCGTCACCCCACAGGTCCTTTCACTCCGAGATCACGAACCCATAGGGTGAAGGGGGCAACTGAAGAGGAAAAATTATGCATGGCAAAGCTATATGGATAGAGGTGGCACGGACAGACGTGGTATGTTCGGACCGAACGACCACGTCGCATCCAGCCCATTATTATGTGGTCTCCAAGGAATCTTAAATGGAAAATACTTGCGACACACGATTAGCCCTGGTTTGTAGAGTCCCAACATGAGTAGAATTCTAGAAGATACATACATTAATATGAATCTTCCCACAAGGAAATATCTTGTCCATCACGTTTAGGATTTTGCGAGAAGAGTTCTATAAGAAAAAGACTTCCGCACCAAGGAAGAGAGGTCAACCCTCTACTACTATAAAAACTCCAATACCCTCATAGACCAAGGTACGCATAATCTACCCCTGCTCTAGCACTCTGGAGTTGAGAATAGTTCTAACTTAACCTTCGGAGGGTATTTGGCCGGCACCACACCGGTGCTCTCTGTTAGGTTTCTCTCTTTGTATTGTGCAGGTTTTACATCTGAGTACGTAGGTATCGTGTGGCTCACTGGTGAATTTCTCGGCATCATTAGTTTATATCAAATTTTCATTCTTTTTGTCCAACTCTTCTTTTGAGAATCATAGAAATAAAGAGAAGAAACCAATAATAGTTTCGACTTTCAACCTAGCTTCTTTGCACTCTAATGAAGTCGTTAATCAATATTTTATGTAGTTTTAGCTCTTTCACAACCCAAAAGCCCGACTCTAGCCGAATTTGATTTTAGCCTAGGTAAACAAGACCCTCATCTTTGATTTTGAACATGTAACCTTATTTTCATCAGGTTGTTCTCATTCAACATTTACACCCGGAAAATATCCCATGTTTTTTATTGAACTTCTTTATATCTTTATATCTAGCTCTTTTCTTTTGTTATTTAATTTCTTGGAAATGATTTCTAAGTTCAATTTGATCATATTCTGAAAATGCATTGGTTTGGCAATAAAAGATGAAATGTGATAAGGGTAATTCAGAAAGTTTGATAAGCTCGGTCACATAAGGCAAAGCTGATGGCCCTAGTGAACACGTCAACCTTACTTATGCGTTCATAGACATAAACGGCGATATCATAAAGCCGACGGTTCCACCTCAAGGCCAACGGCTGCTCCTTGAGATTAACGACACCTGAATGAGATGACTAGAATGCATTGATGGGATAAGAAGCTGACGGAAGGAAGCTGAAAGGGATAAGTAAACCTCAGATGGGTCTGACATGGCCTTGCTTGGCCTCCACACATGAGTATATAAGGAAACATCTTGTACCCCACGATTAACCCTGATCAAGGAGATTCCTACAAGGAAAGGATCCCATAAGATATGCGCATTCATGAAGATCCTCCTTACAAGGAAAGGCCTTCTATGCCAAGGAACTGATGACAACCTTATGCTACTATAAAAACCCCAAAATCCTCACAAACCAAGGTACGCATAATTTACCCCAGATTTGGCACTCGAGAGTTGTGAAAGTTCTCGAACTTGACCTTCAAAGGGTATTTGGCCGGTACCACACCGGTACTATCTTAAGGTCTTCTTTTTCTGTGTTGCGCAAGTGTTGTCTTAAGCACGTAAGGACTGTGTGAGTTACTAACAATTTTTGGCATCATCAGTTGGCGCCGTCTGTGGGAAAGCTTTCATTTGTAAGACATACTACCGCTTCCCAAACAAAGAGTTGCATGGTACTTACTCGCTCGATGGTGACCACCAACAATAATCAAGGGGACGAACCACGTACCACCGCCCTCAAAAGACAGATTCAGACTCTCGTCGCGGCCATAGAACGTCCCACTAAGCAAAACGATGACCTAGAGGAGCAACTGCATCAAAAGAATGCAAGGCTTAACACTCAGGAGGAGGACCAAGAAGATACAAGCACTGAAAGAAGGGACCAAGAAAGGCCGAAGGGTAGCAATGCCCTAAGCAGACAAAAGCGACAGGACACAAGCCGTCCATCTACTGCGAAAACGGCCTCACCACACATGGTCACAGAGATGTAGATGATGAAGGAACGGATGGATTTCATGATGAACGCCTTTATAGGACGAGTGTCAAGTGACCTTGATGAGTTAGTCCATTGAACTAATTCACCATTCATCGCCTCTGTCACTTCATTCCCCCTTTCACTAAAGTTCTGCATGCCGCAAGTGGAGACCTACGACAGATCCAAAGACCCCCTAGATTACCTGGAGTCTTTCAAGACCCTAATACACCTGCAAGGAGTGGTGGATGAGATCATGTGTAGGGCATTCCCCATTATGCTAAAGGGCCCCGCGAGGATTTGGTTCAGCAGGTTGATGCCCAACTCCATTAGTACCTTTAACGAGTTAAGCGTCCAGTTTGCCTCACACTTTATCAGGGGACACAGATATAAGAAGTCAACTGCATGCCTAATGAACATTAAGTAATGGGAGGATGAGACACTAAGGTCTTACATAACCTGCTTTAACAAAGAGGCCCTCTCGATCGATGAAGCTGACAACAAGATACTCGTGACTGCATTCACAAATGGGTTACGGAAGGGTAAGTTTCTATTTTCCTTATACAAAAACGACCCAAAGACTATGTCAGATATACTCTACAGGGCAACGAAGTACATGAACACGGAAGACACGCTGTTGGCCCGAGAAGAGAGGCCCGAGAAGAGAGGCTCAAGAAGAAGGAAAGACAGAAGGAGGCACGGCAAGATAGGGGACGAAAGACAACAAGGATCGGAGACCGACGAGAGGATAGGCACTCCAAACCCCCCACAGGGAGGTTTATAAGCTTCACCCCGCTGACTGTCCCGATAGACCAAGTCCTGATGCAAATCAAGGACGAAAGAGCCCTAACATTTCTCGGCAAGCAGAAGGGAGACCCTAATAAGAGGTCCAGAGACAAGTACTGCCGCTATCACCGTGATCATGGCCATGACACATCTGACTGCTACAACTTGAAGCAACAAATAAAAGCTCTCATCAGACAAACGAAGTTGTAGAGGTTCGTCAGTAAGGAAATAACGGACCCACCACAAGAGTAGTTTGCCTGTCGGGAGAACCAGCGTCCCAGGCCGCCCGTAAGAGACATAAGAATGATTGTGGGAGGCACAGCGGCCTCTAACTCGTCAAAAAAGGCCTGTAAGACTTACCTCAGAATGGTCCAGAATGTCCAGCTGATGGGTTTCGTACCAAAGATGGTGAGGATTGACAACCCCATCATTGAATTCTCAAAGGAAGATGCTCGATGTCTCCACCATCCGCATGACGATGCACTTGTCGTTAACATAAGGGTAGAAGACTACAACACACACCAGGTCCTGATTGACAACAGAAACTCCGCTGACATCCTTTACTACCCAGCGTTCTAGCAAATGAGGATTGATAGTGAACGGCTGGTTCCAACCAATGCCCTACTCGTTGGGTTCGAAGGGGCAAAAGTATTCCCCCTCAGCATAGTCACGTTACCCGTAACAATTGGTGATTATCCTCAGTAAATCACTAAGGATGTCATGTTCCTTGTTGTCGACTGCTCATCCACATACAATGCCATCCTAGGATGACTTACCTTTAATTCGTGGAAGGCCATAACTTCAACCTACCACCTGATGATCAAATTCTCCACCGAGTATAGAGTAGGAGAAGTACATGGAGATCAAGTGGCACGTGGAGTGCTATATAGCACGTGAGTGCTATATAGAGTAGGAGAAGCACGTGAGTGCTATATAGAGTAGGAGAAGCACGTGAGTGCTATATAGCAATGTTAGAGATAGACGATCATTTACAAACAATGAACATAGAAGAGCAGCGGACGATGGAAGAACCCATTAAAGGACTTGAAGAGATACTTCTCGACAACTCTAGACTAGATCAAACGACTAGGATAGGCACCCTCGCCAGCCCGCTGGTCCGCCAAGCACTCACGACTTTTCTTAAAGAGAACCAAGATGTATTTGCTTGGAGCCATGAAGACATGCTAGGGATCAACCCTTCAGTCATGGTGCACAAGTTGAATATGTCGCCCACCTTTCTACCTATCAGTCAAAAGAAGCGAGTGTTTGCCCAAGAACGAGATCGAGCTATAGTGGAAGAAGTCCGCAAGTTGCAAGAGGCAGACTTCAGCAGAGAAGTGTACTACCTCGACTAGCTAGCGAATATGGTGATGGTCAAGAAAGCCAACAAGGAGTGGAGGATGTGCGTGGACTTTACAGACCTAAACAAAGCATGCACTAAGGATAGCTACCCCCTCCTGCAGGTTGACGTCCTAATAGACTCTACGACTCAACACCAATTACTGAGCTTCATGGATGCCTTTTCTGGCTACAACAAGATCAAAATGGACAAAACGGATCAGGAGAAGACTTTGTTCGTCACCAGCCAAGGCCTCTTCTGCTACAAAGTGATGTCGTTCAGCCTCAAAAATGCGGGGGCGCGACATATCAGAGGCTCATGAACAAGACGTTCACACACCAGATTGGAAGAAATGTCCAAGCCTACGTTGATGACATGCTGGTAAAAAGTCGAAGGGAGGACAATCATTTGGATAATCTCAGGGAGACCTTCGACACCTTTCGCTCTTACAACATAAAGCTCAATCTCAGCAACTGTGCATATAGGGTGACGGCTGGAAAGTTCCTAGGGTTCATGGTGTCTTAGAGAGGTATCGAAGTCAACCCAGACAAGATCCGGGCCATAATAGAGATGGCACCCCCAAAGAACGTGGAAGAAGTACAAAGTCTCAACGGCAAGGTAGCCGCACTGAATAGGTTTGTGTTAAAGGCAACGGATAAGTGTCTACCTTTCTTCCGCACGCTGAAGAAATCTTTTGAGTGGACTAGCGAGTGTCAATAGGCATTCGAGGATCTGAAAGCCTACCTCTCTTCCCCACTATTGTTGAGTCCCTCCAAACTAGGGGAAGAGTTGTTCCTCTACTTCGCTGTATCCCTAGCTGCCGTAAATGCGGTCTTGGTTAGAGAAGAAGACAAGGTGCAAAAGCCCATGTACTACACCAGCTGGGCACTCCGTGGCGTAGAGGAAAGGTACCCACCGATGGAGAAGCTAGCCTTCGATTTGGTTATAGTAGCCTGCAAGCTCGAACTATACTTACAGGTCCACATAGTGATCGTCTTAACTGACAAGCCCCTACGACGAGCAATGAGCAATCCTGAAGCCGTCAGACGAATGGCACTATGGGCAATAGAGTTGAGTGAATTCAACGTACAGTACCGCCCGCGTACTACCATTAAGGGACAGGTGGTCGCTAACTTCATTGTGGAGTTCACTAACACAGAAGGCCAGGGGGCAAAAGAGTATCCACATGGATGGATCATCCAACAAACAGGCTGGCCGAGCGGGTATTGTACTTCGTTCTCCAGAAGGAGACGAGATTGAATGCATGATGCATCTCGACTTCCCTACGACCAATAATGAAGCGGAGTGCGAAACTCTAATAGCAGGATTAAATCTCGCAAAAGCAGCAGGGGCCACGAGTGTGGTTATTCATTGCGACTCCCAGGTCATCACAAACCAAGTGAATGATGATTACAAATGTAAGGACGAGAGGATAAAGAAGTACGTTAAGAAAGTAAAGAAAAGTGTGGACGACCTACAGGCCAAGATTGTTCAAATCCCAAGAGGAGAGAACGAGCAATCCGACCATCTTACCAAGGTCACATCAGCAGAACACATGATCATCTCCAGCAAGGTACTTTCCTTTATTCAGTTATCACCATTAATAGATCCCGTCAATATGCAAGAGATAGATTCCAAAAGCAACTAGACCACACCTTTAGCCTCTTACTTGAAAAATGACACACTACCCGACAGTAAGGAGGACGCAAGGAAGTTGAAGGTCCAAGCAGCACGATTTGTTCTGATAAAGGACATCTTGTATAAGAGAGGCTTATCCTACTCATTCCTAAGGTGCTTAAGCCCCAAAGAAGCGGAATATGTAATGAGAGAAGACCACAAAGGGATCTGCGGGAACCACTCAGGATCGCGGTCGTTAGTACACAAACTTATTCGAGCAAGATTCTACTAACTTACTATGCAAAAGGATGCCCAGACATATGTCAAAGCCTACGACAAAAGTCAAAGGTTCAGCAACATCATCAGACAGCCGACAAAAGAACTCACCCCAATAACGGTCTCATGGCCTTTCGCTCAATGGGGATTGGATATCATGGGCCCATTCCCAATAGCAATGAGACAGTTGAAATTTCTAATAGTCGGCATAGACTACTTCACCAAATGGGTAGAAGCTGAAGCCTTGGCCACCATCACATAGAAGAACGTCCAAGGCTTTGTTTAGAGGAACATCGTCTGCAGATACAGGATCCTTAGAGTCTTGGTCTCAGATAACGGGAAGTAGTTCGACAACGACTCTTTCAGGTACTTTTGCTCACAATTGGGAATCAAAAACCACTATTCCTCCCCCGCCCACCCTCAAGCCAACTGACAAGTTGAGGTCACGAACATATCCTTGCTTAAAATCATCAAGACTCGGCTCGAGGGGACAAAAGGTATATGGCCAAAAGAGTTGCCAAGCACACTATGGGCATACAGGACAACAGCCAAAACACCTACAAGAGAGATGTCGTTTCAACTAGCATATGGAAGCAAGGCAGTTACCCTAGCTGAGGTCGACTCACAAGCTACAGGGTGGACAACTATGATGAAAGAAGGAACGGCGAGGCCATGCGTCTATAGCTTGATTTAGTGAACAAAGTCAGTGAGGCAGCTGAACAAAGACTAGCACAATACCAGGACCTCATGGCCAAACACTACAACTCCAGAGTCAGACATAGGGACTTCCAAGTTGGGGATCTCATCCTAAGGAAGGTAACGGGCACCACAAGAGATCCCTCCCAGGGAAAGCTCGGACCTAATTGGGAAGGACCCTACAAAGTCACGTCATGGCAGAGGAAAGGTACCTACAAGACATTAGACAAGTAGAAGTTACACCACCCATGGAACACCTAGCTTCTCAAGAAATAGATGACAGCATGAAGAACGACACTCCTCATTTCTAGTCTATTTTCTTTTAGTTAATTTTTACCTACAACACTTTCTAAGCCCCAAAGGGTAGGTTTTTATCCTTTTTAAGAACAATTTTTAACTTATGCACGCATTTATCATAATAAGAGGAGTTATTCAGATATGACCTATGTCTACAAAACTACTTTTATAACTAAGTCCATAAGTGAACGAGTTCATTATTAAGTCCGCAAGTGGATGAGTTCATTGTTAAGTCCACAAAGTGGATGAGGTCATCCCACAAGGATGCCTTGAAATTATTTAAGTCCACAAGTGGACGAGTTCATTATTAAGTCCATAAGTGGACGAGTTTATTACAAAGCCCACAAAGTGGACGAGTTCATCCCATAAGGATGCCTTGAAATTATTTAAGTCCGCAAGTGGACGAGTTCATCCCACAAGGATGCCTTGAAATT